>SJYT01056469.1:173230-372322 GCA_006410635.1 Cephalophus harveyi
CCAGTACTTTGGCCACCTCATGCGAAGAGTTGACTCATTGGAAAAGACTCTGATGCTGGGAGGGATTGGGGGCAGGAGGAGAAGGGGACGACCGAGGATGAGATGGCTGGATGGCATCACTGACTCGATGGATGTGAGTCTGAGTGAACTCCGAGAGATGGTGATGGACAGGGAGGCCTGGCGTGCTGCGATTCATGGGGTCGCAAAGAGTCGGACATGACTGAGCGACTGAACTGAACTGACGGGGTTAAATGAGCTGCACAGAGGCACACAGAGTTTGCTGTGGGATCTGCTTCTGCCCTGAGCTTTCCCCCTGAGCCCTTGCCACACGTGCAGTAACCTTCGAAGAATTCAAGGCTTGGTCGAGGGATTCAAAGGGGTCTTTCCCCGGGGCAAACCTTATCTGTTCTGTTGGATCCTGGGTTTGTAACTGTCTCCTTCTCTGTTAGATAAAAGCTGAAAGAGAGCAGACAGACAGACAGACAGGAGCACAGAGCTTCAGATGAAAGCTGCGGCATGAGTCACTCGGCTACCATCTTGCCCAGGCACGGGGAAAGGCGTTCTCCTTTTATTGGGCTTTCCCACAGGCTTCAGGGAATTTGGGTGGAAACTAAACCAGAGCTTCTCTCTCGACTTGGTCTTTATCATCTTCTGGGATCCTTTAAGACCCTCCAGGACATCAATCTTCTGGAAAGCCTTTCTGGTTACTCAAAGAGGCGGCAACCCACTCAGTAATGGACAGTGATAACCTGCTCACCTCCAGCCAGCTGGTCACCAGCCACTGTCTGCCATCCCCCGGCCTGTGCCAGCCAGCTTCCTCCTTCTTAGGTCTTTCTAGTCTCTGGAGGGAATCTGAGGTTTCCCTGATGTCCCACACTGGCATGAGCGGGAATCAAGACAGCTACCCCTGATCCATCCCGGCACTGCTGATAAATTCACCAGGCACCTTGGCCTCTCTGGGCCTGAGGATCTTCATCTATAAAATGATAGTCGTCCTTTCTTTCTTTTTTTTTTTTTTTTTTTTTAAGCAGTGAAAAATCTGTTTTCTAAATAAAGCTTACAAAGAGCCCCAGCTCTTAGCTAGAATGCCACCTCCTCAGGTAATCCTCTAAGATTTCTACTCTGCCACAGCCTCAGCTTTTAATTTTCTGTGTTGTAGCTACTAGTTTTAGTATTCTATATTGCTCATCTATTTCATGGTGGTGGTGGTTGAGTCACTTAGTTATGTCTGACTCTTGTGACCCTGTGGACTATAGCCTGCCAGGTTCCTCTCTCCATGGGATTTCCCAGGCAAGAATACTGGAGTGGGTTGCCATTTCCTTCTCCAGGGGGTCTTCCCAACCTGGGGACAGAACCCATGTCTTCTGTGTCTCCTGCCCTGGCAGGTAGATTCTTTACCTACTGAGCCTCCAAGGAGTCCACTTATGTGTTTACTCCTGTGTTGTCTCTAGGATATTATCCCCACCACAATGTCAACTGAGAGTTTATACTTGATGTCCTATCCACTCAGGTGCTAAACCATGACTTATTGAATAATCGGATAATGGGATGAGTGGATGTGTAAGCCGGATGACTACAGAGCTGTTCTGGTAGGAGTTAGAGGTGGTGACCTGGAGCCCCCTTGCTGGGTCTCCTCTTCAGCTTCCCCACTCCAATCGCAAGGATCCATGAGGTCTACCTGAGTTATCAAGGATCACAACTGGAAACAACTGAACTCTACAAAATCTAAATTTTTCTAGCTTAGAAATAACATTATCAAGAAATGCATTGTGCTTGCCAACATTAAGAGACTTGAAGAGACCCTCACTTATTAATTTATAGAGTCATTGATTCATTTAATGTACTTGCTATGTGCCAGACCTTGGGCTGTGGGCTGGAGATAGAACAGGGAAGAAGACAGCTCCTATCTTTGACAGGCTCAGCATCTAGTGAGAAAAAGACTGGTCAGCAGGGAGATACAGTGAAATATGTCACAAGAAGCATGCGATAAAGAGGGTGGGCAGCGCATTTTAGAGCAATCTCTCTCAAACTTCCGTGTGCAGGACAATCACTGGGAGGTCTGGTTACAATTTAGATCAACTCAGCGTCCTGGAATGGGCTTGAGCGTCTGCATTTCTGACAAGTTCTTAGGTGATACTAGTGTTACTGGTTTAAAAACCATGCTTTGAGTGACAGGGTTCTAGATGCAGCTGTTGATGCAGCTAATCCAGACCTGGAGCTCAAGGAAGAATTCCTAGAGAGGAAAGTGAGTGCTCACAAGTCCAGAATAAGCAGGAATCCTAAAGGTGGGAGGGAGGCGTGCTCTCGTTAGAAGGAACAACTAGTGCAAGGGTGTGTGCATGTGTGTGCGTGTGTGCATGTGGGTGGGTGCGTGTGTGTGCACGTGCATGCATGTGTGCATGCGTGTGTGTGTGCGTGCACGTGTGTGCATGCCTGTGTGTGTGTGCGCGTGTGTGTGTGAGTGTGTGTACTCAGTTGTATCTGACTCTTTGTGACCCTATGGACTGTATTCCACCAGACTCCTCTGTCCAGGGAATTCTCTAGGCAATAAAACTGGAGTGGGGTTGCCTTCTTCTCCTCCAGGGGATCTTCCTGACCCAGGGATCGAACCCTCATCTCCTGCATCTCCTGCATTGCAGGGAGATTGTTTACCACGGAGGCATCAGGGAAGCCCCAAGAGTGAGAGAGGGCAGGGTAAGAGGATATACTTCAGTCAGGAAGGACAGATCTCAAGGGGAGTGGAGAGTTCAGGGTGAGGAGGAGAAGGGAGGACCGAAGACTGCAGCTGAAGTCATATCATAATGGCTCTTTATGAGCCCTATTCATGACTCATTTTTCTTCCAAAAGCTGGGTCAGTGTTTTAAACAGAGGATCCATGTGGGTAGATGTACCATGCCCCTCAAAGGTTAGCAAGTCTGCAGAACATCCAAGTGTAAAGGAGAAAGAGCAAGACCCTGCCTTGGGTTTCTGTTCTAGCTTCATCACCAGCTTGCTGTGTAACCTGGACAAGTTGCCTCTCCCCTCTGGGCCTCATTTGCAACGTAAAAGGGCTGGACTCCAAGGTCCCTTCCAGCTGCAAAGACAGGGAACCAGGCCGCCCTGAAGGTCATAGAAACCAGAGAAGAGACACACCAGAAGTGTCCTTTCACCTCTAGCCCAGCATGCATGTTCTTCAGCAACCTAGGGTGGCTGGGACAGTAAGTTTTTCCCAGGAGCACCCTAGCATCATGAGATGAGCTCAGGATTTCGTTGGCCTCTAACCACCAAGCCCCCAAATGTTCTCTGCTTCTCCATGGATCTTTGGTTGGATACCCCCATAGAATTTAGTGACAAAAGGGTGACTCTTACTGCTACCTAAATCCATCAGGCCAATGTCTGGAGCTTGGTTCCCATGGCAACCACAGGTTCCTGCAAACAACTGCTCAGAGAAGACCTGCTGACACCCAGCTGTCCCAGCCATAAGGTTCCTATTAGGAGACCTGAGAAACTTTACTCATAGGTGGTCGGGGGTCAGAATCTGCTCCAATCAAATACCCTTGACCACTGCTGAGCTTCTCAATCCTCTCAGGGATGTCTGATGAAGAGAGAGGAGAGTCAGCATTTCAAGAGATTTTGTTTCAGTGAAATTGATCTGTCTAGAGTACATGTATGTCTAGATATTTCTGTTTTTCTTTATATCATATAATGCTTTATTTACATTTTACAAATCACTTTTACATTAATTAATTTGAAAATATTTGCTGCATTTTTCAAAATATCTTTCTTTTCCTTTTTTTTTGACTCAGTTATATAAGTATATATATAGAGGATAATTGCTAGAGGATAATTGCTTTACAATGTTGTATTGATTTCTGCCATACAGAAATTTCTGCCCCGTGACTCAATCATAAGTATACATATGTCCTCGCCTTCTTGAACCCCTCCTACCCCACCCTTCTGGGTTGTCACAGAGCCCCAGGTTGAGTTCCCCTTGTTATACAGCGACTTCTCACTGGTCATTTTGCATATGGTAATGCGTGTTCTTTACTGCTGCTCTGAATTTGCCCCACCCTCTCCTTCCTCTGCTGTGTCCACAAATCTCTTCTCTCTGTCTGTGTCTCTATTCCTGCCCTGCAAATACTTTCATCAGCACCATTTTTCCAGATTCTATCTTTATGTATTAATATATGGTATTTGTTTTTCTCTCTCTGATGGACTTCACTCTGCATAATAGGCTCTGGGTTTGTCCACCTCACTAGAACTGACTCAAGTTCATTCCTTTTTGTGGCTGAGTAATATTCCATCGTATCTATGTACCACAGCTTCTTTATCCACTCATCTGTCAATGGACATCTAAATTGCCTTCCATGGCCTGGCTGGGGTAAATAGTGCTGCAATGAACAACGGGGTATCCATGTGTCTTTTTGAATTATGGTTTCCTCAGGGTATATGCCCAGTAGTGGGATTGCTGGGTCATATGGTAGTTTTATTCCTAGTTTTTAAAGAAATCTCCATGCTGCTCTCCAGAGTGGCGAGATCAGTTTACATTCCCACCGACTATGCCAAAGGGTTCCCTTTTCTCCACATCTTCTTCAGCACTTATTGTTTGTAGATTTTTTGATGATGATTATAGGTTTGGTTTGCATTTGATTCTGATTGTAGGTTTGATGTGCATTTTTCTAATCATGAACGGTGTTGAGCTCTTCTCATGAGTTTATTGGCCATCTGTATTTCTTCTTCAAAGAATTGTCTGCTTAGGTCTTCTACCCATTTTTCAATTGGGTTGTTTGTTTTCCTGACGTTGAGCTGCACGAGCTGCTTGTGTGTTTCGGAGATTAATCTGTTGTCGCTTGCTTCATTTGCTATTATTTTCTTCCATTCTGAGGGTTGTCTTTTCATCTCATTTATGGTAGAAACACTGTATTTCTGTTATCAGCCCCTGTTGTTTCCATGGCGGACACTGCTAATAGATAACAGAAATCATTCCAGGCTTGATTCATTCTAGGCTGTTTCTAAACATAACCAGACAAGAAGCGTTTCCCATCTGAAAAGGATTAGAACATGTTATGAATTGTCATTGCTTTGTTCTTCATGAAAATATTCAAGCCTGGGATGTCAGTATACATTTTTCGGTCCAAGATTATGTTAGCTCTTTCCTTAGATATCTGGGATTCACTCTCCTGGAATTTCTAGGATGTTGAAAACAAGGGCAAACTTAGGCTCCTAGAACCATACTCCTATCATTTCAGATGCATTTTCATTTTTTTCCTGCATATTTTGACATTTCAGAAATCAAGATGGATTGTGCACAATCGATGTGCACATTACGTCGCATTCTTTCTTCATTTCTTGAAAGGCTGTTATTAAATCAATAGTATGTCTTAAAATTGACAGTGTCTTAGAATAGATAAATACGAGCAAGACACACCATGAGTTTGAACAAATGTCCTGCAGAACATCCCCCCACTAATAATATAGCAATGTACATAATTATCTTGTTGTTGTTCAGTTGCTAAATTGTGTCAGATTCCTTGTGACCCCATGGACTGCCATGCACCAGTCTTTCTGGACCTTTACCATCTCCCAGAGTTTGCTCAAACTCATGTCCATTGAGTCAGTAATGCCATCCAACCATCTCATCCTCTGTCACCCCATATCCTGCCCTCAATCTTTCCCAGCATCAGGGTCTTTTCTAATGAGTCAGCTCTTCACATCAGGTGGTCAAAGTATTGGAGCTTCAGCTTCAGCATCAGTCCTTCCAATGAATATTCAGGGTTGATTTTCTTTAGGATTGACTGGTTTGGTCTCCTTTTGGTGCAAGAGACTCGCAAGCATCTTCTCCAGCACCACAGTTCAAAGGCATCAATTCTTCGGCACTCAGCCTTCTTTATGGTCCAACTCTCACATCCATATGGAAAAACCATAGCTTTGACTATACGGACCTTTGTTGGCAAAGTGATGTCTCTGCTTTTTAATATGCTTTGTCGTGCCTTTTCTTCCAAAGAGCAAGTGTCTTTGAACTTCATGGCTACAGTCACTGTGTGCAGTGAGTTTGGAGCCCAAGAAAATAAAATCTGCCACTGTTTCCATTTTTTCCCCATCTATTTCCCATGAAGTAATGGGACCAGAGGCCATGATCTTAGTTTTCTGAATGCTGGATTTTAAGCCAGCTTTTTTACTCTCTTCTTTCACCTTCAACAAGAGGCTCTTTAGTTCCTCTTCTCTTTCTGCCATTAGGGTGGTATCATCTGCATATCTGAGGTTGTTGAAATTTCCATCTGTTCCAAACTGAAATACTTTGGGGTTTGTTGAGATTTAGTCATTCTTACCAACAGTTTAGAAATGAGTTCTTGGAAGGCCTCATGGTTTCTTATGAGAGAACAAGGAGGACACAAAGCCAAATGTAAATATTTTTGCTAGTCACCTTACAAATCATATTTCAAACCTGGTGTTGAGGAAATACATTTACACGGCAGTACCCGAGCTTCTGATTTTCTGTTTAATGGGGGTGGTCTGAGGCTAAACTGGATGTGGATATTTGGAAAGTAAGCCCAGTGAACCACTGGGAAGCCATTAAACCATGGCTTCACTGCACACATTCATCATACCAGCTTAAAAATGCGTGCATGTTTCAAAACGGAAGTGCCTTCTATCGTATTTTGTCCTAAAAGTGATTCTTGTTCGTTCTGTAATGTGTAAACGGGACAGGTGCATATATATAAAATTGCAAACTAAAGTGTTGTTCCCTGGACTCGTGGTCTCTACCCAGAGATAAAATTGGTAACAATGTGCACGTATTTCTCCAGAGATCGATATGGATGTGACATGGATATGCTCATGAGTAAGGAAACTGGTTCAGACTTAAGGATATGTTGACATCTATAGACCACATGGTTCCACTTCTGTCCACTCGGCTATGTTGATCAAATACATTTGTTTTGCTCTGTTTTCTGCCTATTTACACTTAATAGCACAAGTCTTTTCCTACGGATGCATATGCGCGTATGTTGGCATTTTAAAGGTTCCTTCAGTTATATGAGTTAATCACACATTAACTTAGCCCTCTGTTAAATAAAGACCAACTAGATTTCTTACTTTTTTATTATAAACAAATACATATAAACATTTTGCCCAGTTGCCCGATGACTTCCGTAGGCCCATGGGATGCTCCTGCGTCACCGAAGGCGATGTTACCTAGGTTTCTGGCACCTGGTGGGTCCTCAGGCGCCTGTCATCCTTGTCATCCCTGGTCCTCAGGGCTCTCCCCTCTTATTTTCATTTACTAGAACATCATAACTGTTTTCCTAAATACCCGCCCCCTTCGGGGACACCCTTGAGTCCTACTTGCAGCACTTCTGCAGGAGACTTGCTTTTGAGACAGCCTTCGGCATCACAATCTGGCTGCAGTGTGCATGTATCACTGTTACCAGAAGTGAGTGGGGTTCTCCAGATGTGGCCTGACGGGGCAGCTCAAATGGAAGACCTTGTTTCCCTGAATCTGCCTTCTCTGCTTCCAGAGGTGGGGTTCCAGTCTGTTGCAGCCGCACCACGCCATGGACTCTCATCAAGCTTGAGGTCAGCTAACACAGAGAACTTAAGCTTAGTTCAAGGAGACAGAGATTAGGGAGAGAGGCCAAAGGAGATGTTCCCTTGCTGTCTCTCCTCTTTTGCTCCATCCCATGCCTCCCTTAGAATTAGATTTCTGTCCAATAACGGTGTCAACAGCGAAGTGGGTAATGGTGCTGGGAAGAGTGGTCACTTAAGGTCCTGCAGTTCCCGGAGAAGCGGCGTCCGAGCCCAGCCGCTGACTCCTTCACAAGCCATCCCTGTCTCAGTCTCGCCTGCTGGTACAGTGATAGATTAACGGGCTCTGTCCCTCCTTCCCCTCCGGCTTCCTATCCTGCTGGGCCCGCTCCTCCAAGGAGGAGGATTTCATTTCCGGTATTTCAGAAAAGTGGTCACCCTGACCTGTGCTTTCCCCCTCCAGGCAAAGCTTGGGGGCATGCCTGGCCTTTGATTTATGAATCTCCATTGCCTGCAATGTATTACCCAGCAATTTCACCTTCGGTCTCTCACCCCACGCCCCGCTCCAGCCTCTGAACACCCCCAAGCCTTCTCTTCGTGGCTCCACCTTCTGAATTCTCTTGCCTTTGTCTCATTGCACATCTCACTGAAGCATCGCGTTTGGCGGAGAAAGAGCAGGAGACAGTTAAGCAAACTAACGTTGGTTTAGTTCCTATTATGTGAGAATTCCTTGTTAGACGCTTATGGCAGTAATTTCACTGCAGCTGAGCAGCAGTCCTACAAAATAAGCATCTCTCTCCCCAGTTCACAAATGAGGAAACTGAGGTTCATAGAGAAGAAATGGCTTGCCCTAACATACTCCGGAGCCTATGTTCTTTCCACTGCAAAATATCTTGGCTAACATTACTGCTGCTGCTGCTAAGTCACTTCAGTCGTGTCCGACTCTGTGCGACCCCATAGGGCAGCCCACCAGGCTCCCCCGTCCCTGGGATTACTGAGAACTAAGCAAATCACCCAGGTCCTCTCATCTTCCAGAAACACTGTTGTTGTTCTCATTTTACTGATGCAGTGACTGGGAGTTAGTAGCATTGAAGAGCTTGCTCATGATCCACGTAGCTAAGTGATAGAATTAGGATTTGAATCTGGGGCTTCAAAACCAAATATGTCATCTCAGCTCTAGACATTCAAAGCCCCGATTCTACTTTTGCTTTTGTTACTAACTTAAGGTGGTCCTTTAGGCAAATTGTTCTCTCATTTTAGTCTTTAGTTTCCATCTATACAAAGGCTTGTCCAGTTGAGTTCCAAGATTATCTCTATGGAAATGGCTGGGCTCTTGGAGACAAAGCATTTGGACATCTTAGAGGATTTGTCTCCCCAATCTCATTTTGTATTTGTGACTTATGTAGCTGTCTAGATCAGACAATAGGGGCTTCACAGGTGGCTCAGTGGTAAAGAATCGACCTGCCAATGCAGGAGACACAGGAGATGTGGGTTCAGTCCCTGGATCAGGAAGGTCCCCTGGAGGAGGCAATGGTAACCCAATCCAGCATTCTTGCCTGGAGAATCTCATGGACAGAGGAGCCTGGTGGACTGCAGTCACTGAGGCCACAAAGAGTCGGACATGACTGAGCATGCTTGCACACGTGCAGATCAGACAATGACTCTCCATTGCCTCAAAAGAGAATAATTGACCATGGCTCAAAGGAGTCTGGATGGTCTATCTCTACCAAACTGACTCGTCTCCCACCCGTTCTTTGCACCAACCATTTCAAAAACACTAATGGTTTATGCTCTCTTTAAACCAGCGAGCAACTTCCTCTGCCTTCCTATCTGCCTGTGTCACCTTTGAACAACTAGCTCAGATGTCACGCCCCTGGGAAGATTTGTCTGAGTCCCCAAATTAATAATTGAATGTCCACTTTATGTATTCCCATAGCTCCGAGCATATCCTCAAACCTGGAACTCTGCTTCTGCATTCGAAGCTGTGACTATTTCTATCTGTCTCCTGGCTTATACAAGTGCTCAGAGTTTAAATCAGCACACAAATCTTGGTGGTGGTGGTGGCATTAATGATGCTTTCTACCAAGAGTTTTGCACATATTATTTAATTATTGCTTCAACTCTAAAATGTGATCCTCATTTTATGAATAAGGAAACAGAATAAGTAGCTTTTTAAAAGTAGGCAAAGAAGCAGGCCTGCATCCCTAAGTACAATGGCAAGAAATGCGCACCACTTGGATGGGTCTCTTCCTGGTTCCTTTCCGCTGGTCTTACCCTCCCCCAGTTGGATCCTCCTCAACGCAGCCAGAAATGTTTTTAAGCAGTTTGTCTCTGAAAACTGTTGCTTGGAAGTCTTCAGTAAGTCCCCACTTACCCCTATGGAGGGCTGATTATAAATTCATTGATTTCTTTTTTCATTTTTAAAGCAACCTTTGTGGTAGACTTCCCTCATAGCTCAGTCGGTAAAGAACCTGCCTGCAATGCAGGAGACTTGGGTTCGATTCCTGGGTTGGGAAGATCCCCTGGAGGAGGAAATGGCAACCCACTCCAGTATATTCTTGCCTGGAGAATCCCGTGGACAGAGGAGCCTGGCAGGCTATATACAGTCCATGGGTTTGCAAGAGTCAGACTGAGTAAATTTTCACTACTATCTACTTTGTGGTAGACCTAGTCATTATTCCCATTTGTAGGTAAGGAAACTGAGGCACAGATTGTGAAACAATGTCCTCAGTATCACAGAGCTAGTAAGTGTCTGGGGCAGGATTCGAACCTCAGCAGTCAGGCTCTCGAGCCCGTGTGGTGCACCATCACTTTATACAACCCATGCCCCAGCTTCTAAGCTCCAGTGGCCTGGCCCCTGCCACTTCTCCAGTTTCCCACTGTGAGCCCACTTGCACACCATCTTCCACCTCTAAACCCCTTCTGTCTGTGACTTTCCCTAGGCTTCCTCTTATGCCTTTTCCCTCTTCTTTTTCCAAACCCTACTCATCATGGAGACTCAGCACAAGTTTCCCCCTTTCCAGGAAGTCTTCTTGGATTTCCCAGTCCCCACCCGGTTCTGTCCTCTGTCCCCCACAGCTCCCACATCTCCTTTTATTGTTGCTCTTGCCACCTGCCTTGCAGTTTTCCACTTATGTATCTTTCCTACTGAATTGGGAACTCTGCCATGTGACAAATGCTCAGCAAAGGCGCAAGCAATGACTGTCTCCTTCAACTTCACCCCCACCCCGTTCGTCAAAGGAAGAAGCGGGTTTGAAGATGTTAAGTCAAGTTCCCCAGGACACAGAGCTGCTAAGGAGCAGAGCAAGAGCTGAAATGAGGAGGCCTGGGAGTAAGCCCCTCTGGTTCCCCCCGCCACCCCAGGGAGGCGCCTGCCAGAGGCAAGAGAGCCCTGTGGGGCGAGTGTGATTATGAAGCTATGAATTCTTGGCACCTCAGGAAATATTCCACCCGAGTGGTGAGCTATACAAAGAGGACTTTTTGAAAGGCACCTCATAAATCATGCCCACAAGACCTACACACATAAGCCCGGCCCTTTTCCAGCCGCCACGCAGGTGCCTGACACAGTCTCCCATTTGTGGGGTTTGCTGTCGTAAAATGCCTCCCTCCTGGGGTTCTCCAGGGGGCATGCAGAGGACAGCAGGAGAGGGCTCGCCTCTGGCCCCTCAGGATCTCCAGGCATCTTAAGGATGCGGAGAGGTAGCAGAAAGTGAATCCCACGTGGAGACAGACACCCGAACAGCAAAGCTGACTTCTGGTGTGACCCTCTCGAAGCCTCCGTTTCCACACCTTTCATGAGACCATGTTGTTGGTTCTCAAATGGGGTGAATTTTTTTTTAATTTTGGCTTGTTTTCGCTGTGCTAGGTCATCACTGCACACGGGCTTTCCCTGGTTGTGGTGAGTGGGGGCTCCCCTCTAGTGGCAGGGTCGGGGCTTCTTGCTGGGCTGGCTTCTCTCGCTGTGGAGTTCGGGCGGTAGGGCACGCGGGCTTCAACGTTACGGTGCACAGTTGCCCCATGGCGTGTGGGATCTTCCAGGACCAGGGACCAAAACCTTGTCCCCCCTCATGGCAAGGTGGATTCCTAACCACGGGAGCACCAGGGAAGCCCTCAAATGGAGTGATTTTGCTCGGCAGAGGATATTTGGTAATGTCTAGACACAGTTTTCTTGTTATGCCTTGGACTGCGGGAGCAGGTATCTTGCAGGCGAAGATGTAGGGACGCTGCATGACTGCCCCGCCAGCAAAGAATGACCCAGCCCATGTGTCAAGAAAGCCCTGTTGAGAAACCTTGGGCTGGGTGAGCTCAGAGACACTTGCCTCAATTTTCTCTGCAGCCATCAGATCTCCTTGAGGAGCCTCTCTCTGGTGCTGCCTAAAGAGCTCTAGATAAATTCCTAATGATGATCCCCATAGTCCAAGGCAATTCTTGCTAGGACTAGTGTCCGGCATGACCTTGATCCTGAGCCATCAACACAACAGTTCTCTGGAATAAAAGCTGCCCTTTCCTGAGAGCGTACTCGAGGCCAGCCTTTGGGCATCTGTCTTAGTTAATCTCACAACCAGTTTCTGAAGGTAAGGCTACCATCACTGTTTTAGAGACAAGGCGAATGAGAGATGTCTGATTTGGGGATACAGATATAAAGGCTTTTATGAAGTAGAAGCCCAGAAGGCAAGCTTCTTTTCTGACTGTGAGAAAAGAGTATAAGGGAAGAGCAGGAAGACAGCAGACAGAGAGGGACACGGTGGCTGTTCAGCCCTAGTGGGGGACCACTTCAGTGGTCACTTTATGTTTGAGCTTGGTTAAGTGGTGTCACCTCTCTGAAACTTGGGTTCCATACCCATTAAATCTAAGGGGAAAGTATTTTCAGGGTTGTCGTGCAGGTTAAATACAGATTTTAAAGTGTATATACATTGCTTATCCAGCATCTAGCATGTGGTGTTAATTAATTTAGTTATTGTTCTTTTTGTCATTTATCATCATTATAATAATTATTACTTGGCCAGAGTTCTAAGGCTTATAAGTTTTATATCATAGAAGTGAATATGTTAGGTCAAAACTACACCTCTCTCTATTTTATTATTATTATTCTTTATTGTAGTTGCTTTACAGTGTTGTATTAGTTTTTGCTGTGCAGCAAATGATATTTGCATCAACCACACGTATAAGCACGTATCCCCTGTTTCTTGGATTTCCTTCCCATTTAGTTCACTGCAGAGCACTGAGGCGTATTCCCTATGCTATCCAGTAGGTTCTCATAAGTTATCTATTTTATTCATGAAAGTAAAAGTCGCTCAGTCGTGTCCAACTCTTTGCGACCCCATGGACTATACAGTACGTGGAATTCTCCAGGCCAGAGTACTGGAATGGGTAGCTATTCCCTTCTCCAAGGGGTCTTCCCAACCCAGGGATTGAACCCAGGTCTCCCGCATTGCAGGCGGATTCTTTACTAGCTGAGCCACCAGGGAAGCCCATAGTATATATATGTCAATCCCTCTCTCGCAACGCATCCTACCCTGCCTCCTCTCTTGGTATCCATACAATTGTCCTCTCTTTCACTTTTTGCACATGGCACAATTGAGGACAAATTCGAAAGTGATTTTTGAACAAGCGTTCACAATATCACACTTACAGCTAGAAAACTGTTGGGACAAGAAGCCCTCATCCATCCATTGACCTTTACTGACCACCTAGAAGTCCTCTCCAGCTTCATCACCGTCCCCTCCTGTCTTCCAGGAAGGCCCACCTGATCCTCCGGCGGCTGGAGAGGGTGAGCAGCCACTGTTCCAGCCTCCTGCGCAGCGCCTACATCCAGAGCCGTGTGGACACCGTGCCCTACCTCTTCTGCCGCAGCGAGGAGGTCCGGCCTGCGGGTATGGTGTGGTACAGCATCCTCAAGGACACCAAAGTCACGTGCGAGGAGAAGATGGTGTCCATGGCCCGGAACACGTACGGGGAGTCCAAGGGCCGGTGAGGGCGGGCACCGCCCTCCGTGAGCACAGGGACTCTCCGGGGGAGGGCGAGTGGTGCTCTCGTGGATCCGGGGCCTGGCAGGGGGTGGAGGACCCTGAGGATGGGCTTGACGGAGGAGGCTTGCCAGCAAGGCCAAAGCAGACTCTGTGGATAGCCAACGGAGAACTTTGTCACCACTGGATTTCTTCATTTGCCCCCAGCTTTTATTTTTTCTAAGGTATTATTTGACTCTATCAAAGTCTCTCCTTTTTAAACTTTTTCTTACGGATGGCGGTCAGGCCTGAGGCAGGAGCTTTCAGTTGGAGACCCAGCGGCCTTTCCTCTCCTTCCTTCCTCCTGCCATCCACCCCCGGCTTCCTCTCTGCCGTGGACCCCAGGAGGAGCCCTGTGGAGAGCTAGCTGGACCCCCTTCAGCATCAGAAAGGCGGCCCCGAGGATCACTGGCAGTGAGGAAGCTTGGGTCTTTAGGACGTTCCTTTTCCAGACATGTTTGGGTTGGCAGGACCCCTGCCTCTTCCTGCTCCCCGTGGGTCTGCCCAGAGTCCCTGCAGGACTTCCCATGCATTAAAAATTCCTATTGTCTCTCTCTCTCTGCTTGGGTCGTGTTTCTTACTGATGGGGGACCTCTGTTTATTCACTCAACAGGTATTTATTGATTCTCTACTATATACCAGGCACTGGGCAATCAGCTAAAGAGCAGATCCTCCCTGTCATCAGGGAGCATACAGTCCATCGGAAATTATAGAGAAGCAGCCGGTTACTTTGGGCTGTGGTAGGGGAGGAGTGGAGGCTCTTTGAACTACTTGCTGGGTCATGAGACAAATTAAAGGGGTTCCAAAACGCTTTCTTGAAAAAAGTGATGCCAATACCCAAAAGATGGGGGAGGGGGAGGGGATTAGCTCCAGGCAGGTGGGACACCGTGAACAAAAGCCCAGAGATAAGAGGAAAGGTAAGTCAGTCAATGGACAGGAGTTTGAGCAAACTCTGGGAGATGGTGAAGGACAGGGAAGCGTGGCGTGCTACAGTCCAAAGAGCAAGACACAACTGAGCGACTGGAAAACAGCGAAGTCATTCAAAGGACAGAAGCACTTTCCCTGGGAATAGAGATCAAAACAGGAAGAAGCGCGAGGTAAGGCTGGGAGCTGGGCAGAGCATTGGAAGCCGTGCAGAGAAAGTCTGACTATGTTTCCAGTAACTGAGAACCACTGCAGAACATTAGCAGAGGGGTCGACACGCTCTTTAAGAAAAACCATTCCAGCCAGCACGGAGGTCAGACTGGAAAAGGCGTTGCAGAGAGTGACTGCTGTCCTTTTCCAGAAGTGATGGCAGATTGGATCCCGAGGTTATGAGGGAAACCTTCCACCATTCAGTCTCCTTTTAAGTGGTAGTTCTCTACTTCCATTGGTTACATACCAGGGAGGGTAATGAGTACAAAGAGGCTTTCTAAGACCTTAAGCTCCTGGCCGTAGCTCAGAGATGCTGGCTTACTGGAGGAAATGGGATGCAGGTCAGTCGTTTCATAATGCAGACATGATACCTGTTAAAGAGTGAGGAATACACTGGAAATTCAGAGGGGAAAATACTGAAGATCAGTAAAATAAAAGCAGTTGAAAATAAGCTTCCTTCTTAATTTTGATGAGTGCTGATGACATCCATAATCTCCCGCACCCCCAAAAAAACCTACCTGCTGAGTTGTTTTTCCCTCTATGATCCTAATAATCTACACGGGGAAACAGAGCAGAAGGAGATTCTTCCAAATGACTCTGATGCCTAAAGATCTCAACCTCCAACAATCTAAGCTCAAAGGTGCTCTTTTAAGAAGTTTTACTATTATTGGGTTTACATTTCTGCAAGCATATAGATGGGATTTAGGGCTTCCCAGGTGGTGCTACTGGTAAAGAACTTTCCTGTCAAAGCAGGAGACACAGAGATACAGGTTCAGTTCCCTGGTTGGGAAGGTCCCCTGGAGGAGGGCATGGCAACCCAGTCCAGTATTCTTGCTTGGAGAATCCCCATGGATGGAGGAGGCTGGCGGGCTACAGTCCATGGGGTCCCAAAGAGTCAGACATGACTGAAGTGGCTTAGGGTGCATAGGTGGAGTGTAGATGGATGCATTCCCACCACAGTGTTGATGACTTTTCTCCTTCCAAGGATAGTATATTCAGAGAAGAATAAACATCTTAAAAGGAGGATGAAAAGAAAAGGAGCAGTTATGATTCACTGAGTACTTACCTGTCTTAGTTATGGTAGAACAGAACACCATAGATTAGGTGACTTACAAAGAATACAAATTTGTTTTTCACAGTTCTGGAAGCTGGAAAATCCAAGGTCAAGGCATCAGCAGATTTGGTGTCTGGTGAGAGCTGGTGAGTTCACAGGCAGCTGTCTTCTTGGGGTGTCCTTATGTGGTGGAAGGGGAGAGGGATGTCTCTGGCGTCTCTTAAAAGAGCACAGATCCCATTTGTGAGGGCACCACCCTCATGACCTAATCATCTCTTAAAGGTCCCACCTTTAAACACCAGCATAGTGGAGATTAGTTTCCAGCATATGAGTTTGGGGAGAACACAAACATTCATTGTGTAGCATTTCCAGGCTCTATTCAAAATTGCTATCATGCGTACGCTTTGCTGAAGCCGAGGTCCCAGGCCTTAGCCCACTGCTGCAGGTTCCATTGTCTTGACACAATCTGAGGAAAGGTTTAGCTCAGTTGCATAAAGTTAAGCTCCCCGGTGTTCTGGGGCTGTTATCCGAGCCCAGTTGTTGAACTCTGAATCTGCCGTCATTCACCAGCTATTGCCCTTGGATGAGTAATTTGATGTCAGTGTCTCCATCACAAAATGGGGTGAATGTCAGTCTGTTCTCATGGGGTTATTATGAGGTTTGAGTACGATAGCAGCTATAATGCACTCAGCACAATATATGGTAGGGTCTTTTTCCCTTCCCAGGTGGCCCAGTGGTAAAGAATCTGCCTGCCAGTACAGGAGATGCAGGAGATGCAGGGTTCGATCCCCAGGTCAGGAAGATCCCCTGGAGGAGAAAATGGGAAGCGGCTCCAGTATTCTTGCTTAGGAAATCCCATGGACAGAAGAGCCTGGCAGGCTACAGTCCATGGGGTCGTGAAGAGTCAGACACGACCGAGCAGTGACTCCACACACACAGCCCGATAGCAAGAGCCCCAAGAAGCCTGCGCTGCTCCTGGAGGCTCGCGCAGATGCCTGTGGCTGCTGAGTAGCTGCCCAGTTTGCCAACGGCGGCTGGCCCCTGAGGACATCCACCACCAGGCTGTCCCCCACTCATTCTCCCATCCATGCCCCTCCCTGCGTTCAGCCTCCTTTTCTGGCTCTCTGGAGCCTCTTGCCATTCCCAGTCACCACAAGGCCCTCAGAAGTGAGCCTGAGAAGCCTAGTGAGACAGGTGTGTGTTGGGGGGTGGGGTGGCTTGCCATTGCAGGCAAGTAGATTAAACCAATATTTGTTAAGATGTTCTCTGGAGAAAAGGAAAATTCTTGAGGTGCCAATGAAGCTTCTGGACCCAGTGCCCTGGCTCTGCACAGCCAGATGGACTCATGTGTTGCCACAGAAAATGCCAGGGAAGCTCAGGTCCCACTGTACTGGCACCGATGACTTTCCATGTGGTTTCCACCACTGATTAGAGAAGTTGTGAACACACAGAGGTGTGTGGTAGGGGCGCACAAGAAAACGCCTATACGTGACTCCCATCCTCTGAACAATCTTTAAGTGTCTTCTCTAGGCAGGCTTCATGGACATATGCTGGTATCTGCCATTCAGGAAGTTCTCTTCCTAGCAATGAGTCTACACACTTACCGCATTTAACCAAGTACAGAACAGCCATGTGCAAGTATGGTTACCATTTCTTCAGCTAAAAGAAAATGTGGTTTAGGCAGGTTGGATAACCTGCTTCAAAGTCATGGTGTTGAGACACTGAGCTCCAAAACTGGACAGACTAAGTATTTCCAACTGGTGAGTTCTGTTTTACTACTTCCTAGAGAAAATGGGTATAATGCCCCTTCCCCATCTAATCTTATCCCTCTAATTTCCAACAAATGCTTGAGTACTAATTTCTGGGTTTGGGGTACTAAGACAAACAGCACCCAGATCCTGCCCTTACGAAACTCCCAGAAATTCACTAACTGCAGAGTGACAAAACCAGACATTTTGGAATCAAGCCAATCTGAGTTTAAATATTGGCTGTGCAGTTTACAGTGGCAAAGAGCTAGACCCTGAGAGAAATGTATAAAGCTCACTCAACAGGTCTTGCTAATTCAGAGGCTTGGGTTAGCTGACATTAACTTCTCTAATCCTCACTTTCTTCATGGGATGAATGTACCATCTCGGAGTACTATTGGGAAGATTAAATTAGATGATATATATAAAGCCTTGAGAACAAGGCTCTCAATAAACAGTTATTACAATGGCTCATTTACATGAGAAAAGATAGGTGAGATTCACTTTGCATCAGGAAAGCCTTTACAGTCAAAGGATAATCAAGTTCAGTAAGTAGAGCAGTAGAAAAAGGACATCATGGACAGAGAGACGGCATGTTTTTGAGAGAGTGTGCTTTGTCTGAAGGATGGTGAGCAAGAGGCATGGGCTGAGAGGGCAGTGTGTGTCTGGAGAGGTTGGCAGTGCAGACCACACTGGAAACCGGAAGACCTTAGGTTGAAAGCAGGGGTGTGACATAGGCAGATAGGCATTTTGCGAAGATACTTCCGGTTGCAAAGTAGGAGAGTGGCGAGAAAGGAGAGAGCCAGGGGCCCTAGATAGCACAGGGAGGGTAGTTAGTGTTGTTTAGCAGGGAGATGAGGTCACCTGAGCTAGGCCATTGCGGAAGTGAGGCTGGAGCTGAGTGCTAGGAGAGAGGTTGACGCAACAGGACTTGTTATAACTCAGAGGCCCAGAGACTCAGATCTTGCCTTTCTCCTCTGATGTCTGATTATTTGACTGGGCAGAATGTGGGACATGAAGTGGATGGATAAAGCCCCTTGGTCTCAATGGACAGTGCATGGATGAGGCAGGATTTGTATCATGCAAATATAGTCATTGGATTGAAAGGGAGCCCAGAATATCATTTAGCTTTCTGTGGAAGCCATGCGTGGAACTGTGTGTCACTGTGCACAGATGTCTTAGGAGTTCCCAGTGCCCCATCGCAAAGGCTTGTGTAAAGCTGGCATAGAATCCTGTGGAAGAGTTAAGTACTGACCTTATGAAAAGAGCGCTGAATTCTTCAGCATCACCTTGTCCTCTTCCTTCTCCTCGCCATCATCATCAATTTCCTCATTACCATTATCATTTAACTGATTGATTCCTTACCATATTCCAGATTCTTTGCATATATATTTCATATACTTCTTACAACAACTCTATGATATATAAGTTATCACCCCATTTTATAGATGAAGGAATTAAACCCCAGAGGTTTTAAGAAACTTCCTGGTCTCAGACAGCTGGAACCAAAGTTGGAATCCAAATATCATTTGACCCCAGAATTTTAACCATTGTGCTCTGCTGCCTTCTGAGGTGGGGAGCTCTGGATTCTAGTCTTTCCTCTGCAGTAGAGTAACTAATCGGTTAACCTTGAGCAAATCCTTCACCCTCTGTGGGCCTTGGATTCTCCGTATGCTCCCACCATATTGGGATAGATGTATGTGTCCTAGGTATGAGTAAGTGTGTTGGATGATGACTCGTGTATAAGGAACATTTTTCACCTCTCTCTCCCTTTAATCTTCACACCTTCCCTTTGAGGTTGACAATGGCAGAATGAATGACCCTGTTTGGCCAGTCTAGAGAGGCAGGCTGCAGTCCATGGGATCGCAGGAGTCAGACATGACTTAGTGACTAAACCACCACCCCCGCCAGAGAGGGTTAAGATCTCAGCAAGGCCATAGATCTTGGATCTACGGCCAACTCTAGTGCCCCGGAGACAACTCCAGTCCCACTCATGTCATACAAGCCACTGGTTACTAAGAGTCTAGTAGCCTTGGACAAGTGACCATAGCTGGGGTTTCTCCTCTGCCTAACTGGGGAAAATAGTAACACCCCTCATAAGGTTATGTGCTGGTGGTTTAGGCACTAATTGTGTCCAGCTCTTGCAACTCCATGGACAGTAGCCTGCCAGGCCCCTCTGTCCATGGGATTCTCCAGGCAGGAATGCTGGAGTGGGTTGCCATTTCCTTCTCCAGGGGATCTTCCTAACCCAGGACTCGAACCTGAGTCTCCTGCATTGCAGGCAGATTCTTTACTAACTGAGCAACAAGGGAAGCCCTCATAAGGTTAGAGTGAGGGTTCAATGAGCCCACGTAGGTCAGATCCATAGGAGAGTGCTTGGCCTGCGACAAGGACTATGTGAGTATTAGCTGCTGTAGTCGTTTTTGTACTCAGCATCCTGCTGTGCAGCCACGCTGAAGAACCCCCATCAATGCCTCCTCACACCTTCCCTCTTAGTCTTTGCATGTGCTGGTCCCCTCTTCTAGGAGTGCCCTCCAGCCTGGGCCTAGCCAGCTGAAACTTCTCTCACTGGCTTCTCTCACTTTTGCCTCTCACAGAGGGAGTCAGTAACTTCTGAGGTATTGTGGTGAGAATCCCCTACTTCTATTCCAGCATTTTCCTCACTCAATGTCACTGTCCTGCATAGGACCAATGACTTAGTGACTAAACCACCACCCCCGCCAGAGAGGGTTAAGATCTCAGCAAGGCCATAGATCTTGGATCTACAGCCAACTCTAGTGCCCTGGAGACAACTCCAGTCCCACTCATGGTCATACAAGCCATTGGTTACTAAGAGTCTAGTAGCCTTGGACAAGTGACCATAGCTGGGGTTTCTCCTCTGCCTAACTGGGGAAAATAGTAACACCCCTCATAAGGTTATGTGCTGGTGGTTTAGGCACTAATTGTGTCCAGCTCTTGCAACTCCATGGACAGTAGCCTGCCAGGCCCCTCTGTCCATGGGATTCTCCAGGCAGGAATGCTGGAGTGGGTTGCCATTTCCTTCTCCAGGGGATCTTCCTAACCCAGGACTCGAACCTGAGTCTCCTGCATTGCAGGCAGATTCTTTACTAACTGAGCAACAAGGGAAGCCCTCATAAGGTTAGCGTGAGGGTTCAGTGAGCCCACGTAGGTCAGATCCATAGGAGAGTACTTGGCATGCGACAAGGACTATGTGAGTATTAGCTGCTGTGGTCGTTTTTGTACTCAGCATCCTGCTGTGCAGCCATGTTGAAGAATCCCCATCAATGCCTCCTCACACCTTCCCTCTTAGTCTTTGCATGTGCTGGTCCCCTCTTCTAGGAGTGCCCTCCCGCCTGGGCCTAGCCAGCTGAGACTTCTCTCACTGGCTTCTCTCACTTTTGCCTCTCACAGAGGGAGTCAGTAATGGTCTCTTCTGAGGTATTGTGGTGAGAATCCCCTACTTCTATTCCAGCATTTTCCTCACTCAATGTCACTGTCCTGCATAGGACTGCAAGGACACAAGGGTGAGCACTGGGTATGACCCTCTCTGAGCTGAAGAGCCTTTCATTGGCCCTAGCTCAGAGCAAAGTGCGTATTCATCCAGCACAACAGAGCTTGCTGCCTGGGAGGGAACTCTTAGGGCGCTCCTGGGAAGCGCAATAATCCCCAAGACCCCTTGAGAACAGAGGCACCCTCGGAGCTACACAGGAGGGTCCTGGAGGGAAGGCCACAGTCAGACAAAACCCATGGGCTTTGTATGGGGCGCACTTTCTAATTGGCCTCGGCTAGTAAACCTGCCAGGCCCTGAAAGGCGCTCCCTGTCTGTCTGCCTTTGGAAGCTCTGCTGCGTGTGTCTGTCCACGTTACAGCCGAAGCCAAACCGCTCTGTTTTCCTGTTTCACTGGAGTTGGCAGAGGGTAGGGCGAGGGGCCGGCCATAGGTGTGCTCTGCTGGACAAGTGTGTGTGTGTGTGTAATGAGGAGGCTGGTGAGGAGGTTGTCAACTCCGGCAGCACCCAGGGCCCCAGATGGAACATTAAGGATTCAGACCCTAGACCCAGCTCCGACACTAACAGGCTGGGGGCCCAGGCCAGTCCTTCCCCAGTCTTGCCTTGGGTGTCTTTTCATAAACACGTTGTTCCAACTAGCACGTCCCTGAAGAATCCTTCAGCTCTAACGTTCTAGGTTCTGGGGCCCACACTGGAATGGAGAGAGTCAACAGTCCTTTGTATTTGTTCAAGACGCTGTTGTTTAGAAGTCAAACCCCCCAGAGAAGTATCCCTTATTCCAGAAAAGCTGCTCTGACTCTGACTCCCAAATTCAGGATGGGGCGCCCCTTTAGCGTCTCACAGTCTCCACACTTCTGTGATGCTCCCTACTCAGCCCACTGAGTTCTAATTGTGCCTTTAGGATTCTGTTTTCTCCTCATGTGTGCGAACTCCTTCATGGGGCCAGGCTTCATGTCTTCTGTGCCCCAGACTGGTCAGGCCACGTGGCAGGGGCCCAGAAACTGTGTGCTGAGGCAGCTCCACGTGGTCGCGAAGCTGTGTTTCTGTGACTCTCGAGGACAAGGCTACAAGATCTGCACATGTAATTAACTCATGAATGTGGCCCCATCTTGGAGCCCATGGACTCTTAGTTCCCTGACCAGGAATCGAGCCCTGTGCCCCCTGCACTGGGATCTCGGCGTCTCAACCCCCGGACCGCCAGGGGAGTCCTGCTCTACCCTTTAGATAAGGAAACCGAGGCCGGGTTTGTGTTACACAGGACTTCCAGGCCAGAGCAGGCTGGTCTCTTGGGGATTCAGATCAGCGATGACAAACTTTGACAAAAACAGGAGCAGTAATTAACTTTTGCCAAGGGCTTTCCAGGGCCAGGGCTTCCCTGGTGGCTCAGATGGTGAGAATCCACCTGGGTTTGATCCCTGGTTTGGGAAGATTCCCTGGAGAAGGGCCCAGCTACTCACTCCAGGATTCTTGCCTGGAGAATCCCCGTGGACAGAAGAATCTGGTGGGCTGCAGCTGGGGTAGCAAAGAGTTGGACACGAGAGAGCGACTTTCACTTTGCTGGAGCCAGGGTCTGTTGCACATCAGTTGCACTGTCTGATTTAGTTGTCACGCCACGAGGTGGCTGCCAGCACCCCCATTTTAGGAGGTCACGGGATGTGCCTGGGTCACGCCATTCCTAAGGAGCTGGGGTGCAGTCTGCCTGGAGACATGGTACCTCTGCAGCTCGGTTCTTGGAACCGCCACAGGCTGATGCTCCCAACCTATCACGGGGAAGCCTGAGGATAGGAAAAGAAGTGGTGCCTGTCCCAGGCCATGTGGCTGACAGAATCGAGGATGGAATATTCCGATCTTATCTCCAGTGCTTTTCTGACCCCTTGGTAACCTCGGGCCCATCCCCTTTCCTGACGTCTGGGCGGGTGGGGAGGGGCAGAGAAGAAAGCCTCACCTCTGTTGAAGGAGCAAGGCCCTTGCCAAGCCAGCTCGGCCTCCCCCGGCGGTTTCGTGGTCCAAATACCAGCCTGGTTGCGGTTCATCGGGTTTTATGATCGGGGGTGACGTAGTTTCTTCACTCACTTGCAAGCTGTTCAACTCACAACTCACAGGCACAGGCTTCCCAGGGCAGAGCTGTGTGTTTAGAAGGGCTGCCTGATCGGAAAGTAAAACAGGACTCATCGGCCGTGGGGCCCTGGGCACGTGTCCTCCCCTCTTTGCATCGTGATCCCCCTTGTAATGTAATTCGGAGAATTGGGTTGAAACTTCTGAATAACAGTTTAGGGGAAATGCAGATTTTTAGTCCCCACTCGTTGAGGTTCCAATGAAGTAAGTCTTGGGGGAGACCTGGGAATCTGTATTTTTACATCTCCCGGGGAGACTTTGATGCATGCCATGTAAGAAACACAGATCTGGATGATTTCCAAGAGCCTTCCAACCTGAGCACAGAGAGTTTGTGGCTTTCCATGGAGGATTCATGGAGTCCCAGGCTCGTCTTTCGATATAGTAATAGTAGGTGGGCATGGAGCTGAAGGAATGGACTCTCTTTAAAACTTTCTGTTCGTTTATTTATTACGGCTGCGTTGGTCTTCTGGCCGCACGCAGGCTGCGTCTCGCTGTGGCCAGTGGGCGCTCCTCCTTGTTGCAGTGCGTGGGTTTCTCCCTGTGGCGGCTTCTCTTGTTGCCGAGCACGGGCTCAGCAGTCGTAGCCCACATCCTCATGGCGTGTGGGATCTTCCCGGATCAGGGATTGAACCCATGTCTCCTTCATTAGCAGGTTGATTCTTTGAGCCACTGGGGAGGCCCCAGGAATGGGCTCTCTTATTGGGGTTTAGGAGAACAGAGTGGAGACCAGAAGTTTGCCTAGAGAGGTTGGTTTTGTCTCCATATGGACGGCTGCTCTTTATGTGAGCTGTGAGCTTCCCATCACTAGGCAGGTACAAAATGAGAGTCAGCTGAGTTGAGGGTCAGGTCTCTGTGGTAAGGAGCAAATAACCACGGAAAGAGCTGTTAAGAGACAGAGTCTTTCCAAGGAATGAAGAATGAAGAGGAGGGGTCTTTGGAGTCAATAAACTTAAAGTCCGGCTTCTCCAAGCATGGAGATTGTATAGACCTGAGGCTAGATTTTCTCAACAGAAAAATAGGCCCCACCAGATCCACCTGTCTCACTGGGACATTGTAGAGAAAACATAAAGAAATAACAAAAGGCCTGGTGTAGAACCCAGCACACAGTAGGTGCTCAAGGAAGGCCTGTGGTCTGGCTTTTATTTAGTTTTCACTTGCTCATTCCTTTGGCCCCACTCTTAGTTCCAGGAAAACCTAACTTCGGGGAGAGAAAGCTGCTCACCCGACCACATGTTCTATTACTTAAGAAACTGGGGCGTGTGCTAAATACAAAATCAACAAACAAAAACAGAACACGGGATGATTACTGGACAACAGAGGTTTCTGTAGCTGGCTGAGGGCATGGGGTGTGGGCCGCTGATGAAAATATGTTTTGCCCTTATTCTTTTTAAATGTTCAAGTGAAACTTCCAGTTGGGGCTGGGCCAAACTCAGGGCCTGCTCAGCACATCTGTGATGGGTTTAATGGGTTTTAGTCTACTTGTTTAGTCTACTTGTCCCAGCATCAGTGGGATATAACAGTCACAGAACACACCTTGGCCCTTGACACTGGGCACAGACAACGTCTTATCTCCAGGCAGCAGGGACATAGGCAAGAGTGATGTTCCCTAGCCGCCTCCATCATCCTGATCACTCCATGGTGCAATTTCAAGTCTAAGCATCACCGTGTTTCACCCTTGGCATGACAATAACCAGTCACTTTTTGTCTCATGCCCTATATACCCAAGTGGGCTTCCCTGGCGACTCAGACGGTAAAGAATCTGCCCACAATGCAGGAGACCTCGGTTCGATCCCTGGGTTGGGAAGATTCCCCTGGAGAAGGGAATAGTTACCCACTCCAATATCCCTGCCTGGAGAATTCCATGGACAGAGGACCCCAGCAGGCTACAGTCTATGGGGCCACAAAGAGTCAGACTCCCCTGAGCAACTAACACTTATAAATGCCAAGGTGCTTGCAATTCCTGACCCATTCCTTACTTTCCCAGACCCCCACAACTTTGCTCATTCTGCTTCTATAAGCCTGCATACTCTGGTTGTCTGTCTGCCTTAGTTTAGTCACTAAGTCCTGGCTGATTCTTTGTGATCCCATGGACTGTAGCCCACCAGGCTCCTCCATCCATGGGGTTCTCCAGGCAAAAATACTGGAGTGGGGTGCCATTTTCTTCTCCAGGGGTCTTCCCGACCCAGGGATCACACCCAAGTCATCTGCCTTGCAGGTGGATCCTGTACCATCTGCGCCTCTGGGGAAGCCCTCAGTTTGTTAGGGAGTTGCAGCGTCTTTTTTGGCTGTTTGGCTAGTTACTCCTCCTTGATCCCTGGTCAGGGAGCTCAGGGCTTCCCCGGTTGGCTCAGCGGTAAAGAATCTGCAGGAGCTACAGGCGACACAGGTTTGATCCCTGGATCAGGAAGATCCCCTGGAAGAGGGCAGGACAGCCCACTCCTGTATCCTTGTCTGGAGAATCCAATGGACAGAGGAGCCTGGTGGGCTACAGTCCACGGGGTCACAAAGAGTCGGACACCATTGAAGTGGCTTAGCACACATGCACTCCTCCTTAGCTCATCCCAGATGGGAGGAGAGGGCGGGAAGCTCCCCATCGGGTATGGTCCTGACGGAATGTAAACCGCCGTGTTAGGCTCTCCCACTGCAGCTGAATCCTCTCATTATCCAGGCAGAGGTGCCAACCAGAGCCTCGCTCTCAGGACTCTCGGGTCTTAAGCAGCGTGATTCAAGAAAGGAACACTGGGGGTTTGTGTTTGGCTGGAGAGCCTGGAGGAGATTTTTGAGCTCTTCCTACTACTGGGTCCCTGGCTTTCTCACTCTTTGAAGTCTTGTCCTCCAGCCTTCCTTCCCATCCTGGTGGAAGCCTGGGAGCCAAGCTCTCCCAGATGCTCGTGTTAACTTCTCTCTGTGTCCAATTCTGTTGCTGCCGCTTGCAGCCTATGAACCCTGGCACTGATATTCTACCACGATGCAAGAGTGCTTTCCTTGGGAAGCCTTCCTTGAACTCTGATATAGGGCTCATGTATTTATTCGTGATCTTCTTGTGGGACCCGTTGCTGTTATTCAGTCACTTAGTTGTGTCTGACTCTTTGGGACCCCATGGACCGCAGCACACCAGGCTTCCTTGTCCCTTACCTAAGATGTGCTTGATTCTGTGCATTGCTCAGGCAACACACAAGCTAGGTACCTGCCCCCTCCTTTGAGGTTCTCCAAATAAACAGAGATCACATCTATGTTAGCCCTACCACAGCAGGACAGAGAGCTCCAGGTTTTATGACTGTTTCCCCTCCAGGCTGTGTGATTATCAGGAGCTGGATAGTGCTTCACTCACCTCGGGGCCTCTAAGGTCCTGGAATGGTACCCAGAGCATCCTTAATGCTCAATAATGGGGATGGAACAGAACTGACTTACTCTGGGGGACTCCCTACAGAGCAGTCTCAGCCTTAAGTCCAAAATATCTTTGAGAACTAACAGACTGTGTCGTATTTCGGAAAGCAAAGAGGGGGAAAAAAAAAACAACTTTGTGAGAAAAATCCTGCATTGGATGTGTGCTTCAGTTCAATGAAGAACTCGTTTGCTGTTGGTCTGGGCTTTTTTTTTTTTTTAATCGCATTCTAGTGGTAGCCATGACCCACTGAGGGCTTTGGTGACTGGATGGAAAGATTTCATCTAGGCGTTCTAGTAAAAATCCCAGTGAAAGGGATTCCCATTCCCCCTCTCTCCACACCCTTCTGTCTTTACCCAAGAAGCCTTAATGGACCTTCAGTGCAACTCTGACATGATGGAAATTGCAAAGAGATGGAATTTCCACCTTGGGCAGAGAACAGAGGAATGTTATTCTTGTTTCTCCAACCCTGGAACTGGCAAGCCGCCTCTGGGTGGGAGAAGGGACTTTGAGAGGGAAGAACGAGAGAAGGAGAAAGGGAGGCAGAGACGGAGATGATGGAAGGCCAGGCCTCCAGCTGTTCACTCCTGGCATCTGTGCCCCCGATGGCATTGCCCAGGCTTCTGGAAGATGATTGTCACCGGGGCCCACATCTGGAGAGCGCCACACAGCTTGTGAGGCCCTTCCCTGTTATCTGTAATCAGATTCCCACAGCAAAGGGGGCAGAGCAAACATCACGGGCCCCTGTGCCCAGTGAAGCCCCTGAGGCTGTCACATGCCCCTGCTTAGACAGCAGTGACGATGCTGATGACGATGGGAGTAAGGAAAAGCAGTGCTTCGAAAGCACTCGGAACAGGCCGGGCCCTGGTCTGTGTGTTTGCCTACATAGTATTCACCACTGAAACTCCATGGCATTTCTGGAAGATGGGTTTTTTTATCCTCACTTTCCAGACAAGGAAAATGAATCACACCAGGGTTTAGCAGTTGGCCCAAGATCACATAGAAAGCCCGTGGCAGAGCCAAGATTCAAGTCCAGACAGTTTGCCTCCCAAATCTATGTTCTAAACCACTATTCCATGCCTGCCTGTCTATCAAAGCAGGGCAGAGAAACAGGCCTGACTCCTCATTTCACTTCGATGTTGGTAGCATTGTAGAACGAGAAAAGTGCCATTCTGGTGGGAGACATTCATTCATTCACTCAAATATGTGCTGGGCAACTATAACATGTCTGTTCCTGAGCGGGACAATGGGGACCAGGGTTCAGGAAGAGTGGTCTCAGCACCCATTTCACTGGTCATGTAAGTGCCATGAACCTCAAGACTATCTCCAGCTCCCAAAACATGTTAGGTGTTTAATACATAGTGTTGAGTGAATGTATTATTCTTGCTTTTGTGTGGTTCACAGTCTGGAGGAAAAAAACTTTAAATATATACTCATTTTTATAATATATAATTACATCTGTGTGTGTATACACACACACACACATTTATATACATACACACATACACAGACATATACACACGTATATAGGAATGTTGAGAGTTGTAGTGTGCCCTGGAGAAGGCAATGGCACCCCACTGCAGTACTCTTGCCTGGAAAATCCATGGACGGAGGAGCCTGGTAGGCTGCAGCCCATGGGGTCACTAAGGGTCGGACACGACTGAATGACTTCACTCTCATTTTTCACTTTCATGTGTTGGAGAAAGAAATGGCAACTCATTCCAGTGTTCTTGCCTGGAGAATCCCAAGGACGGGGGAGCCTGGTGGGCTGCAGTCCATGGGGTCGCACAGAGTCGGACACGACTGAAGCAACTTAGCAGCAGCAGCAGCCAGTGTTCTTGCCTGGAGGACCCCGTGGACAGAGGAGCCTGGACGCCTACAGTCTGTAGGGTTGCAAGAGTCGGACACGACTAAACCACCACCACCACCATAGTGTGCCCTGGGCTGGAGTGGAAGGGCATGAGTGGAAGGGTTACTGGCAGTGCCAGTAGTTCAACACACCTGCAACAGGTATTGTAGATGGGGCACCATCCGATAAGGCTGGACAGGTAAACCATCATGTGTCCTCAAGAGCTGTGCGTTATCTGATAAGGTTGAGCCCAGCAGACTTTATTTAAAGGGTCATACAATAAGCTTTGTGGGCCATACAATTTCCATTGCAACTACTCAACTCTGCTTCAAAGGTAGACATAGAGAATATGTCAATGAATGAGCATAGCTCTATTCCTCCAAAAATTACTTATGAAATTGGAGGCAGGCTAGACATGTCCTGGGGGCTGTAGTTTGCTGATCCCGGCTGCAGGGTTTTGGGTTCTCTTGAGGTAGTATGATCAGATGTCCCTCCTTTATTCATCCTTAAGTATTTCTCGAACACCTAATATGCCCCATGTATGGTAGCAGTTGCTTCACTCTTGATGCTTACAGACTAGTGGGATAGAAAGACTCAGAGCACCCTGGCAAGTGCCGTGATGGATCGAGAGAAAAAGAGTCATGGGGTCAGAGAAATAGGCCCTTAAACCCAAATTTAAGGTTTAACACATGCCACATTCTCCAAGGAAATAATATCTGAGCTCTGGCCCAAGAGATGAGTGAATAAACTGAAAAAGTGTTCCAGATAAATAAAGGCTGAGCAGAGATAGAAGATGTTCAAGGGTAGAAGGCCTGAGATGAGTTCAGGAGCATGGATTGTGGTAGGGAGCGCAGCAAGAATCGAGGCTGAATGTTAAGTATCCATTAGAACAGTGTCACCCAATAGAAATACAGCGTCGATCATATATGTGATTTTAAAATTTCTAGTGAAAGTGAAATTTGCTCAATCCTGTCCACCTCTTTGCGACCTCATGGATTGTAGCCCATCAGGCTCCTCAGTTCAGTTCAGTCACTCAGCCATGTCTGACTTTTTGTGACCCCATGGACTGCAGCACGCCAGGCCTCCCTGTCCCTCACCAGCTTCTGGAGCTTACTCAAACTCATGTCCATTGAGTTGGTGACGCCATCCAACCATCTCATCCTCTGTCGTCCCTTCTTCTGCCTTCAATCTTTCCCAGCCTCAGGGTCTTTTCAAATGAGTCAGTTCTTCGCATCAGGTGGCCAAAATATTGGAGTGTCAGCTTCAACATCAATCCTTCCAGTGAACATCCAGGACTGATTTCCTTTAGGATGGACTGGTTGGATCTCGTTGCAGTCCAAGGGACTCTCAAGAGTCTTCTCCAGCACCACAGTTCAAAAGCATCAATTCTTCAGGGCTCAGCTTTCTTTATAGTCCAACTCTCACATCCATACATGACTACTGGAAAAACCAAAGCTTTGACTAGATGGACCTTTGTTGGCAAAATAATATCTCTGCTTTTTAATATGCTCTCTAGGTTGGTGGTAGCCTATCCCTTCTCCAGCGGATCTTCCCAACCTAGGAATTGAACCAGGGTCTCCTGCATTGAAGGCGGATTCTTTACCAGCTGAGCTACCAGTGAAGCCATATTTAAAAAGTTCAAAAGCAATGAATGAATTTAAATTTAATAATGCAGATGGTCCCTGACTTACAATTTTTCAACTTTACCAATGCAGGAACCCAGGTTCTATCCCTGGGTTGGAAAGAGCCCCTGGAGAAGGGAATGGTTAGCCACTCCAGTGTTCTTGCCTGGAGAAATCCATGGACAGAGGAGCCTGACTGAGTACCAACCAGGAGGTTGCAAAGAGTTGAACATGACTGAGTGACTAACACTTTCACTTTTTTCAAAAGTGATAGACATTTCAGTAGAAACCATGCTTTGAGTTTTGAATGCTGATCTTCTCCCAGGCTAGCCATATGCTGTCAGATCCTCTTTAATGATGCTGGGCAGTGGCAGCCCCAGCTCCCAGGCAGGTGTATGATCAAGAGGGGAGACAGCCCATACACTTAAACCATTCTGGACCCAGGCACCCATTCTGCTTCCCGCTTTCAACACAGTCTTCAATGACATGAGCTATTCAATACTTTATGATAAGATAGGCTTGGCGTTAGGTGATTTTGCCCACCTGTAGGCTGATGTCACTGTTCAGATCACATTTAAGGTAGGCTCGGCTAAGCTGTGATGTGTCTGACTCTGTGACCCCGTGGACTGTAGCCCACCAGGCTCCTTTGTCCATGGGATTTCCCAAGCAAGAATACTGGAGTGGGTTGCCTTTTCCTTCTCCGGGGGATCTTCCCGACCCAGGGACTGAACCTGCATCTGCTGCACTGGCAGGTGGATTCTTTACCCTCTGAGCCATCAGGGAAGCCCATGATGTCCAGTAGGTTAGGTGTATTAAATGCATCTCCAATTTACGATGTCATTTTCAACTGATGATGGGTTTATAGAGATGTAACCACAGCATAAATCACAGAAGGTATGTCTGTTTTATTTAATACAATATATTATGAATATTATCCTATCAACATATGATTAATATAAACAATTATCAGTATTTCTTCTTTGGTACTGAGTCATTAATATCCAGGGTGTTCCTTCCGCTTGCAGCACATCTCAATTCAAGCTAGCTGTGTTTCTTTCAGTGCTCAATAGACACGTGTGCCAGTGACTACTGTGTTGGACGCTGCCAAAGTTAGGTCATGCAAAGCTGTCTGGGGCATCAGTGGAAGCTGGGCTATAGCATAAGTGCAGTGAGAGTTTTATATATTAATATCATTCTGGTAGCAGGATAGCCTGTTATCTTTACATTTCTGACCAATTGCCTTGGACTAGGAAGCTCAAAGGAGAGAAGCAAAAGGCAGAGGAAAGGAAGACGGAAGAACGGCCAGCTTTGGATGGGAAGGAAAAAGCGTGTGTGTGGCCTGATTAGAAACATAGGGAAATGAAAAAGAATAGAACCAAATATGCAGCTGACCTAAGCAGGCGGTGGTTGAGAGGCCAGATGTCTGGAGATCTTGCTCACACAACGAGGCGTCAAAGCCCAGGTGTCGAGTCAGCGGTCAGCTCTGCTAGCTACCTGAGAACCACCTACCCTCTCATTCAGAACCTGAGGGTGTCAAGAGCGGGAAGGCAGGTCAGCCCAGGAAGCCGCCTCATTCTCCTTGCTGCTAGCTGGTGGTCCAGATTGCAGAACCCACCCCAGCCTGGGGCACAGAAGCTTGGCACCCCCTCACATCTGAGACTCTGAGGGCCGAGACCCATTTTTCAACCAAAACTCGCTAGACCTCCTGGATAGGTGGGCTAGTTTTGATTATAACAGCCCCTTCTCAGGTGCTCAGATTTCCTTCTGTTGACCCATTTCCCCACCTATCACCGGGCTTCCCAGGTGGCGCGAGTGGTAAAGGACCCGCCCGCCAATGCAAGAGACACAGAAGACCCAGGGTCCATCCCTGGGTCAGGAAGATTCCCTGGAGGAGGAAATGGCAACCCACTCTCGTATTCTTACCTGGAGAATGCCACGAGCAGAGGAGCCTGAAGGGCCACAGTCCAGGGGGTCCCAAAGTGTTGGACACGTTTGAGGCAGTTGAGCATGCCACCTACCATCAACACTTTAAACATAGGCTTCTATTTGATTATCCATATTTGACAGTATTTATTAAGACACAGGCAATCAGGCTGTGCTAAGTGTTGGAATTACTGATTATTTCTTCAAATCGTCTTTTCTGTCTCTTAACTACATGCTTGTTTTCCTTAAGCCTTAGCAATGGAAAGTCTTTGAAGCACCTTTAATGAAAAAAATGAAAAAAACTTGGTAATTAACATGTGATCTGTGTGTGTGTGTGTGTGTGTGTGTGTGTGTGTATACTTCACCAAAGTGCTGAAAAAATGTTTTCTTAATTGAATTAGTTACAGCCTGGAGTTTTACAACACTAATTGGATTAGCATCATGAGTGGCACTTAACACATGCTCTGTCCGAATTTATTCCTATCTCCCTCCAACAAACACAGAAGACCAATGGTGAGCCAGGAAATATAAGTTGAATGAGAAGCAGCTTGTGTGTTCTGAGAAACAGAAGTAGATGGACAGTTAGTATAGTCTGAGGTGATTTTGGGGGAAACGGGCTAGCAGGGACTCGCAGGTCTTCTAGGCTTGGCTGAGCTTGGGTAAGACTTCCAGGAGCATCACTGGGCGTAGTTATTATGTTGGGGGTTCACATTCAGATTTCACCCCTCAATGGTCTTATGACCTTGGGAAGGTTATTTAAAGGTAATTTCTTGCCTCAAGTCCTCATGTACAAAATGAGAATATCGTGTCAGGCATATAGTGAGCCTGTGATCAGTGCAAGCGATACTAATACATATTAATATACTTATCTAAGTTGAGGCCTAAAGGATGGATGGGAATGAGCTCTGTGTAGTCAAAGGAGAGTGTTCCAGGTAGTACAGAGCTCGAGTCCAAAGCTCAGATCTCAGAGAACATTCTGTTATTGTTCAGTTGCTCAATCGTGTCCAACTCTGTGACCCCATGGATTGCAGCACGCCAGGCTTCCCTGTCCTTCACTATCTCCTTGAGTTTGCTCAGACTCACATCCATTGGGTCAGTGATGCCATCCAACCATCTCATCCTGTGTCGCCCCTTCTCCTGCCCTCAGTCTTTCCCAGCTTCAGATCTTCTCCAGTGAGTTGGCTCTTTGCCTCAGGTGGCCAAAGGATCCGAGCTTCAGCCTCAGCATCAATTCTTCTAATGAATATTCAGGGTTGATTTCCTTTAGGATGGGCTGGTTTGAGAGGACATGGTATTTTACAGGAACCAAAGAGAGTTCAGTTTGGCTGGAGCATAAAGTGAGGGGTGGGTAGGTGGCAGTGGGGTTGGGAGCAGAAGACAGGTCTTGCACGGTAGGCAGAATCTGAAACTTCGGGTTGCTGTATCCTTGAGATGTAAGCCTATTTCCAAATCTCCGGCTCTGGAGACAAATTTACAGGTGAACAGAGTCCCAACAACTGATGCTTTATATGTGTTAACATGAGTTACAAGAGAACCACAGATGTTTGAGATGAAAGCCTTTGGCAGGGAGCTTCGTGGAAAATATTGTTTTAAAAATATCAGCACAGAGAAAAATTAGCAATGACTTGACAGAAAGCCATTCCCTAGCGGAAGGGAAATATCAAGGTTTGGGGTTTGGGTCTTGGATGGTGTACTGAATGTCTGGAAACTAAGTTTTCTCTTTGGCTGCTTGGGAAGAGGTTTTGAAATTGGTCCTTGGGAATTCTGCCTCCCTGGCCTGTACTGGTAGAAAGAGTGTGTGTGTGTGTGTGTGTGTGTGTGTGTGTGTGTATGTACGTGTGTACCGATGAATGGATGCTAGGATGGACACCCCATGTCTATCCAGGAACTGGAGAAAGTGAGACATCTGGTTCTGTCTTGTCCTATGCGGGTCTGTGTTACTTGGCAGGCTTTAATCCTGGGAAGGAATGTTCGTACAGTGCAAAGGTATCAAGGAGAACGAGCTGCTGCTTTTCCTTGTAAAGCCCAGACGGGCTCCTGAGAGGAGCCTTAGGGCAAGACCCCACCTCCCAGATGAGCTTCTGTCAAAGGACAACATGTGTGTGCTCCCTATTTGAAAAACGAAGAGGAAATAAGGGAGACAGCACTGGGTCCCCAAAGTCAGACAGACCGGAGGCTTTCCCAGCCGGCCTGCTCTTCCTTCTCTCTCCTAAAGCCCCGCTTGTTCTTCAAGACTCATCTATCTCCAGGCTCCTCGAGGAAGCCTCCAGGCCCCTTTCCAGCCCCATCTCCCCTGCTTGCTCATGCACTGACAGTATTCCGACCCAAATTCCTCACCATGCGTTCTCCCACCACCACGCTCTTACTCAGGCTCCTCCCTCTGCCTGGAACACCCTTCCCTCCCTTCTCGGTCTGTCTCACTCCTCCTCAGTGTCCAACACTCCATGTGATCATTGCCTTCTTCCCTGGTGGCTCAGATGGTAAAGAATCTGCCTACAATGCAGGAGACCTGGGTTTGATCCCTGAGCTGGGAAGATCTCTGGAGAAGGGAACAGCTACCCACTCCAGTATTCTTGCCTGGAGAATTCCACGAACAGAGGAGCTTGGTGGGCTACCGTTCAAAGCGTCACAAAGACTCCATATGATTTCACTTTCGGATCCTCAAGTCTGAGTCCCTCTCAGGGTTGGCCTTTGATATAAAACCGGTGTGGAATGTCTTTACCAAGAGACAGAAAACTCCCTGAGAGCCATATGGTGTTTATTTTACCCATTTAGGGTAATCACCTAAGTCATGTCCAACTCTTTGCGACCCCATGGACTGTAGCTTGCCAGGCTCCTCTGTCCATGGAATTCTCCAGGCAAGAATATTGGAATGGGTTGCCATGTCCTTTTCCAGGGGATCTTCCTGACCCAGGAATCAAGCCCAGATCTCCCACATGGCAGGCAGATTCTTTATCAGCTGAGCCACAACTCTCGTAACTTTCAAGATCCTCGTTACCTAGCAGAGTTAGGTGTGTGTGCATATGGACAGTTGAGAGGTTGGGTCTCCAAGTGTGACCCCCTGATAAGCAGCAACTGTATCTCATAGAAAGTTTTCAGAAATACAGATTCTGGGGCCCTACTCCAGCGCTGAATCAGAAACTCCAAAGTAAAATCTTAGTAAGGCTTTTAGGGGGTTCTGATGCATGCTGAAGCTTGAGTTCCGCAGGTCTGAAAAAGGGGGTTGGACCATTGCGATGAAAAGGGCACAATTCCTAGGATGTTCTGCTGACATGACACTAACTTCACTGGAACTCAAGGACATCGCGAACTGTGGACAGAATGTTCTTACTCAGTGGGGGAGGCTAATTAGGGGAGCAGTTTTCTGTGGATTTAAACTGTTACAAGAAAAATATGCAACACATGTCCGTCAGGACACTTAGCCCCAGCACTCAGTTCTTCTTTCCTAGGAAAAATTAATTGCTACTTATTTGACCCCTCATGGCCTTTATACCTTTTCTGACTACATTTGGCCCCTAAACACCCTGGATTCTCCAGTTGTCCCTGTGAAGTGTGTGCGTTCTAGGTAAATCATGCCACTTTCCCCCTCTAGTCATTAGTATCAGATTAATCACTTATGTTACCCTACTTGGGCTTCCTAGGTGGCCCAGTGGGTAAAGAATCTGGATGCAATGCACGAGACACAGGTTCGTTCAATCCCTGGGTTGGGACGATCACCTGGAGAAGAGCATGGGAACCCACTCTAGTATTCTTGCCTGGGAAATCCCATGGACAGAGGAATCTGATGGGCTACAGTCCATGGGGTCGCAGAGAGTCAGACACGGCTGAAGCGACTGAGCATGCTTGCTTGCTCTCCTACTACTTCCTGCCGCTCTCTTCATCCCAGCTGCTTTTTTTCCATCATTGCCCATCACAACCTGATCATTTCTCACCTGGACCACTGCTCCAGCTCCCATTTGGTCTCAGCAGATCCTAGTTCTCCCCTATCACCCTTGTTCTCCACAAAGCAGTCTACCTCACAATTTAAATTTTGTTTCTTACTCCCTTTCCCTAAAAATGTGGAGCATGTCTGTCCATCATCCTCAGAATGATGTTCAAACTCTTGAGTGCTACAGCAGAGTCCAGGGAATCCCTGCCCACTTCTCTGAGCTTAGAGAGTATTCTGGTCCAAATCCCCGTGGTCAGTATCCACATCTCTTTGCCTGAGAGTCTTTTCTGATGCCCTGAGTGTCTTCTTCCCATAAGCATGAAATACAAATGTGGTGAAGGATAAATGGTCCAGGGGCACCCCTCCATGGGAGTGACTCTATCCCAGTTCTGTAGCATCTCGGGTCGGGTAACTCTAGAGAGTGTGTTCTCCACTGGCTCAGAGTTTTTAAGGGGATTAAACTGTAGCTGCTCACAGTAGTAACATGTTTGACAATATATCCTCTCTTGGTTATCTTCCCATCTCTGTTTCACACCCCCTCTTCTCTGTCTGTAGCAACTGGACTCATTATATGATAGACTACTTGCCTAGGGGTGTGCTTCTGAAGTAACACAGACTAAGACACACAATTGCAAAGCCCTTGGCAATTGAGTGTCTGTATACCTCTCTGGCATCAGATGACACCGTTCTTCCCCAGAGTGGTTCCTTGATTATTCTTCTAACCAATCCAGCTCCAGTGGCCGGAGCCCTTGCCATTCCCCCAGACAGTCGTGTCCTATTTCACCCTCGGTCTGTGCACGTGGCACTAACTGTGCCTATATGTGCCATTACCCTCTGGGATGGATTCTCCCACTTGTGACTCTACGCGAATGAGAGAGTGCTCGTCTCTCTCTGTATTTGGATAGCACGCCCTGTGAGGGCTGTGGCTGTGGCTGTCTTTCTGGGCCATCGTTTTTATCTCTACTTAATCTAATGCACTACATAGAGTACTGCTCAACAAACCATTCTTCAACGTGTAATTGGATAAATGAATATATTTAAAGGTTAATAAATATAGTAAATGATGTACATATGGAAGGATCTATTTGTACTGTGGTTTCAGCAAGTTGACCCCCAGAGGTTGTTGAAAGGACATGGTTACCATCTCTGCAGCCTCTGAGAATTCTTCTTTGCTTGAAAAGCCATGGGTTAAAGACAGAAATGAACATACTTAGTTAGGCAGGTACCTTGGGTTGGATTCTGTATGGTGCAGCCTCAGAGTACTATATGGGAAGAAACCTCTTACTCTCAGGATGGACCATGGCTGGCTATGTGTCAAGCAGAGAAAAAAACAAAGAATCTCAAAAAATGATGGGCCTTTGCTGCCTCCAATCTCCCTTTATTTCCTCTCTAGGCATGCAGTGTAGTCTTCTGAAACACCAAAGGTCACTGCTTCTGAAGATCACAGATACCATGTGGCATCACAGCAAGTCAGTCAACAGCGTTACCTGCCCCCTGCTGAAGGGTTCTGGGCAAGTGACAAATTCGAGTTCTATGTGAGCTTCTGTCAGTTTTCCCATCTGTAAAAAAAGATTAGATTGGTTGCTTTTTACATCATGCTCTTTAGAACCCCAAACTCTAGGGAATTGGCGCTGGGATGATCCTGGTTTTGTTTGAGAAGACAGAGATGGGATAACGAGGAAGGTTCCTCATCCCCTCTTTGATTACAGAAACTCTTCCACTTGTTTGTATTTCACATAATATTGTGCTTAAAAAATGGATGGCACGGTCCAAGTGTTTGAAAATCACTGACTGCCTGCAAATTACACTAACTAAAAGAGCATATGATATTGGCACACGCACACGGACACACACACACTTTCTCTCTTGATCTCTTTGGGAAATATCTGCCTCTTTTCATGAATCTATTCTTTAAGTCTTATTTCGGTCTTGACAGTGAGTTGAAGAGAACCGAGTAAAACATTCTCTTTAATAATTTATCTCACTTTGGAAACAGTTATCTGATAGAATTCAGCAATGACTGACTCTTGTTGAATTGTTTGGAGCGCTGTCTCATGTCTCCCAGTGGACTGTGCCTGTAAAGAGTCCAAAACACCGGCCGTGGGTAGCTCTTGGCTTCTCTCTCTGCCCTTTTATGGCGTTCACACTGGTGTCCCTGAACGGCTCTCTGCAGAACTCAGCAGTTCAAGTAGCAGCAGATACACCTATATTACGGTGCCACTGCCGGTCTGCAGCTCAGAATGCAGCACATACATGGCCGGTGCAAGCGCTTGGGCGCTTTTATGAACCTTGTTTTTATGCTTTCAGATATTAGAAAAATCAGTTCATTTATTGATACTTGTCACAAGCAGCCGTGTCTCATAATAATCATAACAGGAGTTAATATAAACCATGTCTGGCACAGCTCTATAATCTTTGATATTTATCTTAGCTCATTCTAATAACAATTCATGGGTGGGTACTTTATTTCCATTGTATAGATAGGAAAACTAAATCTTAAAGCAATTAAATAACTTTCCAAAGATCACATAGCTACTACGTGGTGATGAGACCAAAAAATGAGATCCAATGGGCAGACTGAAAATAGCAGAACTTTGATTTCAGCTTCCAGTTCTGAAAATTGGATGACTGAGTGTCCAATGATGAAGAAAAAATGAAAATAATGAATATACTGAAGTATATCACTGAACATAGCATCCAAAAAGCTAGATACAACTAGAAGTGATATGAAGACTGAACTTTCTTGTAACATGTAAGAATGTTTCCAATTGTATATGTAAAGTATAGGTGCTTTCAGGAATTATTTCTGTAGGAGAAAGGGTGTATATTAGATTCAAATTCAAGCTACCATTGATCTTATATTCTAGGCCCTGGTATTCTAGTCCATGTTTCTGTGTATATGCGAGAGAGTCTTTTAGATTATGCTAATGTGTATATGTGAGACTCTTGTAGATTTCCACAACAGACAACAACCACACCACTATTTTTGAAGCATACAAGCTATTATATATTTTCATAATATAGAATTTTAAGGTATAGTAATCAACAGTGGCAAAATATTTCTGTCTTTGACATTATTTTTTCGTGAGATCCAACCTGTAATTGAGACCAGAGAAAACAGTATGGAGAAACAAATCCAGGAGAACAGGATAAAAATATCATGAACAGCAAAATATGTCTGAGTATTTAAAACCGTATAGAAAAAATAAATTAGATGAACAATTGTGTAAATATAAATTAAAAAAAGATGACATTCTTAATAAATAAAGTTTACTATTTACATTTTTATATATTGCTGAAAGACTTAACTTAGATCCATAAAAACACATAAACAGGAAAAAATAAAACCCAAAAAAGGAGCAGCAAATTTATGCGCGTGAGGTACAGAAAAAGGATTGGAGTTGTGTTTTGTTTTTGGTGCTTAGATTATTTTCTTTTTTTTTTTTTCTTTTCTTTTTTTTTTATAGTAGGCCAGTAGAATTTTCTTGAGAACAGATTTTTAAGCATGTCAATGGAGAGTCATTTTTGGTAGTTTCCAGAAGATGCCAAACAGATTTCAACATCATCATCATGAAATACCCATAATAATTATAACAATAATAAAAAGGCATAATATGATACATAAATATGGAAGAGCCGCTTGTAATATGAATACATTTTCTCTAGACGAGATCACAGTTTTATTTTGTAAATATTACATTTAAGTATATATATACACACATATATGTACAACTATATATACATGTGCATATATATGTAAATTTATATTTATATATAATATCTTTATATAGATAGATATCTGCGGACAGGTTATTGATTATAGAGACCCAAGAAAGCAAGTCAATTAATTGTTCAAACTTCTCCTCACTGACTGCTGGTGTAGAATTTAAGAAGCCCCGAGTTTGCACTCAGAATGCCGTATCTTCTTTTAATGGAACACTCGATGTGAAATTTTAAGTCTGAGAAGAAAAAGAGAACTAAGGGACTCCCTTCCTCTGTGAAGTTGGAAGTGGCCTGGAAGTCTTGAATAAACAGTAAACTGACTTTTACTCTGTAGGAAGTCATTGGTTTTTTGTTTTTTCTTTTTAATCAAATTACAGAACTGCTAAAGGCCCGAATAAGGGGGAGAAAGTCCAACTTATCTACAAGTGAAATATTCTCAAATGCAAGCCTCTCTCAAGGTGGGTTCTAATCTAGGAGCTCACTCCCGTTCCTTGAAATACCGAATGAGCACTCCCTGTCTCTCTTAAGTGGCCGGTGGGCCTGTGCATTCTTGAAAAATAACCCATAGACTTTGCGTCAGGCTCTCACAGATTGGCTCTCGTCGATTGCCACGGCCCCTGAGAAGCCTCAGGGCCTCACAATCCCCTGCCCTCCCACTGTGAGGTAGGTGAAGTAGTACTATCCCCATTTTGCAGCTGGAGAAACTGAGGCAAATGGAGAGGCAATGTCATTACTTGTTTAAGATCACTGAGCAAACTGCTGCCTGGAGTCAAGAATTCTGTGTTCTTGCTCGAGGGACATAATTCCTCTCTTGGCTATTACACATTGCTCTTCAAGATCAAACAGTTGGGAGGAATTTGGCAAAACGTGAGCAGATTGCCAAGAATAGGCTTTGATTCTTTTGCTGTTTAGTGTCATGCCTGTTGTTTGCTTGGTTAGTTCTGTTTCTCGAAAACCATGGGAATTACCTGTCTGGTCAAGTAGCAGCTCCCTAGGAAAGTGGACTGTGCAGTGGGATTCTAAGTGCAGACTTCATAAAGCCCAGTGCTCTAATGGCAGACACAAACACTTTATAATGTGAAAAGCGCGGCACAGCACGTCCCCTTAATATTGGAAAAAAAGAAACAATTTCAAGCCCTCCCCACTCCCTACTATTACTGATTGACACCCAAACAAATAGACAAAATGCACCCCCCCAACAATATCAACTACATATTAGGGGGAAAGATGCCTTATTTCCTGAACCTACCACAATATACAGAAAAGAACAGACAGAGATACAAAACCCCACTCTACTCCTGCTAGGGAAATCTTGAGACTGTGTCTACCTACTCAGTCTGTAGAATAAAGGATGTTCTTCAGGAATCACAAAAATAGATTTTCTTAAAATTCTTATTTTTACTCATGCTTTACTTTTTAATCTCCTTGTCTTCTATTAACCTCTATCTGTGCAGCTTTGTCACCATCCATTTCTTCTTTTATATTTTCCCTACTTTGAAGTAGTTTGAGGAGAAAAAAAAAACACACACACAACACAAAAACCTCAAATCTGTTAACCTGAATTTATGGTTTCCTTTCTTCCTTCCCTCTTTTCTCCTCTTTTTTTTCTCTTTTTCTTCCTCTCTTTCCTTTCTTAACACAGGTAAGACCTATAACAAACTGACAGAACCAAGTTAAACCAAACCTGGAAGGGAGGTAGCCAGAATCTGTCTCAAAGAATTATTTTCAACAAATAGCATCGAGACATTGGCCAAGGTGGGAAACAGACCAGGAGCACTGACTAGGCAGTGACTCCACATGCCGAAGCCAGGAGAAGCAGCGGATACCCTCCATCCTCAGAGCCCTGCTAGCAACAACCGCTCATCTCCCCCTTTCGTAACACCCCCCATCCAGCCTCCAGAGTGGACTTCCCAAGGGTCGTCTTCCCTTACAAGGTGGTTGGCACAGAATCTAGGGGCTAACACAGGCCCTCTGGCAGCTAGGAGGGCTGTGGCTCAGAAAGTCTTCCTAAGAGAAGGCTTGGCGAACTGTCCACCTGATCTTTTCTTTCTTGCTGTTAACAGGCTAATCCTTCTTCAGAACCTCCACGTTCTGAAGAAAGTTCTGAAGAAGCGAATCCAGCTTCAGAACCGCCAAGCGCTTTAGGACCTCGGAGCTGCTGACAGGCAGTAGTGCGGCAGAGCCTCCTCCTGTGAGTACTCCACTGTCCTGAACTGGAGCTGCTAAGGGCCGAGAGGATGAGTTTTTACCCAGGAAGAAATCGAAGCCGAGCATAAGTGCGCTGCATACACAGAGCTGACTGTCCTCCGCTAAGGTGTGAGAAGGACCTGTCAGTGACACCTTGCACGTGGGACTGAGGCTGCCCACCCATCAGGCAGCCTCTCCCACCTAATATCCCTGGCAAATAGGAATTTGTGAGCAGCAGGCTTGAATGATGGTGAAGAGGAGACTGGGAAACACTTTGCTGAGAAGGGCTTGATTAATCTGAGACTCTGAAGGTAGAAGCCAGCTGCAGAATGTGTGTGAATGGAGGAGGAAAGAGCATGAGGGTGGACTGGCAGGAAGCTGGTGAGATTCTGCTCTGGTTCCTGCCACCTCTCCGTTGGGAATGTTGTCTTTAGGTCTCCCAGGCTCTTTGCGCTCCTTACTGATGTTAAAAAAAGCAACTGGGAGAGCCAACTCTGTTAACATCTTACCTCATTTGTTCCCTCCCATCTAGCACCACTCAGGTTGATAACTCAGCAAGGGCACGAGGGGACTTGAAGAGCTGGCAAGAGTTCTAAGATACTGGAGAGGGGTACAAAATGGAATTGATGCTTACACAACTATTATTCTCTTGCCAAAGAGTGGCCCTGGTAATTAAAGGAAAAAAAAACAAACAAACATGCCCTCAGTATAAATGAGATACAAGTTTGTAAGAAGGAAACATAATGGATTTGAGTCAGGCCTTAACAATGGCATGCCTGGAACCCACTCTCAGAGACTGTAGCCTGGAATAAGCCACACGAAGCTATCTAAGCACTGCATCCTTACTTGTGGGCATCTGTGCGAAAAGCACCTTGATGTATTTATTAATGTAACAGACCACAGATGGCCAACAGACGTCTTCTCAAATGCTCTTGGTCAGCAGCTAGCTGCTGCTGGGAGACAGAACAGTAGGAAGGTTTCTGAAGTTATTTTTGGTCCCCATTGGAAAAAAAGCAGGGGGGCGGGGGGGCTCTAGCTGATGAACAGCGCCTGTGTTGGATGCAGGAGTGAGGAGAGTCAGCCCACGTGCTTGGTATCTTCCATTTCTATGCTATTTGTTTTTTGATTGGTTGTCTTCACTAGACTTGAGATGATTTGTGGCAATATTTATGCAATATCTCTACTTAGACCCTCCCTTCACCTTACTTTCTCAGTTTCAGAGATCAGGTTAAGTGTCAGCCTTCTTTCCACCTCATTCTGTATTCCTCACCTCCCTTACTAATTTCGAAAGGAGTGGACAGGTAACCGGCTGAACAAAGAGGGCCCCAAAGAGGTGGGGGCTTCTGTGAGTGTCTGGCTATTTTCCTCTCAACTTTTGGAGGCTGAGCTGGGAGAGAGGGAAGGGCCTCCAGAGGACGGAGGTGGACGGGAGTATGGGAGCCAAAGGCTGTGTGGAAGGCATTATGGCCATGCTGGGCGGTTGGGGACCGAGGCTGGGAACCCTTGGGCTGCCCCCGAAGGCCCCTCTAGAGCCACAGTCCAGGTGTGGATCCCATCCAAGATGCTTCTCTGCCCCAGAACTATTGCTGCTCAGGGCACGATGGGGTCCTCAGACCCAAAGCCTGCTCTCGCCTTGGAGGGGCAGGAAGACTTGGACAAGGATGCTGACCCAAGACTCCCTGCCATCCCAACAGTCTCCGGAGGCTTCCGGCATCATAGAAATGTAACACTGTTCCTCTTGCTCATAAAATCTAACACTGGCTTAGACATTCTGGACTCTCGGTGAGGGTTCCAGCATCTGAAGCCCCTCAATTCCCTTCCAGGATGAGAAGCCCACCCAAGGGGCCTTCACTTCTCACCATGTGGGCCAATGAGGGGTTTTCCCTCGCAGAAGGACTAAGAAGTGAGGAGCTGTGGGAAAATGTGGGTCACTTTTAAGGCAGACAGTTGTGTGGGGTTTTTCCTCACCTAGTCCTACCACCTTGGGGAACTCAACGTGTAGGATAGAGCAGCCGGGAAAGTAGCAGCAAGTGTGGTCCCAAGGCAAGATGTGGGGGATGTGAGGGATATTGTGGCCTCGAGCCAGGGGCTGTTATAATACCTTGACATTGCAATCCTAAGCCATTTCCAGCTTGGCCTCGAACCCTGGGGGCTTCGCATACCTTGGATTCTTTACCTCTTCCTCAGGTCCTACTTCCCTCGAAGGGAGGTGATCAGAGACCATTTCACCTCCAATCCCAGAGGACTGCACACTCAAGCATCCCTTACGTATTCTAAGCCTCAGGGTGTGAGCTATGTTGGCATTTAACACTTGGTCTTAGCAGTTTCTGTAACTCTCTTTCTCCCAAGGACAGTGCTGGTTTGGAGCCTGGGAGAGAAAGGACTGAGTCTGGCCCCGTCTCTCTCTGCTCAGTCTCCAAAACTGCCCTCCCACGGGTGTCTGCACGGGTGCGTATGCATGCGTGCCTACTAACCACAGACGGGCACACTCCTAGATACAGAATATGTTTCTCGCTGCGGTCGTGTGACAAATGGTTAGAATTTTAGGAGGCTCAGGGACTGCACGCTGAATGTGCAATCTTTCTAAGACTTTGAGATGGGATTCCACTCCATCATTCAATATGGCAAGACTTGGTTCACGTGCCCGTACTACAAGTCCTTCCTGGGTGAAATTAAAGGCAGACCGGTTGGGTGCTAAGGATCCCTGGTGTGGAGAGGCCATTCCGTTGAGCAGCTGACTGTGAAATCAATACCAAAGGGATGCGGGTCCTGGCACTGGGAATTCTTTGACAACTCCTTGTCCCTCCTTAGCCATGGCTGTATCCTCGGAGGTCTTTCCGGCTGTGTTCTTGGGCCTGGGGGTCCCGGCAAGCACAGTCACCCTGTAGGTCACAAGACATGGGGAAGGGCGTGACCTGCAGAGAGAAAGGCAGAAGAGATGAGTCAGGTGCTTGGGGCGGAAACAGAAACTTCTAGAGAAGCAGTTCAGGGCAGAGGGTTCATCACTGGATGTTGGGGCAGCAGATTCAAGCTCAAGTCATGCCTCTGCTTCTTGCTAGCCTTATGATAACCTCTATCAGGATCACCATGGTCATAATCATAGCTGTTTACATTTTCAGGGCCAGGCAATGTGCTAAATGCTTTACAACCAGGAAAGAACTGAATTCTTCAACAACTCTGTAAAGTGAAAGTGAAGTCATTCAGTCGTGTCTCACTCTTTGCGACCCCATGGACTATAGCCTATCAGACTCCTCCAACCATGGGGTTTTCCAGGCAAGAATACTGGAGAGGGTTGCCATTTCCTTTTCCAGGAGATCTTCCCGACCGAGGGATTGAACCCGGGTCTCCCGCATTGTAGGCAGACGCTTTACTGTCTGAGCCACCAGGGAAGTCCACCTCTGTAAGACAGGCACTAGAACAACCGCCCTTTTACAGGTGGGGAAACTGAGGCTCAGAAAGGGGCAGGCATTCGCCCAAAGTGGTGGTGGTGGTGTTTAGTTCCTTCAGTCGTGTCCAACTTTTCGCGACCCTATGGACTGTAGCCCACCAGATTCCGCTGTTAATGGGATTTCTCAGGTAAGAATATTGGCGTGGGTTGCCATTTCCTCCTCCAGCGGATCTTCCCAACCCAGAGACCAAACCAACATCTCTTGTGGCTCCTGCACTGGCAGGCGGGTTCTTTATCACTGAGCCACCAGGGAAGCCCAGACCAATAGGTGACAAATCCAGTATTTAAAGTAAGGCAAGCAACCTCTACAGCCACGACCAGCCTGGATGGCACATTCCAAAGCAGAGACATCACTGTGCCAACCAAGGCCCGTCCCGTCAAGGCTATGGTTTTCCAGGGGTCAAGTATGGATGTGAGAGTTGGGCTGTGAAGAAGGCTGAGCACCGAAGAATTGATGCTTTTGAACTGTGGTATTGGAGAAGACTCTTGAGATGGTGTTGATGAAGACTCTTGAGAGGAGTCCCCTGGACTGCAAGGAGATCCAACCAGTCCATTCTGAAGGAGATCAGCCCTGGGTGTTCTTTGGAAGGACTGATGCTGAAGCTGAAACTCCAGTACTTTGGCTACCTCATGCGAAGAGTTGACTCATTGGGATAGACTCTGATGCTGGGAGGGATTGGGGGCAGGAGGAGAAGGGGACGACAGAAGATGAGATGGCTGGATGGCATCATTGACTCGATGGACATGAGTTTGGATGAACTCTGGGAGTTGGTGATGGACAGGGAGGCCTGGTGTGCTGCGATTCATAGGGTCGCAAAGAGTCAGACGGGCACGACTAAGCGACTGAACTGAACTGAACTGACTGAAGCAACCTCTCCCTGAGCCTCAGGTTCCTCCTAGCTGTGAAGTCAGTAGAATAAGACCTGCCTTGCACTGTGGACTCTGAGGGCTGAATGAAATCATGGGTGAAAAGTTGTCATGTACCACATGAGAGTTGGTTAATAGACTTGTACAATGGAATATCTAATTTCTAGGACTGTTGTGGTGATCCACTGATCTAAACAATGTGATAATGTCTTTTAGGAAAACCTAACTCTCTGCACATATTGGTAATTTTGATTTGGGGATTATGAAAACGGCAAAAGCTTTTGCCAGCAAGCTCCGACCACCTTCTAGGACAGTGATCCCCAACCTTTCTGGGACCAGGGACCAGCTTCGTTGAAGACAGTTTTTCCATGGTCCTGGGTGGTGGGGGATGGTTTGGGGATGATTCAAATGCATTACATGTAATGTGCACTTTATTTCCATTATTATTACATCAGCCCCACCTCAGATCATCAGGCATTAGATCCCAGAGGTTGGGGACCCCTGTTCTAGAGCGCCTGAAATCCTGGAGGGGAACATTTCACAGGGAGAATTTTTTTGCAGAAAATAGGTTGAGGGATCCTAGGAGCAGATTTTAGCATAAGAAAAAGTGAGAGGTGCATGACGTGACAATTTGATATATGTATAGATTACAAAGTTGGGGAAAAAGAGAAAAAATAAGAGGCCCAAATTTCATTTCCCAGTCCATCCCTTCACATACTTTGTGATCTTGGGCTGGCTTTCCTTTCTAGAAACTGTGAGAAAGAGCCCAGCAGAGTGAACGTCCTCCCCACACGGCAAAGGATCTGTCTTTGCAAAGAGCACAGAGCGGTCCCTGCTTGAGCCCCAGCCTGGGCTGACGCGAGTGGATTTCACCTCATTGCATCATGACATTTGCATAGAACTTTCCCCAGAGGGACCCCATCTGCGCAGATGGATGTAATGGCCTCATTCACCTCCGCCTGGGCAGGGTCTCGAGTGCTCACAAGGCTCAGAGAGCATCTTTGTCCCTCTGGCTGTGGGCTTGTTCTCCTGAACACTTTTTCTCCCTGCTCCGAGTCCTTCTTTCTTCCCTCTTTGCCTCCCCAACCTCTCTCTCCATCCTGCAACTTTTCAATAATTAAAAGTGTAGGGATGAATAGGAAGATTGAAGCAGAAGCCCCAGCTCTCTCACCTAATTGAGGTGTGACCTTGAACAGGTGACAATTTCTCTGAGCCTCGGTGACCCTTCCTAAAAGGGGAGAGGCGAAAGCATGCCCCTCCAGTGGCTGTGACGCGGGGTAATGAGTTAGCCGATAAAATGAGCGTAGCAAGCAGTGCTTGCCACAGGCCCGGTGTGCCTCTTTCTTTCTCGGTAAGCAAGGCGGGGACTGTGGCAGCCTTGCTCACTTTTGTGTCCCCAGCGTCTAAGCTGCAGAATACGGATGCAGGTCTGTTCTCTTCTCCCTCTCTGACTCTCACTGCAGTACGGCTAGTACAACTCCTTGTTTCCCTTTTCAGTTCCAGCTCACAGGTCTGGGATGCCCTGGTGAGCACCCCTACAGCTACCACTTCCATGCAGAGCCTTGCTGCTTTCAGTTGCTCACTGTGCCCTGATTCCAGGACACTCCCCAGCCTCCATGCATATGAAGGGTCTGTACTGTCCCATCTTAAATGTTCTTCTGCAACTTCTTCACCGCCCTAAGAAGCAGAGAATGTTAGACTTGGAAGAGACCTAGAGAAAATCCTCCAAAGTGGGGAGACTGAGGGAGAGCCAGGTCCAAATCTAATAGTTGAGGTCCAGTGGGGAGACCTTGTGAGCAGAGAGGCCTGGATTAGCATCCTTACTTGCTGAATACTTCGGCAAGGCCTCATACTCACTGAACAACTGTGGGAAAAACCCCTTCACTGCCATCACCCTGAATTTGTGTATCCAGAAAATGGTGATGAAAAAAAAAAAATACAGTAAGTCCTCTCATACGAATGAGTTCCATTCCCAGGGCACGTTTGTTAAGTCCAGTGTCACCCTAAGTCCAACAAAATTAGCCTAGGTACCCAACTAACAATTGTCTATAGTACTATATAGTCTATAGTACTATATAGACAATCGTCTATACAGTACTGTACAGTAACAGGTTTATAATACTTTCTGCACAAATAACACATAAAAAACAAACACAAAAAGGAAACATTTTTAATCCTACAGTACAGAAACTTGAAAAGTACCATAGTACAATGACTGGCATACAGGGGCTGACATGGAGTGAACAGGCAAGAAGAGTTACTGCCTGGAGGGAAAACTGAAGGATCATCAGTGATGGAGACAGAGGAGGGCGAGCTGCAATCCTGCTCACGCCCGGCGTCGATGGCACAGGTTCTGGTTCCTCGCTGGAACCAGATGCACGTTCCCATCTTTGCAAGTTTGTACCTTGAAGGTTCGTATGTAGGGGACTTCCTCTACTGTAGTTCAGATGGTTGCAAGGATTCAACAAGAAAGATGCAAAATCTCCCAGAACGTGGTCTAACACTCGGGTCGCTCGATGCTGAGTCGGCTTCCCGCAGGCTTGTACTTCCTGCTTGTGACCCGCTTCCTGCCTTCCCCCTCCCGACCTGAGTGGCCTCGGTTTCCCCCCGGGCCCGTTCCATCCCCTTGCCCTCACTCTAGCGTCAGGATGACCCGGTGACCGCTCCCGTCTTCTGCACAGTGCGTTCTCTCACTCTTCCCACTGGGCTCCACGATTCTTTCGGGACAGCCTCACATATGGTTTCTCTCTCCTGCTTCCTGTTGCACCTCACCCAGGCAAATGTGCAACAGATTCTGTCTCTTAGGATAAGACACAAAGTCCTTAGCGAGAGTTCAAGGCCTTGCCTGATCTCCACACCCTTCTTAGACCTCATCTGGTTCCCTTCATCCCCTCGCTCTCTGCGGCTTGTTTGTTTCCTGTTTCCTCAAAGACTCCAGGTGTTTTCCTGGGTTTAAGTCTTCAGCTCTTCCTGTTCCTCACCGCTCCTGCGCTTCCCTGGCCAGCTTCTCTTCATCCGCCAGGTCTTACCGCAAGCCCTGCTTCCTGCCTCCTTAGTCTGACCAAAGACGGGACCATCATGCTCCTCCCATACCCTAGCATTCTATCCCTACGCCATTCTTGGACGGAATCACGTCTGCGCCTGTATGCCTGCGCTGTCTGGGCAGGGGCCATGTCTGTGTTGTTGCTTTTTAAAATACGTATTATTTGGCTGTGCTGGGTCTTAGCTACGGTATGTGAGATCGTTTAGTTTTGACACGAGGGATCTAGTTCCCTGACTGGGGATAGTAGCCGGGCCCCCTGCATTGAGAGCATGGAATCTGAGCCCCTGGACCACCAGGGAAGTCCCCGTGTCTGTGGCTGACCTCTTCATCTTCCATGTGGCAGGCATTCAAAGGACCCATGACCAGAGGGACATATGAAAGCACACCTGCCCAGGGACAACACCAGTCCGGGGGCCTCTGCTCCTGCACTCTTGCGCTGCGAAACTTCGTACAAGTCACCTCCCTTCTCAGGCTTCAGGTTGCCTATCTGTACACCGAGTTGATTTTAATGATCTCTACCTTCCCCTCTGTCTGAGACTCCTTCTCAGCCCGAGAAAGGTGGAAGGCGATGCCCTGGGCAGAAAAGACCAGGAAATGCCGCCCTTCTCCACAGCTTGTGCCTTGCACACCCCCCTTTCTGCCACTCCAGTCCCAGGGGCTTCTCCAGAGTTATCAGCCGGCAGGGCCCCATGATGCCAGGGAGCTTCTCAGGCCCATGCGGGTACCCTGGCTGTGTGGGGTGTGGTGTGTGCACACGCTTTCCTCCTGGCCTGGTCCAGGCAGTTTCAGCGTTCCCCTAAAGACATGGGTCTGGATCTGCAGGGCAGGAACCTTAGTCAGAACACAACAAAGTCTAGAAGGTTTGGTCTCAGGGGGACGATCGGGGATGCTCCTTGTGCCCTTCCATGCTTGTAAATGCAGGCGCATCAACGGAGCCCTTGCTAGGGGCCTGGGAGCACCTTGCTCGACCTTTGGCAGGTAGGTACCTGTGGAGCTGGACTCCCCACCGGTGAGACAAGGGATCTGGTGAGGAGCAATGCCACCTCCACACCAGCCTGCAGAGGTCCCGGTGCGGAGGACAAGCATGGTATCTCGCCCTTCTCGCCTCTCCGTGACCTGCCTGTTCAGAGCCTGCCTCGGGGGTCTCCTCTGCTCACAGACATCCTTACTGACTGGGCATCTACAACCCATAAGAGAAGGTGGAGCCCGCCTGCCCTACCCATTTCCACAGGAGTCCCCAGGTCTGACCTGGAAGAGACACGCCCAGGTCCGGCCCACGGCTGTGTGCACACACACGCAGCCACCGCCTGAGGCCGCCGTGCAGGATGCTTTCCACGTGGCTCCACCCAGTCTTGAGAGGCTGCTGTCCTTGAGCTACCCAGCTTACAGATGGTAAAATAGAGGCCTCAGCCTGTCTCAGACCTCCCCTGGAACTCACTACTTGTCAACCTGGTAGATGCTGCAGGATTTTAAGCCCCCACTCTGGACACCGGGAACTTGTCGGCAAGCCCGAACAAGAGAGGGAAGGCGGCTCTCGGTCCCCCGTCCCGGCCGGGTGCTGTGGGGTGTGTTTAATGGCCATTCACCTCCTACCTCTTATTATGTACCTGGTGCCCCGTTACTCACCCTTCCCAGCAGCCCTCGTAAGGCAGCTATTCCCACAATCCTCGTTTTACATCTTAGAGGAAATGAAAATGTGAAGAGGTGAGTCACTTGTCTGGCAGGGCGCCTTGGACCTGCGCCCCCATTTGTAACTGCTCCCCGGCACCGTTCCCCCAGGAGGCAGGGTCCCCTCTCACAGAGGAAGAAGCTGAGGTCTGGTAGAGACGAGTCCCATCCCGATACAGCTGGCTCCAAGCCTGACTCCTAGATGCCCGGATTCCCCAAGCAGCTTTCCACCTTCTCCCTTAGATGGCCTCCCAAGCAAACCTACCACCCACGGCATCAAGGCCTCGGCGGCCAGTTTACATTTGGGATTCCCAGCAACGTGCAGCAAGGCTGTCCCATAAACGGCTTGGCCACCCACTCTGGGATTCTGTCAACAAGCCCAGGTCGGTGATGGAAGGCCAAGGTTCTCGCTTTTTCCTCTAGGCTGGAGACAGTGCTCAGCACAGGGGTTTCAACCCGTGGGTGAGCTGCCCAGGGTAACACCTCCACCCGCGTGTGTGTGAGCGGCTCAGGAATGCAGCCTGGCCGATGCCACGGGGGCCTGGCGGAAGGGCTGTCTGAGGCTGGCTTCTGACTCACTCAACAGGGAGGTCACAGCAGAGGGCGGGCGGCGTGGGGGAGCGGGAGGCGTGCTGCAGTGAAGGTCAGGAAGCCTGACTGTCCACCCGCCCACGCGGGGCCCTGGGCGACTCGCTTCAGCACCGTGAGTCTCCGGGTCGCCGCAGTGTTGATGGAAAGACTTAGTGACCTCAAGCAGACCAAGGCCTGATGCTGGGGCTCCTCTATAGCTCCCTCGGGACTGTGCAGATCTGTGCCTGGCACGGGGCATGCAGCAGTCAGGGAATGCCAAAACTTGTTTAGACGCGGGTAAGTGGAGGAGAAAACACGAAGTGTGGGTAACGTGGAGGAACGCTCCCGGCTAGACACCGAGACCTGGTCTGGTTCCTTGTGCTGTTAGCGGTATAGTAGAGTGAGCGAGTGAAATGCTAGCAGGCAAGTGGCTTCTTTGTGGGGAGGGGGATGCAGTTTGCCCATCTATAAGATAGAGGAAATAACAGTCCTGCCGCGAAGCATTTTGGATAAAGTATAAAATCAAGGACAGCACTTGCATAAGGCCTGGTGTAGAATTCGTGCTCACTAAATGAGGCCGGTGACAGTGGTGGAGATGTGGTAATGGCATTGATGATGGTTGTGATGATCGTCATTCTAGGGGGACAGAAAGGCCTGGTTCTTTTCATAGGATCAAGTTTTTAAATGAGTGTTGAATTCACCCACAGGAAAAAAAAAAAAAGTCAAAGTTATACCCCAAGTGGGGGAAATCCTAACACCCCAGAAACCAGTGGGTGGAAGAATTAGTCTATTTGGCTTAGTCATTTGCCCACTGTCTTACTAATCTTCCAAGTTGAGCACATGCGTTCCCTCTTCCAGGAAGCCTTCTAGGATTCTCTCGGCTGGTTCAGTCTTTAAAATCATCGAATACGCCCATCGCTCCCTAGAAAAAGTTCAGACTCCCCAGTGTGGCTTATAGAAGCCGTGCTCGCGCCCCAGCTTCACCTCTGACGCCTTCATCTCTTGCACCGTGCTCTGGCCCTTTTCAGGGAATCAGAGTTTCCTGACTGTGATCCCTTGTTCTGAGCTTTGCACAGACTCTGCGCTCTGCCAGGAACATGCTTCTCTCTCATCTTTCTCTCTGGCCTTCCCCTCACTACTTTTACCTGGGTAAGACCTGCTGCGACTTCCCCGCCTCACCTCTAACATGGTCTTCTCTGAGGGGCTCTGGTGACTGGCCTCAGTTGTTGTGTCTCCATTAGCATCTCCTGGCCTCTCAGCGCCTGCCTGTGGGTCCCCATGGCCGCACGCTTGGGCCTGGCCCCTCTGCTCATGGCCTAGCAGAGCTGCTATCACATAGTAGGTTCTCAGCAGTAGGGTTCATGGGAACTTGGGCTGTAACAATGACTAAAATAAATGCACCTTCTCACTCTCATGAAATATTCCTTCCAACAGCAAGAGGTATTGAAATAGCCAGGCAATGAATAATACATGCATTCTTACAATGTGTGCCAAGCGATGCGCGTTACGGAAGGAAGGAAGGCTTGGAAGCCAAAGCCAATGGGTGCAGAAGGGCCAGAGGCAGTGGGAGGTGGGTGGTCAGGGAGGGGCACGATGAACACATAGCACTTGGGCAAGAGACCTGGAGTGAGTCATAAGGATGGATGGAGAAGAATGTTCTTGGCCAAAAGAACAGCTCGTGGTGAAGGCTGGAAGGTAGGAGGATGCCTGGCCTGTGTGCAGGGTGGCAAGGAGTCCCGAGGGCTGGGGAGAAGTGGAGGAAGGCACCAGTAGTGGGGGGGTTGGTGTGGTCTTGGGGTGGGCAGAGCACTCAGGGCCTTGCAGGCTGCTGGGAGGACCAGTGTTCGCTCTGGGGAAGTGGAGAGGCACAGAGAGCTGTGCACAGAGATGCGATGCCATCCTGACTCCTTTTCAGAGGACCATTCAGGTTGCTAAGCTGAGACGTTAGAGCTGTTGACATGCGCGCCCAACTCTGCAAACAACCCTCTATCAGCTCTGCTGAGATGACTGCTTCCCATCTAGAGCTCCTGACTGTCTTCCCCTATCTTCCAGAATCACTAGCCTCCTTAGACCAATGAGCTCCACTGGGGTTTCATGCTCCGAAAGCAGGCTTTCACTTAGATTTGAGCAAATACAGGTGTCAGCCCTACGCTTCATCTCATCAGTTGGGCATGTCATCCTGTGCCGAGACACGCTCCTGGGACCAATTTTTAACTCTCTCCTGGTCCCCTGACCCTGATTAGCCTTCAAGTTCCTGCTCAAGGACCACCTCACTCAGGAAGCCACATGGAGAGTCCTTAGACATGAATCTAATCCGAACATCAGGAGATACAAACTCAAGGCAAGCCTGGCCTGGTCAAGGCCGCAGAGCTGAGCTGTAGAGTTGGGACCACACCGTAGCTCCCCAGACAGCTTCCAGAATCAGTCTCTTAGCAGCCAGCCAAAACATGACCGCCACCATCGTTCCAGGCCCCATGCCTTGGGAAACACTGGTGTGTCAAATACCTGAAGGTTATTTCTCCTTCCTCCCTTACACCCTGCTGCACATGCGGACCTAGAAAGAGTCCAGTTAGAAATAATGATCGTTCGTCGTTGGTATAGGGGGAAGCTGTTGAAGCAACCATTCTGGAAATCTGCTCTGTGTTCTAGACTCCTCTTGGCTCCAATAAGAAAATACCGAGTCCCACCTCTTCCTGTCTGCCTGGAAGGTAGAGTGCCTGGCAGGTAGAGTTTCCTCAGACAGTCCTGCACAGTCCTGTCTCATCTTCCAGCAGGGCCCAGGTCACCCCACAAGGCAGATGAGGGGAACAGCTGGGTTCTGCACAGACAAGCAAGGGGGGAAGGCTGGAGGGGACAGACAGACATCATTCTGGCTTAAGTGACAGGGAGGCCTCAGCTCCAGGGACCAGAAAGAGGTTTTAGGTGGAGAGTACGAGGAAGGATCCACACAGTCAAAGGCTTTGGCATAGTCTATAAAGCAGAAATGGATGTTTTTCTGGAACTCTTGCTTTTTTTGACAATCTAGCAGATGTTGGCAATTTGATCTCTGGTTCCTCTGCCTTTTCTAAAACCAGCTTAAACATCTGGAAATTCACAGTTCACGTATTGCTGAAGCCTGGCTTGGAGAATTTAGAGCATTACTAAAGCATTACTTTGGGCTTCCCTGGTGGCTCAGAGGTTAAAGCGTCTGCCTGGAATGCAGGAGGCCCAGGTTCAATCCCTGAGTCGGGAAGATCCCCTGGAGAAGGAAATGGCAACCCACTCCAGTACTCTTGCCTGGAGAATCCCATGGAGGGAGGAGCCTGGTAGGCTACAGTCCATGGGGTTGCAAAGAGTTGGACACGACTGAACTTCAAAGCATTACTTTACCAGCATATGAGATGAGTGCATTTGTGCAGCAGTCTGAGCATTCTTTGGCATTGCCTTTCTTCGGGATTGGAATGAAAACTGACCTTTTCTAGTCCTGTGGCCACTGCTGAGTTTTCCAAATTTGCTGGCATATTGAGTGCAGCACTTTCACAGCACCATCTTTCAGGATTTGAAATAGTTCAAGTGGAATTCCATTGCCTCCACTAACTTTGTTCATAGTAATGCTTTCTAAGGCCCACTTGACTTCACATTCCAGGATGTCTGGCTTTAAGTGAGTGATCACACCATCGTGATTATCTGGGTTGTGAAGATCTTTTTTTTGTACAGTTCTTCCGTGTATTCTTGCCACCTCTTCTTAATACCTTCTGCTTCTGTTAGGTCCCTACCATTTCTGTTCTTTATGGAGCCCATCTCTGCATGAAATGGTCCCTTGGTATCTCTACTTTTCTTGAAGAGATCTCTAGTCTTTCCCATTCTGTTTTTTTGCCTCTATTTCTTTGCACTGATTGCTGAGGAAGGCTTTCTTATCTCTCCTTGCTATTCTTTGGAACTCTGCATTCAAAAGGTGAAAAAGCTGGCTTAAAGCTCAACATTCAGAAAACGAAGATCATGGCATCAGGTCCCATCACTTCACGGAAAATAGATGGGGAAACAGTGGAAACAGTGGCTGACTTTTTTTTCTGGGCTCCAAAATCACTGCAGATGGTGATTGCAGCCATGAAATTAAAAGACACTTACTCCTTGGAAGGAAAGTTATGACCAACCTAGACAGCATATTAAAAAGCAGAGACATTACTTTGCCAACAAAGGTCCATCTAGTCAAGGCTATGGTTTTTCCAGTGGTCATGTATGGATGTGAGAGTTGGACCATAAAGAAAGCTGAGCACCGAAGAATTGATGCTTTTGAACTGTGGTGTTGGAAAAGACTCTTGAGAGTCCCTTGGACTGCAGAGAGGTCCAACCAGTCCATCCTAAAGGAGATCGGTCCTGGGTATTCATTGAAAGGACTGTTGTCAAAGCTGAAACAACTCCAATACTTTGGCCACCTGATGCGAAGAGCTGACTCATTGGAAAATATCCTGATGCTGGGAAAGATATTGAGGGCAGGAGGAGAAAGGGACGACAGAGGATGATGAGGTGGTTGGATGGCATCACTGACTCGATGGACATGGGTTTGGGTGGACTCCGGGAGTTGGTGATGGACAGGGAGGCCTGGTGTGCTGCGGTTCATGGGGTTGCAAAGAGCCAGGCATGACTGAGCGACTGAACTGAACTGAGGAGGAAGGAAGTGCAGGAGAAGCCGCAGAGCACTTCACCTAGCGCCTGGAGTTCCTACCCGGAACCCCAGTCCAGCAGGGCCAGGAAGCAAGAGGAAAGGGACTCCAGGACGGGCACGGTGCAAGCCCAGAGCAAGCAGATGTTCAGAACAAGGGTCAGAGGCAGGTGCTGTGTGACTTAGAATCACATGGTTTGCGTCTCAGGTCTACCACCTACCAGCTGTGTGACCTCAACCCGTCTAAGCCTTAGTTGTACCATCTGTAAGGTGGGGCTAAAAAAGACCGTGCCTACAGCAGGGCTGCTGTGCTGATGAAATAAAACGACACGTGGAAGAAAAGGTGACACTCTGCTTGGTAGACAGTAAGCTCTCGAAACACAGTAGCTACCATTTGTCATTTGCTTGGTGTCAGGAAATCCTAAATCCTACACAGAGATCTGCCCCCTTGTATAAGTGATTCTACCTCTCTGAGTCTCAAATGTGGGCTTTGTTGGACGGTTCTGGTTCTGGAGTCTAAATGGAATAATATGCACAGAGATGCTAACTCGCAGCCAAGCACCTGTAAATGCTCAATTACGGTCATTTTGCAAAGTGCAGGGAGTCAGTCTACGCTGTCAATGAGATTCTGAGCACCAGGCGGGGAGTTTACAGGCAGGGGACTCGTCATGAGATGGAACTGGGGCCATGAGTACAGCTGGGAGTGAAATAGGCTGGCAGGTAAGAGATGGGAGGGGTATGAGGGGGAGAAAGCCAGCCTCTGGCCCGTCTCCTGGCCCAAGAGGCTTCCTGCTGCGGAAGCTGGAGACGGAAAGGCAGGACTTTTTTGTGCTCAGGAGAAACTCCTGTCTGGGCAGTCAAGGATGACTGGCAGGGCTGGGAGTCTCCGCTATTCCCCACCCTGGGGAAAGCTGCTCTTGCCTTGTCAAAGTGAGTGAGCAGGGGTCCCACCTGCAATGCTCCCTGGCATTCTGGGTCCACAGCACAATGTCTCCAGCTGGACCAGGTAGGGTCATGCCCAGGTGCCCTGAGGACAGGCTCTGCAACCCCTGCCCCTGCTTCCCTCTTCTGTGGCGCAGCCCCTGCAGCAGAACCAGCTGGGCTTGGGGCTGAGATGGAACTGGCTTCGACTCTGGCCCGTGGCACTTGCGGCCAGTAAACTCAAGCCCTGGAAGTACTCGGTAAGCCTGAACTTAAGGGCTTCCCGTGTGGCTGAGCTGGTAAAGAATCTGCCTGCAGTGCGGAGACCTNTGTGGCGCAGCCCCTGCAGCAGAACCAGCTGGGCTTGGGGCTGAGATGGAACTGGCTTCGACTCTGGCCCGTGGCACTTGCGGCCAGTAAACTCAAGCCCTGGAAGTACTCGCTAAGCCTGAACTTAAGGGCTTCCCGTGTGGCTGAGCTGGTAAAGAATCTGCCTGCAGTGCGGAGACCTAGGTTCGATCCCTGGGCTGGGAAGATCCCCTGGAGAAGGGAATGGCTACCCACTCCAGTATTCTGGCCTGGAGAATCCCACAGACTGGGGAGCCTGGGGAGCTACGGGCTACAGCCCATGGGGTTGGAAAGTCGGACTTGACTGAGTGACTAGCACACAAGCCCAAACTGGTTCCCAGTCCCTGCCGGGTTGACATGAGGATTAAAGAAGGGAAGGGAGGACGCGAGTCTGGCGTCTGGCAGCTCACTAACAGGCGTCCTGTCTTGCTATCCTCGGTCTCTATAAAGCAGCCGCTGCGAGCACAGCTGGCTGGAGATGAGAGCGCAGAAGGGCTTCAAGAAGTTGGAGTTTATGTAGAAGTTAGGTTGGGGGATTTAAACGGTAGGATTATGACTTTAATTTGAATCACCTTTGTTCTCCAGAAGTCAGACTTCAGGAGTCTCGCATCTGAAGAGATGTCCAGACACTTCTGAGCCCAGAATAACTACGGTACAGCCACGCTCGCTATGACAGAGGCCATCAGGCTCTCTAATCCACAGGGGAAGGTCCCACAGAGTCCCCACAGCTCGCCCCCTTCCTCTCCCAGCCACCGTTCACCTGCACCAGGAAAGTTCCTACTCATTCTTCAGGTCTCAGTGTAAACCTCGCTTCCTTGGGAATGCTTTCTCTGACCTTCACACTGTTCTCCAAATGACCCCCCCACCTTCCCTTCACTGTCCCTTCTGCAAAGGTCACTAAATACATAGCTATATACCTCAGTGGGGCTTTCCTGGTGGCAGAATCCACCTGCCAAGCAGGAGATGTGGGTTCGATCCCTGGGTTCCAGATGATCCCCTGGAGAAGGAAATGGCAACCCACTCCAGTACCCTTGCCTGGAGAATCCCCATGGACAGAGGAGCCTGGCAGACTACAGTCCAGGGGGCTGCAAGAAAGTCAGATGCAACTGAGTGGCTAAGAACAGCAACATACCTACCTCACTGCTTATAATCTGGCTCCCCTAACAGACCACGAGCTCCACAAGGGCAGGTGTGGCACCGACCTCTGCCGTGTGCCCAGCCTGGCCCAGTGCTCAGCCCATAGAGATGCTCCATGAACACATATCTCCTGTCACGGAGGAAGCCTGCTCACCTACATTCCATCACCTTGGCCAACAGGAAGAAGTAACAAAGTGGAAGAAGGTAGTCTTTTAACACAAAAGGCTAAAATTACATTCATAATGTAGATAGAAAAGGGGAAAAGAGGACTAGGAAACATATTCAGAACTAGCCAGAAAACAGACTCTGGGTCCTTGACTCAAGAGACAACTCTCATCTCTGAGCCCTGGAGCCTGAAACTGCTGCAGCTGAACCTAGTGTAGGAAGAGAGGATCAAAATGACCACCTGAGATAGATATGATCTATATATTCAAGTGACTGTGACCACCTGGAATCTGCACCTGAGCCTGAATCACGAGTGCATGTCCTTACCATGAACTCTGTAGAAATAACAATCCGTTTAAGAAAGTTTCCCAATAAAATTAGTTTTTATGTTTTAATATATTAGCTTTATATTTTAACGTTTTAATACGTAAGTCGTAGTTGGCAGGAAAATGCTTTTAACCAGAGCGGCTGTTTCTCTAGCTGACGGTGTCAGAGGAATCACGTCATAATTCTACACACGCGTCACTGTCTATTCACTGTCAAAGTGGCCGACTCCAAGGGCGTGAAAGAGACACACTGTATTCATTTGGCATCAGGAATCGAGAGCCTTCAAAACGCTCACACCTGGAGGGTGGATTGAAATGGAGGATGCATAGGACATGGAGCTCACCTTCTCCCACCAAACACTACACATACATCTACAAGGAGAACCATTCACCCAGAACAGCTAGTGAACGCCGACAGAAGACCTCAGACTTCCAAAGAGACAAGAAAACCTCCTCGTCACCAGGTAGGACAAAAGGAAAAAGAAAAGGCAGGAATCTGAAGGGAGCCTGTGCCCCAGGAAGGGAGCCAGGCAGGAGGAAAGGTTTCTGCACCCAGGGGCGTCTCCTCACCCGTGGGAACGTCCACTGGCGGGAACAGGAGCTGCGAGGAGACACAGCGGGCAGGAAGAGAGCACAGCACCCCCGTGCTCCCTCGTCCGGCACATTCCTGTGTCAGCGCAGGGCGAGCCGGGCACAGGAGATGAGGCTTCAGAGGTCAGACCCAGGGAGAAGAACGCGGCTGGCTGCGCGGAAGAGCCCAAGAGACTAGACTGTGGCAGCCAAGGGTGTACCTGGAAGAAGCCTGGGCCCTGCAGCGTCAGGGCGCTGTTATGAGGGGGTGTATGAGCAGAGGGGTGGGCCCACCATCGGGGCTCCCTTCCCTGGGTGTGCTCCCTTCCCTGTGCGTGCTCCCTTCCCTGGGTGTGCTCCCTTCCCTGGGCATGCTCCCTTCCCTGTGCGTGCTCCCAGATACCACGACTCCACCTCAGGAGCTCTGTGAGCAGGCATTAGTCCTACCGCCATCGTGGGCTTCAGAGGTGGGCACAGGCCAATGCCACGAGACCTGTGAGGAGGTGCCAGGCCCCAACCCTGCCGCTCCTGGAGCCTGCAAAGGGCCACCGTAGCGGCACACCCCATAGCAAGGGGACAACGGCCAGTACCTGGTGAAGAAAGGGCAGCAAGCATCCGAACTATAGAAACAGCCCTCGATCCCGGAAAAGATGGCAGAGTGGAAGGAGCTGAGCTCAGCTACTCCCAGGAAGACACCGAGATCACAACTAACTGCTGACCACCATCCGTAGAAAAGACTGGAGTGCGCCCAAACAGAGACTTCTTTATAGACTAAGAAGAAGGCACAGTAAGAGCGCAAGAGGAAGGGTGCTTTCCTGACCTAATCAAATCCCATAGCTGCTGGGCAGGTGACCTGCAGACTGGAAGATAACTATATTGCAGAGGTTTTCCTGCAAGAGTGAGTGTCCTGAGCTCCATGTCAGTCTCCCCAGCCTGAGGGCAAGGCATCAGGAAGAAGAAACCCCAAAGCATCTGGCTCGCGTGTGGGAGCTCCTCGGGACTGGGGGAAAGACAGAGTTCTTGCAGGACACACACAGTTCCACGCACACTACAATCAGGACTACTCTGCCCAGGAAGGCCCTCATTCAGATTCAACAGAGAAATCAAAAGTTTTACAGACAAGCAAAAGCTAAGAGAATTCAGTACCACAAATCCTACAGGAACTTCTCTAGGTAGGAAAGAAAAGGCCACAACAAGATTCAAGAAAATTACAAACAGGGAACTCACCAGTAAAGGCAAATATAAAGTTAGGAAGTCATCCACACACAAATATATCAAAGCCAGCAATCATGAGAAGAAGAGAGTACAGGTACAGGATATTAGAAATGTGTGTGTTTCAGAGATCAGCAACTGAAAGCAATCTGGTACATATATAGACTGCTATATCAAAATCTAATGGGAGCCACAAACCAAAAATCTACAGTAGATACACACACAAAAAAGAAAAAGCAACCCAAACACATTACTAAAGATAGGCTTCAAATCACAGGAGAAGGCGAAAAAAGACCTTCAAAAATACCCAAAGCAAGTAACAAAATGGCAATAAGAAATATTCATATTGATAAGCACCTTAACTGTAAATGGATTAAATGCTCTAACCAAAAGACACAAACTGTCTGAATGGATATAAAAACAAGACTTAGGTATATACTGTCTACAAGAGACTAACTTCAGATCTAGGGCCCTATACAGACTGAAAGAGAGGGAATGGAAAAAGGTATTCCATGCAAATGGAAATCGAAAGAAAGCTGAAGTAGCAACACTGATGTCAGACAAAACAGACTTTAAAATAAAGAGACAAGGAAGGACTCTACATAATGATCAAGGGATCAATCCAAGAAGATATAACAACTGTACATATATATGCACTCAACATAGGAGCCCCTTAATATGTAAGGCAAGTGCTAACAGCCAGAAGAGGAGAAATAGACACAATCATAATGGGTGACTTTTGCAGACTGCTCTCATACATGGGCAGAGCATCCAGACAGAAAACCAGAAAGGAAACACAGGCCTTAACTGGTATTTATAGAACATTCCATCTGAAAGCAGCAGAATACACGTTTTTCTCAAGTGCATGTGGAACATTCTCTACGATGGATCACATCTTGGGCCACAAATCAAGCCTTGGTAAATTTTAGAAAATTGAAATTAAACATCTTTTCCAACCACAATGTTAGGAGTTAGACATCAATTACTAGGGGAAAAAACTTTAAAAGCACAAACACATGGAGACTCAACAATATGTTACTAAACAACCAGTGGACCACTGAAAAAATCAAGGGAAAAAAGTACCTAGAGACAAATGACAATGAAAACATAACTATCCAAAACCACTGGGATGCAGCAAAACTGTTTCTAAGAGGGAAGTTTCTAGCAATACAATCCTACCTCAGGAGACAAGAAAAATTTCAATAAACAACCTAGCCTTATACCTAAAATAACTAAAGAGGAACAAACAAAAGCCCAAGTTAGCAGAAGGAAAGAAATCATAAAGATCAGAGCAGAAATAAGTGAAACAGAAATGAAAACAGTAGCAAAGATCAATGAAACTTGAAGCTGATTCTTTGAGAAGATAAGCAAATTGATAAACCTTTAGGCACACTCATCAAGAAAAAAAGGGAGAGGACTCAAATCCATACAATTAGAAATGAAAAAGAAGTTACAACAGAAATACAAATGACCAGGAGAGATTCAGAAGCAACTACACACCAATAAATTGGACAACCTAGAAAAAAAATGGACAAATGCTTAAAGGATACAACCTTTCAAGACTGAATCAGGAAGACATAGAAAATAGGAAGAGAGCAGTCACAAGTGCTGAAATTTAAACACAGATTTAAAAACTTCCAACAAACAAAAGTTCAGGACCAGATGACTTCACAGCAAACTCTATCAAACATTTAGAGAAGAGTTAACACTTATCATTTTGAAAATCTTCCAGAACTGCAGAGGAGAGAACACGCTCCAACTCATTTTATGAGGCCATCATAATCCTGATGCCAAAACCAGACAAAATACACCACACACACAAAAAGAAAATTACTGGCCAATATCACTGATGAACACAGATGCAAAACTACTAGCAAATCAAACCCAACAATACATTAAAAGGATCATACATTATGATCAAGCAGGATTTATCCTAGGGATGCCAGGATTCTTTAATATCTGCAAATCAATCAGCGCAATACACTACATTAACAAACAGAATAAAAACCGTATGAGCATCTCAGTAGATACAAAGCTTCTGACAAAATTCAACATCTACTTATGATAAAAGCCCTCCAGAAAGTGGGAATTTAACTCAATATAATAAAAGCTATATAAGACAAACCCACAGCTAACATCATTCTTAATGGTAAAAAGCCAAAAGCATTTCCTCTAAGATAGGAACAAGGCAAGGAAATCCACTGTCACCACTTTCATTCAATATAGTTTTGGAATCTAATTTTTAAAAAGATACCAATGAACTTATTCATAAAACAGGAACAGATTTACCGATATCAAAAACAAACTTAGTCACCAGACGGGAAACATGGCAGGGGAGGGATAAATCAAGAGCTTGGGATAAACACACACACATTAATATATGTAAGACAGATAAGCAGGAAGGCTGTGCTGTATAGCAGCGGGTACTCTATGCAGAATTCCGTGATAATCTACACGAGAAAAGAATCTTACAAAAGAAGGACTATATGTATAACTGAATCACTTTACTGTATACCTGAAACTAACAAAACTCCGAAAGGCAAATACATGCCAATAAGATTACAATATTAAAAATGCTCACATCTTATATCCTACTCAGGTCAATTCCAAGAATCAGTTGTAAATGAATAAGTAGAGTTATAGAATTTTCTATGCAAAAATGTTCATTAGCATCATTATCACTGTGAGAAAATGAAGTCACCTAAAAGTTAAAGTCAAAAGTTGGAGATACATAGTTTCATAAATTATTGTACATCACAACCATATACTAAGTATACTAACAATACACAGCAAAGCAAACGCAATCAGATAAGCCTGGCGCCAACCGAGAGATGCAGTAAAAGTCTCCAATTTGAGTGTTTCTTGGGTCTTGCCCTGTTTACCCCTTCATTTAGAATCAGAGCATCTTTCTTGAAGGAACAGTTTGTCTTAAGGACACTGCAATACAAAGGGATGAGGGTAGAAGCCAGGAACCTTGCCCTATTACTCACTATTCTTCCTTGGACAAATCATCCCTCCTTTACGGGTCTCAGAACCCCCATTAAGGAAATGCAGAGTCTGGACCACACCATCACAGAGGGCTCTGGAGCCGAAATGACCACGAGTCTGTGCCCCCTCCTCTCTCAAGAACAGATTCCCCTCTTTAAAATGAGAGAGAGGGTCAAATGATTTTTCAGCTGAGAATATAGATGAGCATGAAAATAGACACTGTTCCCGATGAACTCATTCATCACAGGAATACTGTTTAACTCACACTGGGCCAGGTTGGTCACCTCTCTCCCAACTCTTGGCTCAGGCCCCAAACTGCGGTTCCAGCTCTCACCAGTGGAGGTGGCCACTCCTCTGTGGGTGGGTACCACCAGCATCTCACCTGGATGCCCCAGCTTTACCATAAACACTTGAATCACTCCCGCTGCATCCTAGTGTGCTAAGGAAGAAAATGGTGACCAAGAGCACACCTGCTAATTTTCCAGGTGTGAACAGTGAAAGAGATTATTAAATGCTTGAAGATCATAACTTACCTTGTCAGGAACGTCTCATCTTGCATCTTCCCCTAGGCTTCAGCCATACTCTCTAAACGTGTGTGCTCTCTAGGATTTTGCATGCCAGCCTCCTGCCCCAGACACTTCTGGTCACCTCCCTGCCCCTTCTGATCCCTCAGCTGTGTGCATTGATGAAGATCACTCCACAGAGTCTTCTCCAACCCTTTGCCTGGGCCCTCGGGGAACTCTGTCCTTCCCTTTAAAAAGCATTGCTCTTCAACTTGCCAGCTTCCGTGCCTGACTCTGAGCTGCGAGGTTAAGGGACCTCATCGACAAAGATCATCCACGCAACTCCACACCTAGTTCAGGGCTCAGCACAGTGAGCTCAAGTACTGAGTACAATGGAGGAGGGCACGGCACCCGCTCCAGTATCCTCGCCCAGAGAATCCCATGGACAGAGGAGCCCGGAGGGGCCACAGTGCATGGGGTCGCCAGAGTCAGACACGACTCAGCGACTAAACCCCCAGCACCACTGAGAAAGAATGAGAAACACAATGCAATAGAACACAGTGAAACCTGTAGGGGAGTGCTGACACAGCCGGGACAATGGGCTGTCCCACACCCAGGGGTGCTCCTGGGCCAGTAGCTTGGAGACACCTGCAGGGGTGGCTGCGGGGGGGGCGCCCTGGCCTTCCTACCTTTTTGGTCTTCACCGTAGAAGCGCAGCAATCTCCACCGTCATAGTTGCAGAAGGCGCGGTTGTTGATGGCATCACAGTAATTGTCTCCCATGAAGGGCTGTACGTGAGGAGAGAGGCAGGAAGAAGGAGGCCTGATTAGCATCCTGCAGTGAGCGGCGACTGGCTCCTGTAAATATTCAGCTGTCTCTCTTCTCACAAACCTCTGAGTCAGCCTACCTGGCTTCAAATCCCTACACCCTTTTGGATAAATCATCATGTCTGCCATTTTTCAAGACTCTTAACTAGCCAAGATTTTTCCCCACTCAACTACAGTTATCCTAGGAGACACACACTTATATGCTGGGTGTGCAAAAGCACAGGAGAGACCACTCTGTCCTCCTGAAGCACAGGGCCCCTTTCACTGGGAGAAATAAAATCTGACCCCTCCCCTACTTTCCTGGAAGTAGATATTTACAACCATAATTTACAATAAAAATATATGCAAATACACTGGGAAGCTGAATGTAAACTAACAAGGAACTAGAGAGACAGAACCTAGGAGTTCATCGGAATTTGGCACAACGGTTGGTGTGTGTTTGCAGGCACTTTCTCCCCTAACATGAGAGTATAGATAGACTGGACGTCACACACCTTCCATGTCTGTTTTCCTCTTATTCTCAAAAAAACGTGAGGTAGGCCTTGCTCTTCCCACTTTACACATTAAGACCTTGAGGCTCAGAGCAAGAAAGGGACTTGGCCACGAGCAAACTGGCAGAAGCAGAGTAGAGATTTCAGTCTAAGCTGGCATCTCATTTTTCTTTACCCTTCTAGGTTACATCGAGAATATGCCGATTTCTCTCTTTTCTTCCCCGCGTTTCTCCAACTCTGTGATGCTTGAGAGTTGAGGAAAAGATGATGGAGTTATTACTGATGTGAACCCGGAGTCAGCTTAGGGCAGAGGCAGGGGTCTCTGCAACCCCCAGCAGTTGCCTTTCCCACCTGAACGCTTAGCATACTGTCTAACCTGGTTGGCTACTCGGTCATTTTGAGTAAGTGCCTTACTGTCTCTGGGCCTCAGGGCTCCCAGTGGTAAAATAGAGGCAGGATGAGACCACTGTTTTCTCAAAGCAATGAACATTCCCCTCCCCTCATCAGAGGTAATACTGTGTAACCCTTTAATATAGAGAGGAAATGAAAGTGAAACTTCTCTGATTGAAGTTCGGGTTGGGAGTCTCTGATGCTCAGTGACTTATTGATGAGAAAGAAGATGTCAATAGCTGGCTAAGACCCCTGCATCCCAGCACAACCTCTGTGATCCAGCGGTCTCTCCCTCCCATCCTGACTTCTTGTGGGCTTGCTTTGGGGAGAACCAAATTCACGAGGAGTCCAGCCTGTGTGGCGCCCTTGTCTCTTGCATCTGTGCTCCAGATTCACAGAGTCTTTGTGCCACCAACTCTTGAGGCCTGATTCCATTTCATCACCACCCTATTAGGGTCTAAAAAAGATCTTAGCAAGACAGAGCCAAGAGCAGAGAGCTGTGCTCAACTGCGTGTGCACATGCGCAAGGCTGTGAACTCACACGGGACTCTGCCCTGTGACTGCCATAACGGATACAGCAACTACATTCATACTGGAGCAGAGAGGCACCAACCACAAAGGATAAGCCCTTTGCTCTTTTCTGAGCCTTAGGAGACCTGTCTGGGGGCTCTCTTTTCTATGTTCTTTCTTATATATAAGGACTAATCACAGAAACCAAATGTCCTTTTCATAAAATAAAAAGAACTGGCTTGGTAAAGGAGTAGCTGGAGAAGAAGAGGAGGAAGAAAAATAAAAATAAAGTAAGTGTTTCTGTTTTTACTGGGCCACTGGAAAGCATCTCCAGTCTCATTACTAGCTACCCTCTTCTATGTCCCCTTTCCTGCTGCTATATCCATCCATCTACCCACCCAACCATCTATCCATTCATCCACTCATCTTCTATTCAATCCTATCTGTTGAACACCGACTAAGTGTCACACATTGTGTGTTTTTTTTTTTTAAAAAAGGATGTAATAATGAGTCGATGTATTGGGTTGGCCAAAACATTCTTTGTATTTTCCCTACAAGGTTATAGACTAACCTGAATGAACTTTTTGGCCATCCCAATAGAGCCTCTCCTCCTCTAGGCCTTACTCTGTAGTGAAGAGGCAGGCGTTATTCAAAGGCTCACTTACCTAATTACTGATTTTAACTTTGATAAGAGCTTGGGAGGAAAGGTACCTGACTCTGTTAGAATTAAGAGCAGGAAGATCTGACCTAATCAGAGAACTCTATGAAGGAGTCTCCCAGGAAATGATTGTTTCGGCTAAGATCATAAGATGGGTAGGAGTTAATCAGAGGGAGATTAATCAGGGGGTGGAGAAGGGAGGCTTTCTATAGAGAGAGAATCACGTGTGAGAAGCTCTACAACTTAAGAGGTCTCTTCCCTCTCTGGTGTTTCTCACGCTGCTACTTCTACTGACAGTGTGTTCTGGAAAACAATTCATCCTTCAGGATAGAGCTCAAACATCACCCTTCCAAAACGCCTTCCCTACAGCCCCTGGGGCTCCGTGTGCTTCTGTAGCTTCCTGCGCCTGCTTTGCTGATAGCTCTTGGTATATCAGTTTAGAATTCTTCTTTATCTCCTTTATCCTTACGGACAGGGAATGTATGTCATCCATTTTTATATCTTAGATTTCCTAGCAAGATGCTGGCAATTTGAGCAAACCTTTATCAAAATATATTTTCCTTAAATGTTTATCTTGTAAAATGATCAGTAAAAGGGTGGACGGATGGATGGAGGAAAGGTAAGAAGATATCTAGATGAGTCAAGAGAGCAGAGTTACTGTTCTCACGTGACTAAAACCATTGCCCTCTCGGAACCTAGACTCGTGCTGGGCACAGAATAGGCCCCCAGTGCAGCTTTGATAGACAAGCAATTAAATTACTAATTTAGACACAGCTTGGGGCAGAGGGTAGGAGGGCTCAAGGTTCCCCAACCATTTATCAATCTTGGCTCCTGTAGATATTCCAGGATGATAGCTCCTCCCTGGACCCAGCATTTGTGTCTTTTCTGAGCATACTTTTCAGCCCAGATAAGAGACAAACTATCAGAAGGCAAGGGGACAAGGGGGCAGCTGCAAGGGCAAAGGTGATAAGCATCGCTTGGCAGAGCTCAGAGCCGGGCAGGTGAGGGTCTCCAAGGCCTTAGTGCTGAGTCAAAGGAGGGATCGAATTCTGCTGTCACACTGGTCGCCCAGACTGCCGACTCGGCAGAAGGCATGCCCAGGTAACCCAAGCTTCCTTTTTCTGAAACGCTGGACTGATCCAGAGAGATGGCAGGATGCAACTGTCTCGGGTCCTTGGCTTCAGTTCTGCCATTTCTGCTGAATCTTGGGAGAAAGGGAGCTCTTAAAAACTACCGTGTCCCGTGCCTTAAGAAGATGCCACAGGAGGTCCCTAACCCGTATGCAGAAAGAAATATGACCCGGGGACTGTCCTGTGACACTGATAGGTCAGGGGGTGGCCTGTGGGCAGGAGTGGCCCGTGGAGGAGAAAGTTCACAGGCTTGGAAGCCAGGAGACCTGGGTTCATGCTTCAGCTCTATGTCTGTTACGCTGTGCAACCTTGGACTGCTCCAACCCCCTCTAGCCCTCTTCCAGTCTACCCAACAAACGAGGAGGCTAGATCACATTGCGAGCTGTTCCAGTTTGGCATTCCATCAAACATTAGAGCTGGCTGCTAGCTAGGTCTCAGTCTCCCAAGAAGAGCATTCTGGTTGTGACATTTTAAGAATTCCATCAAATACAAAGTTTCCTAGAGCAGTCTAGTCCTTTCCACCTGGCTTTTCCTGAGAGGGGTTTGAGGGGACCACAGAGATATGGACATCCACCTGGATGGGATTTGGGGCTTCCTTTTGGATGCCAGCTGAAAAGACTCAGGTGGGCACAGAGTTGCACAGAATGTCTCTGACCTCCAAGGACAGCACCCTCTTGAGAACACAGGTGACAGGCCAAGTACCCTGGCCCTGCCCCTCCCCAAGCTTATCACTGATGCCCAGGGACAGAGCTCCAAAATGCCAAGTTCCAAGGGATGGCTTCTCTGGAGGATCAGAGGAGCTGTTCTGCCTCCAGCTCTAAGCAGTTGGGATAAGGTGCCCCCTATCTCCTCTGGAGTTGATGAACACATGAATGACAAAGATGTGAGGCAGAAGGAAGTGATCTGCAGCTAATGGTGTCAGAAAAAGTAGAAATTAAAAACAAGAAACCTGCCTCATGTGGTTCTGAAAAGTTAAATGAGTCGATGCTGGGAAATGTCTGGCGTATCATAGCTGCTAAATCATGGACTCTCTCACTCCCAGTCTCCCTTTCAGAGGCAATAGTATATTGAGCCAGAAATACCTGGTCTGGAATCCTGACTCTGTTAGCCATCCCACCCAATGTGTGTCTGAATGTGTTTGTTGCCCTCTCTGTGCATCAGTTTCATGGACTGATGAAACAGGACTGCTGACTGCTATCCAAGAAGTCTGTTAAAGGGGTATTTAAAGCACTTAGCAGGCATAGGAAATGTTACCATGATTAACAATAGGAGTGATAACCATAGTGGGACCATTTTGAGGAACTCACCTCACAACCTTTGACACAGTGAATCAGAGCAGGGTGAGGATACCACTTGAGACCAGCCGTGCAGACAACTCTCTGCAGAGAGAGGGAGAAAGAGGTTAGATGGGTTTGCGGCTGCGAGGGAGCCATCTCTTCACCGGAATCGCATTCAATGACCCTGTTCCCTTCTTGGATCTTCTGAATCCTGACCTCACCCTGGCATTTACATGGAGAATCTGCCCAGGTACCTGCCTGAACTGGGGCCACAAGATTAAAATAAAGTTTGTGTTCACTGTAGGGGTCGTGATTCTGTATTTCTCTGGCAGGAGTACGAGAGGAGAAGCAGGCCTGCAGGACGGGGACATGATCGGAAAGGCACTTCAGGAAGTTCTTGGCTGTTTGCCCCGTGGACAGAGTCGGGGCTGAGGTGGGAGGAAGGGTAGAGTGTGTGTGTGTCTGTGTGTGCGCACGCATGCGCTTGCACATGTGAGCACATGCACGTCCAAGTGTGTGGCTGCAGCAGGGAGATGGAGCAAGGCATGGAACAGGGCTGCCCGAAGCCGGCGCTGAGGACCACCCTCATCACGGTCGCTGAAACAGCAGCCTCTTCACTGCCTTGGGTCCAGGGCATCTGAATCCCTGACGCCAGGACATGGGACTCTCGTGTTTTAAAAACAAGCTTTCCCAGATGATTCTGGTACACACTACAGTTTGAGAGTGGTGGGCTGGAAGATGCATGAATGCACCTTTGGTTTTGGAACCCTGGACAGGCAGAAAACCCTTTCTGCTTCCACCTGCTGCCGCCATACAGGCCAGCTCACCATTTGGGGTCGCAAGAGTCGGACACGACTTAGCGACTAAACCACCACCGCCACCGCCATCCCCGAGGCGCCCACGCTCCTGTCTCTGCGACTCTGGCCCTGCTGCTCCCCTTCACGGCAGGCCCTTCCCCATCTCGTCAGCTGGAGGATCTTTAGTCTCTTTCGCGTTTCTGTGCGAGACTACCTTCCTCGACACTCTGTGATGGCCTGTGTGGGGAAACTATCTAAAGAAGAGTGCTGGGTGTGCTGAGCCGCTTCAGTCGTGGCCAGTTCTTTGTGACCCCATGGACTGTAGCCCACCAGGCTCCTCTGTCCGTGGAATTCTCCAATCAATAATACTGGAGTGGGTTGCCATGCCCTCCTCCAGGGGATCTTCCCGACTCAGGGATAGAACCTGCATCTCTTATCTCTCTTACATTGGCAGGAGGGTTCTTTACCATTAGCGCCACCGGGGAAGTGGATGTATGTATAACTGATTCACTTTGCTGTATGTCTGAAACTAACACATTATAAATTAACTAATTTGTTGTTTAGTGGCTAAGTCGAGTCTAACTCTTTGCAACTCCATGGACTCCAGCATGCCAAGCTTCACTGTCCTTCATTATCTCCTGAAATTTGTTCAAACTCAAGTCCATTGAATTGGTGACGTCATCAAACCATCTCATTCTCTGTCGCCTCCTTCTCTTCCAATAAAATAAATAAATAGCATATAAATTTAGAATTAAAAAAAAAAAAAGACTACCTTCCTTTGTGATGATTTCCCCAAGCCCCTCAGGCAGAACTTAAAGGTATATGTATATACATTTACTTATAGCCACCCTGAATAAAATTATTATTATAATGACAACTAAAATGTATTGAGTGCATTTATGGTGCTATTTACTTTATTCATTTGCTTATTTATTTCTCACCAGCATGCAGTGGGTGGGGGTGGGCATTAATCTTGTGTCATAAGGAGAAGAAATTCCCCAAGCTCCACAGCTGTTAAGTGAAGAAACCAACATATGAAACTAAGCATATTTTTTAGGAATGATTTAAGGTGGCTCATAACATAAAATCCAACACAGTAATTTTTTAAGGAGGTGAAAAAATAAAAGAGAAACACAACTGGGAAAATAAAACAGCATCAGGACTGGGGCTACGGCAGCAATCCCAGAAGCTCCCTTTTCTATTCTGCCATAGATGCCCCACTTTTCAGGCCAGATTACAATGATTTGTTTATCTATTTTTATATTTTTAATCTTTTAGCCATGCCATGCAGCATCTGGGATCTTAGCTTTCTGAATATCGATCAAATTTATGTCTCCTGTATTGGAAGCACAGAGTCTTAACCATGGGACGCCAGGGAGATCCTACAGTGATTTATTTTTAAAAAATTAATTAAAATAACCTGGAGGCAAATGGTAACTTTCTGTCAGGGAGCAGCCACTGAACTCTCCGTGGCCAGGTCTCAGCAGAGTGCCAGTTGATTAATTTTAATTAAGAAATGAGCAGTCACAAGGGTCAGACCGTGGAAAATCCATGTGACCAGCCCATTCTCTCCTCAAGGGCAGGCCTATATGGGAGCAAAGCTGTGATTAGGTTTCCTTGAGCGTGGGATCACGTGACTCCAGAATTTGGCTGAGGTTGGACTGGGTGCCTTGCTTCTCTGTCCCATTTCTCTGGCTCACCCTGGGTCTTCTGTGCCTAGAATGGTGCCTCGTACATGGAGGATGATCAGTCAATTTTTATGTTATGTGTGAATGGATCCATCTCAAAAGAGGGATGATTTTACAAGGGACACTTGTTGTTTTCTTTACTTATCTTCCTGGGCTCCTCTGGTGGCTCAGACAGTAAAGAAACTGTCTTCAATGCGGGAGACCCAGGTTTGATCCCGGGGTTGGGAAGATCCCATGGAGAAGAGAACGGCTACCCACTCCACATGGCTACCCACTTCAGTATTCTCCGGAGAATTTCATAAGAAAGGAGCCTGGTGGGCTACAGTCCATGTGGTTGCAAAGAGTCGGACATGGCTGAGCAACTAATACTTTCACTTTTTCTTCCAGAGCAGCAGAAAAGCATTTGGAAAGCCCAGCAGAGTGTCTAGCTTAGAGGACCAGTTTAGCGTACACTGAATTAATTACAGATCTCGGACAAACAACCTAACTTAGGATCTGCCAACTACAGTCTCTCAATGTGAAATTTACTCGTTAGCCCCTCCTGCCCCTGTTGACACTGTCTGCCTTCTCCTAAAACACAAGGTGATGTGTGGGCAAGATTGGGCACTGAGGTATGACAGACATGGGTGCATTTCTGACTTGAAATTTCCACTGAGGTTAGGTTTTCCCATCTACAAAATGGGTCCTGAAAATGTCACAGGCTTGTGAAGATGCATTAAGAGAAAGTATGTGGAAATGGTTAATCCAAGACTAACAGCTGCGGGTAAGAGGGCAGGCCCTGGTTTTAGACATCCCTGCCCACCCCCATCCCCACCCCCGAGGTTCAGGATGGAGCACAGCAAACATGCATGTTGATCCAGTGAAGGAATGTGAGAAGTCTAGTCCCTTCCTTCCAGTTCAGCTACTTTCTCACCCCTCTGCTTCCTAACCCTGGGGGCCAGAAGTGGAGGGGACCACCTGCTTTCATCATCTGGCAAGTTTTAACCAGACTTCCATCTCTGGGTCTGAGCGTCTGTTCCTGGCCAACATTCAGGGATGTTGGAGGAGCACTGAGGCTATGGTTCAACATTCAAAACAAAAAAATAAGTGCAAAGTGTTGGACATGACTGAGCGACTGAACCGAGCTCAAGTAGTAGAAATCAGCAGGGTCAGGATCCACCAGGGATTCGATGCCCGTGCCCACTCTCTGTCTACCTGAGACCTAATTTAATCCATCCGCGGGAGTGTCTCGGTGTGGTTGCACAAGTTTCTGTCAGTTGAGGTTTACCTGACGTGAGTTCAGAAAAAGGACTTTTATACTAGCTGCATGGGCCTATTTATGTTTCCAAGTCTTCTGGATTTTCCACTATTCCTCAGGGCTGCACGCCCCACCTGTCTCCCCACAGGGCCCCTCTGTCTGCCAGGAGGAGTGGGAAAGGGGAGGCAGCAGGAGCTGGAGGAAAGACTTGGCTGTTCACACCACGTGCTGGGGGACCCCAGATGGGTCCCCACAGAGGCCAGCCTTGCTCGTCTTGATGCCAGTGAGACCTCCAGCCCAGTCAGAGCCCTTTCAGACTAGGCTTTGTGAGACAGCTTTCTTTCCTGCCTTGCTACATAGGAAGGACAGACTGTCTCTTCTTGGCTGCAGGGGCCATCGCCACCACCAGTACCACCGCCGCCATCCGTGACACCAGCACCATCATCTTCCCCCCACTACCATCATCATCGTCAAGAGCACCATCACCACCTCATCAGCACAGGACCGCTAGCAGCTCCATCACGGCTTTCCCTCGCCTCCTCAACACAAAACCCTCTATTAAGCGCATGTTATGCTCCAAATCTTGTGCTCAGAATTTTCATTTCATTTAACATTTTCCGTAACTATGATATAGGTCCACATATATAATATATATGATATAGGTACTTTTTTCATGTGCACAGCAAAATGATTCCGTTATCTTTTCAGCTTATATTCTAATATAGGTTATTACTCTGAGTATAACTCCCTGTGTGCTGGTGATGAGTCACTTCAGTCGTGTCTGACTCTGTGACCCTGTGGACTGCAGCCCACCAGGCTGCTCTGTCCATGGGATTCCCCAGGCAAGAATACTGAGTGGGTTGCCACTCCTGCCTCATAATTCCCTATGCTATATACTAAATCCTTATTGCTTATTTATCTTATACATAGTAGTTTGTGTTTATTAACCTCATACTCCTATATGTCCTTGCTTCCCTCCCTCTCCCCTTTTGTAATCATAGTTTGTTTTCTATATCTGTGAGTCCATTTCTTTTCTGTAGTTAGAGTCATCTGTACGGTTTCTGGATTTCACATATATGTGATATCAGACAATATTTATGTACAATTTTTGATGCTGGTTTACGCAAGAGGAAACTGAGATAGAGAGAAGTTAAATAACCTGCCCCAAATCATATACATAGGTAACGACAGTCAGGAATTAAACTCATATCTATCCTATTTCCAGATTTATAACTTGAAAACTATATTCTCCTTCAAAACCCTCTTGCTCCCAAACCAGTAAGCATAAAAACACTTACTGTTTTGACGGATGGGAAGACCAAGGTTCAGAAAGGTGGAGGGGCTTTGAGACAACTGCAGCAGAAGCAGTGTTTAAAAGCTGAACCCCAGAGAAGACAAACCCAAGCAGAGCCAAGGACGTGAGAGAGCCTTAGAAGGACCCCCTTGTTCCAAGCCCAGACTCGATACCCCTCTGATGTCTTCTGGGACAAGTCCTCCTTTCTCCTGTACTTTTCCTTATTTATAGGATCTTCTGTGGGTCAGCTGCATAAGCTGTTTGTTTTTCCTTTTTTATCAGTTACTGAGCTTCTGGCTTTCTTCCGCGTAAGTTTTTTTTTTTTTTAAACCTAGGTATTTTCCACCCTGTACCCCTTGTTTAAAGAACGCCTTCCATTTTGAAGGAGAGTATAGTTTTGAGGTACCTAATCTATGTTCACTGAAAGAGTTAATGAATAAATGGCCAACTGAGTCAATGTATAAGTGCACCCCAGAGTGAGTGAGAAATGGCTGGTCTTGGAACACATCTCCCCACCTCCGGGCTTCCCTGCAGGGCACAGGATGTCTCCTTCTACACGCTGTGTAGACTGGACTTTGTCTTCACTCAGAACCATTCTCCCTCTGATCTTTCGAGTCTGATGCCTTCTCTTCAAGGAATGAATGGTGCATCCTTTGTCTAAGGTATTGCACTTGCTTATTACTTATACCGTGTAAGGTGGTTATCACATAGGACAGAATGCATCAGCCTTAGTCCTGGGTGCTAATCCTGATTCCATCACACAAGTTACGTGCATTGGGCAGTGACAACCTCTGAGAACTTCAGCTTCTTCCTCTCTAAAGTGGTGATAATATTGATCTCACTGGAGTGTAGTGAATTCCTCACAAACAGTGTCCATCATGGCACAACAGAGGGTCAGTACGCGGTGCTTTCCCTTTCCTTAACTCCCTCTCTCTCCTCCTCCTCAACCCTCCTTTCCTCTCTCCCTTTCTCTTTCCTTTCCTCCTTCCACCCTTTTCCCAGAAGCTCTTAAAGAAGCCGAGATCCCAGCTGTTGTCGCTGTTGTTCAGTCGCTCAGTCGTGTTGGACGCTTTGTGGCCCATGGACTGCAGCGCGCCAGGCTGCCCTGTCCTTCACCATCTCCTGGAGTTTGCTCAAACTCATGTCCCTTGAGTCAGCGGTGTGATCCTAGCTACCCGGAGGCACTATGCCCCTCTGAGGTTGTGGGCTGCACTTCCTAGTGGGGAGCTTTCTCGGCCCTCAGCAGGGGGACCGCAGGGCAGACTGGAGGTGCTCCTTAGGGGCTGATGCAGGAGGCGCTGCCCCTGAATTCTGAAGGTCCAGCCTCAAGGAGTGTCTCACCCAGAGGTGGCCAGCCAACAGCTTCCAGGCTACAGAGCCCACAGAAACGTCTGGCATGGCGCACAAAGGATGCAGTCAAAGTCAAAATCAGTGCCCACGTTTTAAGACGAGAGGCTTCACATTCTAAAGACTTCAGATTTCTTAGACCCAGGGAAACGAAACACTGGCCACACAGAGCCCACATTTCCACGCTGCCACAATCAGCTGGCGGCTCCCCCTTTGGCAGCCAGAGTGTGTGTCTCAGTTGACCACAGTCCCCACCGTTCCCTGCAGCCTCTCCAGCCTTAAGCCCTAGGGGTATTTGTATCTATCACAGAGAGTTTGCACTGTCCTATTGATAACATCAGAGGAAGGTTTCTCTGTATCTTCACTGTTTTGCAAAGCGCATGTGTGGGAGGAGGCTTGAAAAGGGGGAGAGCTTGAAAGAAAGGACAGGATGGAGCGTTTCTCTCTGAAGGTAAGACGTATGGCTACAACAGAACTTCTTTGGCTATGTATGCTAAGATTCCAGCTACATGAAGTTCAAAAGTAAGCAAATCCAACAGAAGAGACCTTGGCGGTGTAGGCATTGCCTGGCGTGAAAAGGTGTCTGAGAAGCTGTAAAGGTCCCCACCCCGATCTGGACCTCACGAGTGGACACAGCGTGCAAACTGACCAAGCCTTATGCTTAAGATTAGCATGTGCGCTTTATCTCAATAAGAAAGTGACTGCGTTTGCAATACCTTATTTCTTAGGTTAGGTAGTATGTACACGGGCATTTGATTTCAGTCTTTCTGTCTGATGTATCTATACTACCACAACTACGGTCCTTCCGTATTTAGAATACAAAGCGACACACTTGGCCTGCTTCACCCATTTATCCCACCTGCCTGATTCCCATCGGTTTTTGAGTCTGGGACTCTTGATTCCAGTCTAGCTCTCACTTCACAGAAGAGGAAACTCACACCCCTGGGCTCACACCCCTGGGCTGTCCTGAACCTTGGTCCCTTGACTCAGCCAATGTAAACAGGAGCATCTGCTGTGCCCTGGGCCCCAAAGGGCTCGCCAGGGTCAACACAGTGAGCATGGGCCTGCCTTCACAAAGGTCCCTCACCCTGCACACGAGCCAGTGTCAATATTCCAAGTTACCTCGGTGGTCCTTGTTCTCGTCATATGTGCCAACCTGTGTCCAATGCTTAAAACAGAGCCTGCTGTGTGGTGAGCGCCCAGGGTGGGCCGCAGCCGGCTCCCAGGGGCTCATGAGAGGCAACGGTGCCCATCTCTTCTGACTTGTGTTTAGCGACAGTCACTTGGAGCACCAGCAGCCTGCTGTGGTGGGAATATTTACACCACAGCAATGGGCAAGTGCTACACATCAGAGGGTGTATCTGAGGGGAGAGCTGGCTGTCAGCTACTTAAGCAAAGGTAAACGTTTCCCCTTTATTAGTATTATCATGGAGGCTGTAGGCAGCTAGAGTTAACAGCAGCATCAGACTGACCTGGATCCCTCTTCAGTTCCTTGCAGGGAAAAGGTTTCTACGTATGAGATGCCATTTCCTCTACTGGAAAAAGGGAGACTAATTCCTACCGCATGGGTTGTGCGTGTGTACATGTGTGTGTGTGTGTGGGGGGGGGGCAGGAGTGCAAATGAAGCCGGGAAGGTGTCTGATCCAGTGCGGGTTCACAGCGGGTGTCCATTGCACATCAGTGCTCACCTCTCACTCTCTTACGCGGGGACAGTGGTTGGTGCAAAGCCTTGCCCTGACATCCACCTCGCGCTGGGGCTCGGAGCACGCCCTCTGAAAGCAGAGGGGTGATCAGGGCCAGCTCGGCCCAGCCCCGCCAGCCCTGTAGCTCTGTGTCTGTAGCTCTCGCCACTCTGGGGGCAGGGGTGCAGCAGAGGCCAGCGTTTCTGCCCGATTCCTGGAAATCATCAATCTCTGCCCTTCACCCTCCTCCCTTTTTCTACCACATTTTTTTTCCTCCTGGATAATGAGGCCTCCGGAGACCAGTGGAGGTCTGAACCTCGTTACAGCTCTCCGGGTAGGCCGGCATCAATAAGGGCCGGCGGACCGGGGACCTGGGCGGGGGCAGGGGCAGGCAGGCGGCGGGTGGGCGACTGAGGAGGGGGGCTTTGCAGACTTTCAAATCCCTGGATTTATTTCACCATGAATTATAACTGAACTCTTTAGTGCCTGGGGCTCATGGAGGGAAGGGTGGAATTCAGCCAACGGGCAGAGGGGTGGGGGGTCCTGATCTGGGTCCCAGGCAAAGAAGACCTGGATGTGGGAGAGGTCTCTGGTGTCCGCTCTGTGCACAGGAGTCTCTTATACACATCTGAGCTCTCAGTCAAGATCTTGGCGCTGCTTCCTGTGTGACCCTGGCCCAGCCCCCTCCCCTCTCTGATCCTGTTTCTCCATCTGTACAGTTAGGGGTGCGTGTTGATGATCTCCACCTGCCTGGAGATTGACGTATGGCCTCTGTGTGGGTGCCTGGGTGTGTACACGGGATGCTCAGTGAGATCCTATGTGGAGCTCTGGGTGGAGTGGGGAAAAGCACGCTGAGTGTGAAAAACAGATGAAGGAGCCCAAGGTCAGGGACACAGACTGGTCTCTTGGATGTGTGCGAGAGTCAAGCAGAGAGACAGACAGGTCAACAGGGATGGAGGCAAAGAAGGTGGGCAGGAAGGAGGTGGAAAGAGGTATAGAGGTCTCAGGAGAAGGAAGAGAGAAACAGTGAGAACAGAGGCAGGCAATTCTTGTATCTCCCTGTATCCAGAAAACCCTCCGTGGTGACATCCGCTCCTCTTGACGAGTGGCGCCTTCATGAGACTAGCAGGGTCTTCTGCAGAAATATGTGCTCGGTTGCGTGTTCTCTGTCTTCACCAAAATCACATCTCTCCTGACCTTGCCCTTACCTCTCGGGAGCAGTTTCTCAGAGCTATCTAAGATGCTATCTCCCGGGCTATAGTCCTCATTTGCCCCAAATGAAACCTCACTCACAACTCTTAAAAAAAAGAAGAAGAAGAAGAACAGAGGCAGGAAAAGGGGCACTAAGTTGGAGATGGGCAGAGAGTGGCGGCAGAAGAGGGAGGAGGGAGGGGCGGCAGCCTCGGGGTGCAGAGGGCAGCAGGGGGGCTGGCCGGCTAGCCAGCAGGGAGTGCTGAGTGAGGCCTTGCTATCGCGCCCTCAGCTCGTCTGGGAAACAGTACACCAGCTATCAGGTTCTGCCAGCTCTCCGAGCGGGATCTGCAATGGGCAGGCAGGCAGACGGGAGCCCTCCCAGCGCCTCAGCAGAAAGGCTGGTGGAGAGATACAGCTGAACCTTCCCGGCGCCCTGTCTCCATCTCTCACTTCCTCCGGTGTGCAGAGCCAACGCCCCGGAGCTGACACATGGCGCCAGGGATAGCGCTGCCCCGGGGGACACGAGTGGGGCCCACATCGGCTCTGGGGGCCCCGACTGATCAGGTGACACGTAGGAACATGGGGCTGGCCAATTCTGATGGGAACTTGGCCTTCCACACCCGCCTGGGGCCGTGGGGCGAGCAGAGCCCTTGGACTCAGGCTTGGGGTCGAACCCTCCTACCGGACTGCCGCCCACCCCGAGGTCTAGTGTCCATGAGGAGAGGATGCAGACAGTGGCCCTCGCTCCCCGGGACCCTCCTGGGATCTAAACAGACCTGGGTGCTAAGTGCTGTGTGCACAAACACGGCAGGTGCTTCATACACAATCAGTGTTACAAGGTCCCCGTATCACATATTAATTGCTTTCCACCACCCAAGTGAAGCATGAGAAAGATACCAGAAGCCCCGCCTAGGGAGTGTCCAAGAGCTTCTCCCTGAGAAGCCGTGAGCCCTGCCCCGACGAGCGAGGACGTTCCCGCCAGGCAGACGCAGCTTTGGGGTCTTCTCTGCTCCTTCAGCCCAGCTGTTCTTGGGGCCTCAATCTCCTCATCTGTAAACGAGGCGCTTTGTCCTTTAACTCCCTGGCCGTCATGGGGATTCAGTGGGACGCTACATAACAGCCTCAGCACAGGGGCTGCCAGGAGGGAAGGACTAAATGCTTCAGGCTTGGAGAAATGACAGTGAACCAGTGCCCGCCCCACGGAGCAGGTATGGCCATCAGATGCTTTCACGTATGGAGAGGGACTAACGCAGGACCAGGGCGTGTAAATGGTCAACGAGGTCATTTTCCTCCCGGTCACTCACCTGTACCCGCGTGGGGTTCAGCCAGTGCGGGATGTCGCGGACGGTCACGTTCACTGGCAGGACGATGGACTCGCTGTTGTGGTCCAGGCAGGCGGTGGTGCACTCTGACCCTGCGGGGAAGCAGAGGGCGGCAGCGGCTCAGCCCCTGTCTCCTGAGGCCGGGGCCGCCCCTCCCCCCACTTGAATGGACCCAGCTGCTCCCTGGACCCCACTGGCCTGGGCCATCCCACCCTCAGGGGCAGCGGGAAAGAGAGAACCCCCACCTCCAGTAGGGCCACCTCTGGTCTCCCTGATGACTCTCTTGTCCCCAGTCTAGCTGACACCCACCGCCACACTCATCAGCCCTGAGCCCAGTGTGGTCTTACTCCTCCTCTGCTCAGAAACCCTTCCAGGGTTGCCCACATCCAGGACAAAGTGCAAAACATACCCCTCTGTCCAGCATCCATGGCCCCCCATGGTCTGGTCAACCTTGCCTCCCACTAACTGGACTGCACTTGGTTTTCCACCAGAATCCCCCATATCACAGCCTCAAAACTCTTGCCCCTGTGTATCCTTTCTCCTGAATTATCCCACTGATTGACCTTCTCAAGGTCAGATCCTACCAGCTCTCCAAAGCCCAGGTCATCCTCCAAGAAGTTTGCCCTGATTTCTGCAGCTGAGTGAGAGCAGCGTTTGCCATTGGTGAATCCCACTCCAACGCTGGCCCTGCCCCCCGTCCCTCCTTTCCACAGTGACAGTAACGCCCTAGGAGGGCAAGGATGGGGTCGAGTCCTCTCTGAGCCTAACCCAGCGCCTGACACACATTTGCTTTGCAGGCATCAGCCAAGTGAAGGGTGAGCGTGTGAATGCCACATCAGCGTCTTAACCACACTGTCCTCCCCCAGGGCTGGTGTTCACACCCTCCTCTGTGCTCTCAAGATCTCCCCACCCCCCATTCAATGGGTGCATGACAATCGGCGATCTTTCAGACCTTAATCCAAGTGCCCTTGCTTGGAGACCTCCATTCCTGACAGTCCAAACCCTCTCACAGGCACCTGCCACAGACTTTGTTGCTGTTGTATCAAAAGTTCCCTGCTCGCCTGTAACTCCATGAGGCCAGTGCTATCGGTGCCCCTTTCTATGCCCAGAGCCTGGCACTGTGCATGGTGGATGGCAGGCACTCGATAAATATTTGTGAAGTGAGTGAAAGAGACAAGAGTGAGCAACTGCATAGGTGGCTGAGGAAATGAATGAGTGAATGAATGAAGGGCACAATGAATGAATGATCAGTAGGCATTTAGGTATCCCAGAGAGCAGGAAGTGGGTACATAAATGAGTGAGTATGAATAAAAGACTGAAAAAGCGGCTAAAGGAGTGAAAACATGAATCAGGCAGTGAGTCAGTGAAGGCGCCGTGGCCACCAGAGAAGCTCGAGGTCCAGGCACTGCTCCAGCTGACCTTCAAGCTGCGGGTGGGCAAGACGATCGAAAGCTGATTCATTCTCTGTCCTGACCTCGGTGATTCTGAAGTCTCCTTAAAACCAAGCGTATCCCATGGGATGTCCCGAGGACTCCAGAAAGGTCCTCATTCATATGGACAAAGAACGGACATGTCAGAATCTGACCAGGGCCCTACGGAGGTCATTTCCCTGCCTTAGTGTCAAGACCACCCTTGAACACTGAATGGTTTACAAGAGTCAACGTTCTTGAAAAATATCCTCTACTGTTAGCCAGTCCAAAGGCTCCCTTCCAAATGTGTGTATGTGTATAAACAGAACGCATATATGTATATGCATACAAGGAAATATATGTGCATATATAGATATCTGTATATGTACATATAGTTTATCAGGGCCCTTCTGCTGCCGTCTTGTCATTCTCTTCAATCTAAGCAAGTCACAAAGTCTGAAGAGGGGACCGGGGTGGAATGGCAGATCCGGGACAATCTTGAGGATCTCTTTACTTTAAACACGGGGCCCCTGAGCCCAGAAGGCAGGGGTGGGAGGTATTTCTGGTCTGGTCAGCTGGCTTTCACCTGCCATTCTCCCCGCTGCACACCCAGCCCTTGAGACTGAGGTCTTCACACCCATCTCAGGGGTGAGAGAGTGAAGTGTGCAGAGCTTGAGTTCCAGAGCTGGTGAGGAGGGGGCCGTGAATGAAAGCCCACACCTTTCCGGCTTCCAAACCCTGTGACATACAGTGGAGACACAGAAGGGAGAGAAGAGAAGGTGGCGGCCGTGGAAGGGGACAGAGAGAGGGGAAGGGTGAGCAGAGAGAAAAGAAGCACGCAGAAAGACACAAAAAGAAGAGACGAGAGTCCGAGGTGGGGGTCCCTTGGCCCTCAGAGAGACTCCGTGGTGTGTGGGTGTATCAGATCAATTCTAAAGATTTCACGGAGCCAGGCTGTGATGGGAAAATCTTTTTGGAGAAATAAGACGCCTCCTCTGAGAAACAGACAAAGGCTGTTCACCCCAAAAGGGGGAAGAAATAAACCTGGTCCACCCAGGAGGCCACGGGCGCCCTGTGCAGCAGACACGGCTCCATCCTGCTCTCCCGGCGGCGGGCTCCGCTCGGCCCTCCCCCCTCACAGCGCTGGGCCTGGGCCTCGGGACCAGGCGGCGTGTTGTGATGTATGAGCCCTAATTGGCATCATTACAGAGCACTGATCTCACCAGGCCCCCGCCTCCCCTTCCTGGGAGGAGCAGGGAGGTGGCAGCAGCCTCAGTGGCTGTCACAACTTTCTGGGAGCTTCCGAGAGGGGACACAGGCCTCCCCAGGCTGCTCGGGGAGGGCCTGGAGGCAGATGCTCCGAGTGGCTCCAGAAAGGGGGTCCCAGCCCCCAAGCCGGCCGCCCACCTCACCCCTGCCTGCGTAGGAGGCCTCTGGCCAGGGTCCCTCTCCTTGAGGGACATCTCCCCTGGGAGGCTCAGCCCCGGAGGTGGGTGGAAGGAGAACAAGCAGGAGGGTCGGGCGGGTGGGGGGAAGCTTTGCCCCTCTCTGCTTCAGCATCTCCTTCAGAGGCCCCAGGGAGGGGGGCTTTCACTCTCTCAGCCCCCTCCAGCCCCCGACCCCCACCCCAGATGACCATGCTCACAAAACCACATCGGCACGGCAGTGAGAACACGGGGTACAGAGGCACCGGAAGGGGATTCCGGCTTCAACGTCAGGCAGACAGCCTTCCCGCTCTGCTTTGACCACGAGAAAGCTCGGGGGCGAAGGAAACGCTACTGCCACCACTGCGCCACCCCCCTCCACCCCCAGCACCTCTCGACCAGTCTGCTGGCCAGCAGAGAGCCAGGCATGCTGGCTCCTTTGTGTGTGTCTGCGACTTGCACATACACAACAGGTACAAAGCGGCCACGTGATGTATCTGCCACATGTGTGTGTGAGCTACACGTAGGTGTACGGGTGACGTATCTGGGTGGTGTGATGCGTCCGTGCTAGGCATGAGCTTACCACACGATGGGTGTGTTTGCGTCTGGTTGTGAAGCATGCACACTTGTTTGTTTGTGCATACATGAATATATGTGCTTGAAAGCATCAGTGGATGCAGATATGCAGGAGTTCTGGTTTTAATCAGGGTTTTTTTTTCTCCCAGGGTTGCTCAATGCCAGGCATGAGTGTGACGGAGTATTCATGTATATGTCCTGACTGAGTCGGGGACAGGGGCCCCATCACAGACAGAAGTGTCCAGAGCCATGCACACCCCTCAGGAATGATGGAGAAAGCCTTGGCCTTGGGATGGAGCAGCCAACGCTACTGGCCACCACTCCACCTGTTGCCCCAACTTTCTAGAACGCCTATACTGGCAGACCCAGTGAGCCCCCCCACCCCGCCCCCTGCAACCCTCCTGCTTAGGGTCCTTTGGATCGGTGGCTCCATTAGATCGTAAAGTACCTTGGGAATCAGCAGGGAGGGGAACCATGCCCTTGGGTGTTTTCTGAGCCACGCTGCACTAACGCGGGAGGGCTGATCCCTACTCTAAGTTCAGCTGAAGAACCTCTGTGCGAGGCTCTGCATTTCCATCTTTCAAAGGAAGTGGTCAGGCCCCCTTACCCCCCTGCTCCCCAGCCGCAGGCCTCCCTTCTGGATGTGAAAGGATAACCACGTGAGGGTGAGGAGCACGTTGACTCTGTGTGGCTGGGAGTGAGTGTCTGGACAGATAACCCTCTGCTCCAGACATCCCTGGTGATCGTCCCATAAATCACACTGGCCACGGGAAAGGACATCCAATTCCCTGGGCTTTTCATCATGGTCAATTAAGGAATCCGCCCAAGAGGTCAGCAGCACTGCCCTCCACTGAGGTCAGACTCCATGCGCGCCCAGCTCCCCCGAAAGCCGTGGGCCTGTGATGAATGTATCTGTCCAGACGCCTGGTCTCCACCAGGCCAAGCCCTGGCATCAGACCTCAGGTTGTCTCCCTTCACTTGGCGAGCTAGCGTATCACCACACAAAGAATATTTTGAAAAAGCTGTTTCTCCTTATTTTGGAGGCGACTGAAATGCCATGGAAAGAACTCGGGCTTTGGAGGAGTGGTCTCAGGATTCAGGCATGTTCTATCATTGCCTTGAGTTTCAATTTAAGGTTCTTGAGAGGATAAGAGATCACATCTCTAGAGAGCAGGGTACAGCGCTGAGCCACGGCCGGCATTATGAATGATCAGCATCACACATATTTTAAGATGACCAACAAAGGCAGCCACACTGGGTCACTGTTTCCCTAAAGTGGATGCGGATTTTCATACCTCCCTCCCTTTGCCACGTTGATCCCTTCTGTCTGGAATGCCACTTCTTGCCCAACGAGCTCTGGCAAATCCCTGTGTAAGCAGCCCTTCCTCTAGGAGCCTTCTGAGTCCCTGGAGGCACCCGTCAGTGCTTCCATCCTCCAGTGTAATCCCACACACCCACTCAACATTGCTTCGCCGACACCTGTGCCCTGAATTCTCTCCTTGGGAGGACAGGGTCTGGTCTCACTCCTATTCATTTCCCCAGTGCCTCGCGCTGAGAGAGGTGCCCATTATCCCAGCAGGACACAAGCTCCAAGTTCTGGGGAGGATGCACAGCTCCCCACCCACGCCCATCGTACCTATGGCATAGCCCTCAGGGCACTGCAGCTTGAGGTTGCTGTTGAGCTGGTCTGGGGCCGAGCATTCGCCTTGCATCTCCTGGCAGACGTGGAAGGAACCGCTCCAGGTGCCATCTTTCCGGCAGTGGATGACGTTGTTCCCGCGGCCCTGCACGTCACAGAGACACAGTCAGGACCGAGAGACCCCACCCTCTGCACAAGAAGCCTCCCAGTGTTTCATCTCCGCAGCGCCCTGAAAGTATTCCAAAACAAGTTCTTCAGCATGGTGGAAACCCAACCAGCCTCCAATAGAGTCCCTGCAATGTCTCCATGTTACAGATGGGGACACTGAGGACTCAATGGGGAAGAAACTTGCTCAAAGTATTTTGGAGAGTTTAACGCCCAGATTTCCTGCATCCGAGTAGTGTTCTTTCAGACAGTCCAATCAGACAAACTTGTTTGGCTTGTCTTTTTGTAATTGAGAACGTAGGGGACCACGTGTACCCCGATGTATACAGTGAGTAAGCATGGGTCTTGGAGCCATTTGTCAGGAAGCAGTCACACACCAAGGCTCAGAGGGTGAAGGGTCTGCCTGCAACAAAGAAGACCGAGGTCTCATCTCTGCATCAGGAAGATCCCCTGGAGAAAGGAACGGCTACCCAATCCAGTGTTCTTGCCTGGAAAATCCCATGAACAGAAGAGCCTGGTGGGCTAGAGTTCACGGGGTCACAGAGAGTCGGACACGACCGAGCAGCTACCACTTTTCACTTTCACCCCAGGCACACTCCCAAGCCTGCTTCATCCCAGTCTACGAGAAAAAATCCCGGGCCACCTGAGAAGCTTTCTCTTCCAGGGCCTCCCTTCCCCTCCCTCCCTCCTTCCTTCCACTCCATTCCATTCCAGCAATAACGGCACCAAGAGGGTGGCGTGAGGATGCTTCTGTATGCTCCCTCCCTCCGAGTCTTTACAATAGGCAATATCCCATCTCTCAGTCTTCTGCAAAGCCATGGGCAAATGAGCCACTTTCCACTAACATTCTAACAGAAGGTCCAGCTTTGCTGAAATTTCAGAACCATCCCCAAACCCTAAGACCATTCCTTAGTGTCCATTCCAGGCGTAGCTCTGTCGGGCCCAGATGTGAAGTAAGCCAGTATTTGCCCCAGAGAGCTGGCCAGACAGTCGTGAGCTGCCACCAACATCAGCATGACTGACCGTGCCCAGTGACCATGCTTGTGTGCACACGGGGAGGGCAACAGGATGTGAGGGGCAAGCAGGGAAGGCTTCTGAGAGGAGGTGACAGATGGGAAAGAGTTTTCAAGGGTATGTACGTAGAATCAGGCAAAACAAAACATCTGTGGGAGCCAAAGGGCATGAGAAAGTTTGAGCAGGAGGGCATGGGGCAGGATGAGCTTGTCAGGCAGGTAGGGGCCTTAAACATCCACTTATGAAGTTTGGGCTCTACCTCCTGGGAAATGGAGAACCACAGAGATTAATAGTTTCTGCACAGGGAGTCCACCTATCTGAGAACAAGCTGTATATTGTCCCCTTCTTTTAAGTTTATGATAAAAACAAAAAGAAAGAAACTCTACATGAGACCAGAGGAGCTGACTGTGCTCCACCAGCGAAAACACCTGTGGAATGACGCCTCTCCAGCCCTTCAGCTCCCATTCAGGCCTCCCGAGCCCTCACAACCTCGGCTCTGCCCAGTTCTCCAGCTCCCTGCTCCCCACAGCACCACCGCCAACCCTGAGCATCGCCCACTGCCTGCATTCTCAAATGCCCCACGTGAGGCTTCACCTGCCCAGGCTTCTTCTGCACGTGTTGCACCTTCTGTCTGCTCTGTCCCCTCCCCCCACCCCCTTGTCCAAAAACAGGCACAGAACTTTCTGGCAGAAGCATCCTGTCCTAATGCCAACCCCAGGCCTGCACACTGCACTAGCCGAAGGTCTCTGACACCCGCTGCCTCTTTATCATCTGTTCCCTCCTAAATGGCACCCTCTTGGGTCACCCCTGCACCCCTGGGGGCCTTCCACAGTACTTAACAGGTCCCAGCCGCTTGGCCCATTCACACATCACCCAATAGGTATTTTCGTTCATTCAGGAACTGTTTAACAAAAGATGGAATGAGTAAGTACAGAGACGTGGAATGAATTTGTTTAAAAAAATAAGGAGAGAAATGCATGGATGAGGAAATAAATGAGTAAATGAAGAAATGAGTGAATACGCGAATAAATGAACAAGTGCATGCATGAGAAAACAAACTCTTGGAGAGGGCTGAAGCAGGCTGGAGCTGCCCTGTCTGAGAAAACAGCTGTAAGGAGCTGGGATTTAGAGAGAAAGGGGCCCCTCTCTGGGCCTCACGTGGGCCAGCATGAGGATCTGGTGGCGATGGAAACCTCTGTGGCCACGGAGAAGGGTGGCCCGTCCCACGCCCACAGCTGTGGGGTGATTGCTGAGTCCACCCAGAGGTGCCGTGTGAGTGCGGGGAAAGTTTAGGCAACTTCCTATGGCTTCAGAGAACCCTGACTTTCCCTCGCAGAGCCCCAGGCCCCGTGATTCTGCTGGGCCCTCGGGGGAGCAGGAAACTGACCCCAATTTCCTGGAGCCCTGGCCTACGGTGCACTTGGCCTCCAGCCCCTGAAGGGCTGCAGACCTCAGCACTACGTGGGCCAGAGCTGGCTGGGAGCTGGGTTTGCAACAGAGAATGTATGAGGACCGGCTGGAATCTGCGCAGGGAATTTCACGCCAGGAAGCATACAGAAGAGGGAAGCATAACGGCGCTCGGGTCTCGCTGCCTCTGGCCTCCCTCCCTCCTGCCCAGCTCATCTGGCACTTTCTGCTGCTGACTGAAGCAGCGTCACGAAGGATAGAGTCCTTCTGATAAGATACCTTGTGCTTTCAAACCAGGCTTGCTGGAGGGGCGCCCGCCAGGGCTTCTGCAGTGGGCCCAGATGGCACGCCCGGCCCCTTCTCTCGCTCTGCACACGTCCTTCCTTTGAGTCTGTGGTCATCTGTCTCTCCCACACGCTTCTTTTGATTCCCACCCCCACGCCTTTTGCCCTGCTACAGGGCAGACTTCCCGGAGCCTCTCTGGATTTCACGTCCTCCTCTGGTAAGAGATTTTTGTGCACTTAGGGCTGCCTATCACCTGGGTGCAGATGCTCGGAGCAGAGCCATGCTGCTGAGCCCCGTGTGACCACAGAAGGCCTAATGCGCAGGATCCAATCTGGGAAGACCGGAGGCCGGGGGACCCACTGGACCCACTGACGCTGAGGATCCAATCTGGGAAGACCGGAGGCCGGGGGACCCACTGGACCCACTGACGCTGAGGATCCAGTCTGGGAAGACCGGGGGCCGGGGGACCCACTGTGCGTCTCTGAATGTGCAGTGCTGCATGCTAGGGAGAAGTTTATCGCCAGAGGGCTGAGCATCTCTCAGCAAAGCGTCTTGTCTCTCTGTGCCTGTGCCTCCATCTGCAAAAAAGCATACTGTGTGGGGCTGCCCTGGTGGCTCCAGGGTAAAGAATCTGCCTGCCAATGCGGGAGACACGGGTTCGGTTCCTGATCCAGGAAGATCCCACGTGCCGTGGAGCAACTGAGCCCAGGCGCCGTAACTAGGGAGCCTGTGCCCTGGAGCCTGGGCTGCAACTACCGAAGCCCGAGTCCCGCAGAGCCCAGGCTGTGCCGCAGGAGGAGCCGCTGAGAGCCCAGAGTTGCAGCTGGAGGGCGCCCCCACCTCACTGCAACTGGAGAAAAGCCCGTGCAATGACAAAAGTCAAGCGCAGCCCCAAATAAATAAATAAACACGAATTTAAAGAAACATACTACGCTTTCTCAACATACTATGCTTTCTCCTCTTTAACTACACGGGTCCCCAGAAAGCCACAAGCATATAACACAGTGTCAAATATCTACTACGTGCCAGTGTTTTACACGCAGTTAAAAATGCTTTTAACGGTGCAGTCAGTGTGGAAATCATGTCCTTTTTACAGATTTGAAAACTGAGGCTCAGCTAGGAAATGAAAAGGTGAGTTTTTAAATGATGCTGGTGTGATGGTTAAGAGTCTGGACTTCAGTCAAACTTCCGAGGTCCCAATTCCATCTCTGCAGCCTTCCCACAGTGCAGACTTGGGGAAGTTTCTTAACTTCTCTATGCTTTGGTTTCATGTTAAATGAGCCTGGAATTCGCTGCCTAAGAAAGTCATCACGGGGATCAGTGAGTTAGGCTATGTGAGGCATTTATAGCTTAACACACAGATCAGGTTCTCTAAGGGTTAGCTGAGCTCCTAACCACTCTCTTGTACTGTCTCAAAGGGAACTTTAGCATCAGCCCAAGCATTACCCGAATTTGAGAACTGGCAGCTGCCAGAATAGGGAAGCGGCAGGGCCAGAGCCAGGCTTTTCCCCGTAAGCCTCTGTGCTTTCCTACAGTTCAGGGGAGCGGAGATGGGGAGGAGAGGCTGGGAGATGTGCAGAGAGGGAGACTCAGGCTTCTCCTAGTTAGCAGAAATGGAAATAAAACAGTGGCAGAGAGAAATAGGACAGCAAGAGAGCAATTCAGCTCAGCTGCTCAGTCGCGTCCGACTCTCTGTGACCCCACAGACTGCAGCACGCCAGGCTTCCATGTCCTTCACCATCTCCCGGACTTTGCTCAGACTCATGTCCACTGAGTGGGTGATGCCATCCAACCATCTACACAGTGAACCACAAGATACAACGGAGGCGGCTGACCTGATAACAGCGATCTCAGTTCTGCCTGGACTTCCTCCTAGTTGTATGAGGTGGGCAAGACACTTTAATTCCCTGAACCACACCTTCCTCACCTGCAAAATGGACAGTGATGCCAGACACTGTGGGGCTTAAATGTCTGTACAAAGCACTTAGCCCAGACTGGCGTAGAGTACATGCTCAGTAAATCGCAGCTGTTGTTTATTATCTGCCTCTGTGTCTGGTCAACGGCCTCACGTGCATTTTGCTTCCTCCCAGTGAGATACAGGGGTGATGTGTAGCCACGCAGCTGCAGGAGTAAGGCTGGGCAGAAAGTGTCGTTTGTGCAATGACTTGGCTCGGAGATCTGACTCTGCTACCAACTTGCTGTGTGACCTTGGGTATGGTGCTTCCCCTCTCTGAGCTCCAGTGGTCCTACCTATAAAATAAGCAGGTTGCAATGGGAAAACCCTGAGGTCCAGCCCACCTCTAGTATCGTATGGGCTTGGGACTTCCTCTAGGAAGCCTTGCATCCTTGGACAAGCATGTGATGATCCTGAACCTAGAAGCTGCCCTTGCTTGGGAAGGCATCATACGTATGGGAGGTGTGCACAGGTTGCGCACTGCACAATTCCACAGGCCTACCCTACTTCCACTGCCTCAGTTAATCCTCACAAATAAACTAAGAGATAGCCAGAATTACTTCCCCTCCTCCACTTTATGCCTAAGGAAACTGAAGCTTAAAGAGTTAAATAACTTGCCCAAGTCCTCTAGCTAGTAAGCGGTGCAGCCAAGACTCAAACTCAGAGTCTGGATCCAGCATCACCGTGGTTCCCTAGGAATGAATGAGGTTGAGGTTTGATTTGTTCATCTGCTTTTAGTGGCAGTGGGAAGGGGTATGTGAACCTCCCCTGCAACAGCCCCTGTTCTCCCCTGCCAGGATCTGGAGCTTGTTTGGAAAGCAAAGAATTCCCGCTCTATATACACACTGTTCGATTCAAGATACTCTGCGCCGTACACTTCGACTGTGTTTACAGGCAGCGAGAGGGGATCTGAGGTGAATACTAGATTTGGCTCCCAGGCCCCGGGTCTGAGGGTAGAGGAAATTCATTTGCAGTACAAACTAGAAACGTCAATTGTATTAGGAGCCCATTTGGCACGCGCTCCCTCATTCCTTAGTCGGCAAGCAATACCCTGCTTCTTAGCGTCTGGCCTCCCCGCCAGTTGCCAAACAGGACTGCTTGAGTCGTCTGATAAATTTACATTTTCCTCTCCTTTAAATACAAACTGGCCATGAAAGGTACTTGGCAGGCCCCAGGCAGACTGGGTTTCAGTTTGATAACATGACCACAGCCAGAAGAGCATCTGGCTCAGCAGTTTGGGTAACTGTTAGCAACAGCTTTATGTAAGGGAGGGAGAGGGAAGTTGATCGGCTGCGCGGGGCCGTGGCAATCTCTGGCCTTTGCTCGTTCCAGCCCCAGCTTCTGCCTCCCTGGCAGCCGAGGAAGGGAAGGACCCGGGTACACAGACAGGAGTCCTGAGCAGGCCTGCCCTACAGGGACTGCCTCCTGGGCTCAGGCTGCCCACCGTCCAGTCGGGGGACCGGCTTCCAATTCTGATTCGGCCGACGCCAGCTGCGTCACCTTGGATGGCTGAGTGACTGTCTCAACTGGAAAATGAGAGCGGCCTGGATGTCCACGGCAGGAGTCAAGCCCTGTCACTTCCTGATCACCTACTGGGTGCTCAGCACTACCCCCAGTGCTGAAAACACAGGGAAGAGGAAAGCTGTGGTCAGGGATCTCAAAACCCGGTGAAAGCGAAAGGGAAGTCGCTCAGTCGTGTCCGACTCTTTGCAGCCCCTTGGACTGCAGCCCACCAGGCTCCTCCATCCATGGAATTTTCCAGGCAAGAGTACTAGAGTGGGGTGCCATTTCCTTCTCCAGGGGATCTCCCCGACCCAGGGATCGAACCCAGGTCTCCTGAATTGCAGGCAGACGCTTTACTGTCTGAGCAGCCCCTGGGAAGCCCCAAAATCTAGTGGGGGCGCGTGAAATGAATTACAATGCAGCGCGGCCAGTGCTGTGAGGGAGGGGCACTGAGCCCACAGTGGGAGGGGCAGGAAAAGGTTCCTGGAAGATGGGGTGTGTGGGCTGAACGGGGAGGGACAGTTAGGCTGGAAAAGGTGGCAGGGCTTCTTTCACAGAGAACACCCGGGTGAAGGGGCAGATCTGTCTTACAGTGATGGGGAGATAAGCTGACTGCAGAGGTGAGACTTAGTCTAAGGGAGATAGGGTCGCTGGTTCACAAAGGACTTTGAGCAGGGACATGATTGCCTGTGTGCTCTCAACAAGCCGCTCTGGCTGCGATGTGGACAGTACGCTGGAGCGGCCAGGAGAAGGCGGGGAGGCGGTCGGGAAGCTGCATGCGGGCCGGGAGGGTGATGCTCCTGGCCTGAGTTAGGCTGGTGGCCTTGGACACAGATAAGGGCAGTTCAGGAGTTCAGAATGGGCAGAAGTCAGTGGCTATCTGCACGTGGGAATGTGAGTAAAAGGAGTTGAGGATGCTGCTCCGACAGTGTCTAGTATTTGGTAGATGTTTTTCCAGTGGTCATGTATGGTCGTGAGAGTTGGACTATAAAGAAAGCTGAGCGCCGAAGAATTGATGCTTTTGAACTGTGGTGTTGGAGGAGACTCTTGAGAGTCCCTTGGACTGCAAGGAGATCCAACCAGTCCATCCTAAAGGAGATCAGTCCTGGGTGTTCATTGGAAGGACTGATGTTGAAGCTGAAACTCCAATCCTTTCGCCACCTGATGCGAAGACCTGACTCATTTGAAAAGACCCTGATGCTGGGAAAGAATGAGGGCAGGAGGAGAAGGGGATGACAGAAGATGAGATGGTTGGATGGCACCACTGACTCAATGGACATGAGTTTGGGTAAACTCAGGGAGTTAGTGATGGACAGGGAGGCCTGGCGTGCTGCAGTTCATGGGGTTGCAAAGAGTCGGATACAACTGAGCTACTGAACTGAACTGAACTGAACACCCACTAAGGACTGACAAGAGGGAGATCCTTGCACTGGAGCCCAGTTGGCTGAACTCCGGCCTCACCTGAGTAAAGATTCTTGCCCACCTGTGAGTCATGGGGCTTGAGGCATCCACCCTAAATGGGTTCTCTCAGGGCTGGAGCTCCCTGTGGACCTAAGTCTTCCTTGGAGCCAGCTGGTTCCTCATTCTCTCTCCCATTCTTGATTCCCTACCTGTTGTAGTGGGTGGAGGTGGGTGTGTGTAAAGATTAAGGAAATGCCATTCACGGAACTGCCTCAGCAGGGCTAGTGGGAGCGCTGAACTCTGTCTCAGTTACACATGGATTGAAATAAAATTCAGTGCCCTCCATCTCCTTCCATCCTTCTTCAGTAGTCTCAAAACTGCACATCTAGTCTAGACATGGCTCCCTTTCTCCAAATGCTTGAGGAGCTACTGGTGTCTCCAGATAGTGGAAATCATGATTCTACATATTTCAGAGCAATGTAAGTGGCGATGGTGGTAAAAAGTCAACAGAACAGCCTCCGTCACTCCTTACCTTGGATCAAGTTCAGACATCGGGATTTCACTTATGATTTCTTTTCATAAGGTTCCTGATCCTGAGATTTTTTTTCAAAGCTAAGAATCTCTGAGCCAATAATATGCAGTGTGATGGGTAGGACCACGAGGTGCAGAGAGATTACAAAGAAAGATGGTGAGAACCCAGCTCCTAAACTTCTGCATGGGTGATACCGCTATTACACAATTCTGGCATCCACAGGGAGTCTCTGGAGGATGTGGTTCTTAAATCTTGGCTGGTCTTTAGTATGGGAAAGAGGGGAAAGGAGTCTAAGTATTGACCCCAAATTCAAGGAGCCTCACCTGGGTGGCATCGCTGTCTTCGCAGTTGATCCTGCACTCGCTGTTGAACTGGAAGCCGTTGGTGCACTGGTATAGCCCGTGGAATTTTGGTGGAGGAGGGTCACACGTCACAGGAACACAAGCTCCCTCCTGCCAGCTGCCATCCTGGGTACACTGGGTCTTGAAGGCCCGTCTTTCAGGAAAAGATAAAAGTAGAGACATCTCAAGGACCAAACAGCTGCAGCCACGCTCTACCCAAACGCCCACGGTCTCTGGAGCCAGCTGGCCTCGCACATCCGTTTCTGATTCCTGAGTCCCTGCTCATCCTATTGCATGGCGGAGGGAGTGAGGAGGGGTTAAGGTAAATGTTCACAGAACTCTTTTCTCAGGGCCGAGCAAGTTTCATGTGGACTGAAATAAAATCAAGCCCTACTGGCCCATTTCCCCCGACTTCCTGCCGGGGTGCTGATGCGGGCTGAGACAGGGATGGTATGGATACCCACCATTTGCTGTGCACCAGGCACTTTGCAAGCACTTCACATACGCATCCTCCTTCATCCTTCACAACCATCTTACGCAGTGACTGTTACCATCCTCCCCATCGTATTGCTCAACAGTAGAGGCCCAGAGAAGTCACACAGTCAGCGAGCAGCTGATGACAATGTCCCTCCGGATTCCCAGGGAAGAGCAGGGGATGAACGGTGGGCAGAGCGGTGAGCAATTCCTTCTAACTAGACAGACCTGGCTCTCCCTGTTTCCCCGCCGGCTCCAGCCGCCGGGAGCTTGCCTCTGCAGCCGCACTTACTTCTTTGACTTCCGGGAGGAGCCAGGCACGTGGTATCCAGGTCTGCACTTGTACTTGCAGAAGGAGCCCACCTTGTGCTTGTTCTCGCGGCACCGGGCTGTCTGGAGGTCTGCATTGGGCACCGGGGGTGGAGCCAGGCACATGAGCTCGCACAGGGCCTCCGGGAAGGACCACAGCCCATCCTCCATGCAGGTCAGGAGGCTGTTGTTGCCTGTAGGACACAGGCAGGCAGGGTTAGGGGAGGCGGGAGGTGGGGAGGTTCTGATAGGCCAGCTAATCCACGTGCTGCCTGGACTCAAGTCAACTTGAAGAACCAGAGACACTTGCACGTGTATTTCCAGACCCTTCCACCTTCAGCTGAGGAGTCTAGGGAGAAGAAAGTGCTGCCACAAAATAAAAAAGAAAAGAAAAAAAAAAGGGAGACACAATTTGGGGAGTGATGTACCCCATGTCTACAGTGAATCCAATTCAAGGCTCCTGACTTCTGATTCTGAAACCTCTTATATTGCATAGACAAGGGACCTTCACGATCCTTGTCAACTACAAATGGGCACTTAGCGCAAGTATTTGCCAGTGGCTGAACAACAAGGGCATTTGCCACCTGCCTGTGCAGAGATTGGACCCTATGCTCTTGCAGCCACCGACCTGACCTTCAACACCCCCCGAGGGGGACTCAGGGAGGAGGGTGAGGCACTCTGTGCTCCAAGGAAACTGGTGGAACAGGTCTTTAGATAGTTAGATATTTTCAGGAACTGATTTCATGATCTCAATCCTTGGATCTCTTCATATCTAATAAATCACTAAAGCCCTTCATGATGACATCAGTTCCTCATGACTAACAGAAAACCTTTTATAAAGTAAGAACTTGATTACATTGAACTCCCCCTTCACCAAAATCTTATATATTAACCTTCCCCATTGCCTCTTTGGAGCAGTCCCTCAGAGCTCTCTGAAGCGCTGCCTCCTGGGCTGCCATCCTCATTTTGCCTCCAATAAAACTTAACTTGCCACTCTCACTTTGCACATCTTTTTAGTCCATACTTCATCCTCCCTGCTTTGCACCTGGGCCCAGAGATGAAGAAACTTGCTTTCCAGTAATGGGCAGAGTAAGCTTCCCTGATAGCTCAGCTGGTAAAGATTCCGCCTGCAGTGCAGGAGACCCTGGTTTGATTCCTGGATCAGGAAGGTCCCCTGGAGAAGGGATAGGCTACCCACTCCAGTATTCTTGGGCCTCCCTGGTGGCTCAGCTGGTAAAGAATCCGCCTGCAATGCAGGAGACCTGGGTTCGATCCCTGGGTGGGGAAGATCCCCTGGAGGAGGGCATGGCCATCCCACTCCCGTATTCTGGCCTGGAGAATCCCCGTGGACAGAGGAGCCTAGTGGGTCACAGACCATAGAGTCAGACACAGCTGAGCAACTAAGCACGCAAGCTCCCACCAGACCCGACTAGGAGCTCTGGTTTCAGGGTGCTGTGTGACCTGCAGCTGCCACCCCCTCTCTGCACACAGGGCCCTGCATCCCTGTATTTGTCTGAGCCCCCCTTATGCCTGGAAGTGGCAGTATCTGGAGGCTGGATTTTCTTCTCAGGCCCCAGTATTCAGCGAAGCTTTGCCAAAGCAGCTGAGAGATGAGCACTTCTCCGCAGCCCACGCCAGCTCTAGGAGGCATACTGCCTGCCACGGGGAAGCTGGCCTGGTGTGAAATGTCACAAATAAAAGTGAAACACGGAGAGGCAGGCTTTTCCCTGCCAGGTTGTATGTTACTGACACACACAGCCTGCCCAGAATCTCCCCAAGACAACTGGAGATGGACCTGAAACTTGAGGCTCCCAACCAAACCCTCCTTTTCCCAGTTATTCCTGACAGGTGTTGACAACCAGGGCTGGACACACGTGGGAGGCTCGGGGATTAGGAACCGGAGGGGTGGTCAGGGTGAGACTGAGATTTACTGATCAGTTACAACTGACTGAGCACTTCTGCTGTGTGGTCTCACTTATCCTCACACAGTACTCTTAGCAGGGCGACAACTTGTATTTGAAAGCAGAGACTTAGAGAGGCAAGTGACTTGACCAAGTTCTCTGGTTCATAAAAGACAAGAGTGGAGTTAAAAGCTGGTTTTGTGTGACTACAAAGACGGCTGTGGTTTTTAGTGGAAAGTCGGCTATACCTGCTTAGCAGAGACTCTGTTTTCTGTTCTGAGACAGCCAAACCCCAAATCTCCTATCTCTAGAAAGAAAGCAATTGCTCCTGCCTTTCAGGGTGATGAGAAGATGAAATGAAATGACGTGGATGAATAGTGCTCAGGGAAATGCTGCCAATTTCCTTGATGCTCTTCCCTCCCTCCGATGTTCCCTTCTCTCTCCCTCCTCTCTCCCTCCTCGGAATCTCTGCCTTTAGGAGCAGCTCTGAAAGGATCACAGGAGTTGCATGAGAACCTCCATTCATTCGGGGCTTCCCAGGTGACGCTAGTGGTAAAGAACCCGCCTGCCAGTGCAGGAGATGTAAGAGATGTGGGTTCAATCCCTGGGTTGGGAAGATGCCCTAGAGGAGAGCATGGCAACCCACTCCAGTATTCTTGCCTGGAGAATCACCATGGACAGAGGAGCCTGGTGGACTACAGTCCATAGGGTTGCAAACAGTCAGACACGACTGAAGTGACTTAGTACACACACACTCTATTCATTCAACAAGCATCTATTTAGTGCTTACTACGTGCCAGCTACTCTTGTCTATGTCGAGACAAGGCAATGAACAAAACAAACCCCAAACACTGCCCTCCTGGAGCTTATATTCTAGTGGGATATGGAGAAGAAATTACCTTTTTAAAAAAGCAAACTATTTGGTGTGTAGAAGGTGGAAAGAACTATGGAGAGAAATAAAACAGGAAAAAGAAGAAAGATGAGAGCGTATGTAGGCTCCTCTGCTGTTTCTTTCCCTGTTCACCTTCTTCTTCCTCCTCTCGTATCTGTATGAGTCACCAAGATAACTTAGGGTCTGTAAGCCACACAGAGGACTCCATGTGATGAACTGGGACACTGCACACCACAGATACCTCTACCTGAGTAAAAAGAATAAAGGGTGTGACAGAGGGACTCATTTGGTTTCTACAGAAGCAGAGACGGCTCCAGCACACCAGAGACTGTAAATTGCATTATTATTATTATTATTTTGCATGGTCTTATGATGAAGGCCGTGTTGGAGTGCCTGGGTTTAGCAAGAGCTTAGCGGGGACTGGGAGCCACAAAAGATAAGGGGAGCATACCCTCTCTGAATTTCCCAGGAAGGATAAAATGCCTCTGGAAAAAGGGCCAAGATGCTTTCCAAGTACACCCTATCAGCTATGCAAACCCTGGACTGTGAAGTGGGCGTTGTGGTTCTCTGGTGGTGAGCTAACAGAAAAACCGTAAAAGGTTAATCAAGAGAGAAAACGCAGACTAGAAGTGTACATTCTTTGAGAGGGTAAATAGGAGTTAGCTGAGTACCGCAGTCAGAACAAAGCTAACACAAGACTGGCGATTCAGGACCATGGACATGCCCCACACCACGGCAGACCCTCAAGTGCGCAGAATCAGCATTTCCAGGCCCTAGCCGTGCCCCCACCCTGCAGCCTCCATGAGGCTCTCAGGAAAGCAGGGTAGGACACAGCTGTCCACGCCCTTCCCTCGTGCCCTTGGCCCTGACCTCTATACGCTGAAGGACGCCTACTGCCCCCGCAGCTGTTTATGCTGGAGGTCTTTCGCTCTGAACAGGGGTGTTTGGTCCGCATGCAGGGCAGGCTCACGGCGCTGAGGTGCTGAGGTGTCAATGCTCATAGGAGTAGCGCCCAAATCAGTGAAGGGGCTGGTGCATTAACACGACAATTGCCCGAGTTACAGGACCTCAGAGGAATCACCCTGCCCCGGCTCCCGTGCTTTCCCAGAGGGACTGAGCCAGCTGCCCACAGGGGCAGTGGCTTTAAGAAGCCCTGGCGCTTCTATCGTCTCCACGTCTCCCTCTGTGTCTCTTGGGGGAACATGGCCCTGCACACGCAGTGAAGGCGTTTCTGAGCCTGGAGTCCCTGGCTGAGGGTAAGGATGCTGAGGGCGGAGACCAGGTTTCAGAGAGAGATGGGTCACTGTGCTTTTGTTTGTTCATCTTTTAAAGTCAAGGAAACAACTTGCTCAGACTGTCTACAAATGTGGGTAAGGAAATTTCAATCTCCAGTGAGTATTAAAATGATTACAAATGTACTATCTAAAGAAATATATCTACTTTTATTATTTTGCTGTAAAGAGTACCCAGAAGATCACATTTCTTTGAGAATACCTTTAAGACTGAAACTAACCTAGAGCAGAATCAAAGGAGGGAAATGACGGGAGGTCTAGGTCTGTTTTCTTAAACAGACCGGGCTAGCATCGCCTACATCCTAAGGGCGGGGACTGCAACTTGCTCATTCTTTTATTCCCAGAACCTACCCTAGTGCCAAGCACACACGCATGCATGCATGCTAAGTCGCTTCAGTCGTGTCCGACTCTGTGTGACCCCATGGACAGCAGCCCACCAGGCTCCTCTGTTCATGGGGTTCTCCAGGCAACATACTAGAGTGGGTTGCCATTTCCTTCTCCAGCTGCTGCTGCTGCTGCTGCTAAGTCGCTTCAGTCGTGTCCGACTCTGTGCGACCCCATAGACGGTAGCCCACCAGGCTCCCCCGTCCCTGGGATTCTCCAGGCAAGAACACTGGAGTGGGTTGCCATTTCCTTCTCCAATGCATGAAAGTGAGAAGTGAAAGTGAAGTCGCTCAGTCGTGTCCGACTCTTAGCGACCCCATGGACTGCAGCCCACCAGGCTCCTCCGTCCATGGGATTTTCCAGGCAAGAGTACTGGAGTGGGGTGCCATTGCCTTCTCCGCTTCTCCAGCTGACTTCACAGGAAGTCCTAGATTTCCATTTGCTGAAGGCACACTGTTGTTGTTTAGCCACTCAGTGGTATCTGACTCTGTGACCCCATGGACAGCAGCCCACCAGGCTCCCCTGTCCAAGGGGATTTCTAGGTGAGAACACTGGAGCAGGCTGCCATTTCCTTCTCCATGGGATCTTTCCAACCCAGGGATTGAACCCGCATCTCCTTCAAGTCTCCTGCAATGCAGGCAGACTCTTTACCACTGAGCTACCGGGGAAGCCGGGAGTATTATGAATTTACGGTGACCTTGAACAAGTCACCTGACTTCTCTGGCCCTAGACCAAAGCCATCTTTAAGTTCTTGTCCATTTCTAATATTTTAGGCTGGAAGGCATCACTGACTCGATGGACGTGAGTCTGAGTGAATTCCAGAAGTTGGTGATGGACAGGGAGGCCTGGCATGCTGTGATTCATGGGGTAGCAAAGAGTCAGACATGACTGAGCGACTGAACTGAACTGAACTGAACTGAATATTTTAGGATGTGGAAGGATACTGGCCAGTGAATTAAGAAAGTAAAAACACAGCTCGCGGGCTGGGATAAGGACAGATCACATTCGTAGAGTCCCTGAGGGAGGCACAGGAAGAATGACTGGCCCCGGCTCCTTGATCCTTCCAGTGACCCAATTTGTCCTTAATCTCATTTTGCAGGTGGGAATACTGAGTCCCCGAGTGGAAAAGTGAGCTTCTCAAACTAGAGCTGGTCCTCACCCCAGGTGTGTCTGGCTCCTGAGTGCTCTCTTGACTGCACTACAGAGCTTTTACCCCAGTGCATGTCCATAGAGGAACTGCTGTCTAGAGAAAAACCTCACGGAACCAGAAACACGAATGTGCGGAATATCTCAAAAGCAAAACTAGTCATATAATTTCACCACCCCTCCAGTCCCCGGTGGCTCAGAGGTTAAAGCGTCTGCCTGGAATGCGGGAGACCTGGGTTCTATCCCTGGGTCGGGAAGATCCCCTGGAGAAGGAAATGGCAACCCACTCCAGTCAGTACTCTTGCCTAGAGAATCCCATGGAGGGAGGACCCTGGTAGGTTATAGTCCATGGGGTCGCAAAGAGTCAGACACGACTGAGCGACTTCACTTCACTTCCAGTCCCCACTGTCCAGAATGGTGTCTCTCACTTCCAAATTTCTTTACTGAAAGGCCCCACATGTTAGACACAGAGGAGAAGGAGAATGTGCTAAGATGCAGTCACAGTAAGGGATAACGGATGATACTATCCTAGAGACAGAAAAGAGCCTGGAGTATTGGACACCTGCCATAACAGGGGCTGGGAATGTGCAAGTCGGATGACTTCACGAGATTGCTGGGAACGGCATGCCTAGCAAGAGAGCACCTCTTCTAGGGTCGGGACCCCTGGGTCAGTTTCTGGCCCCAGTGCTCATGGTAATGCATACGTGACCTTGAGTGAATGTCTTCCTCTCTTGGACCGCAGTTTCTGCATGGCAAAATGAAGCGATGACGTCTGGCTTCTCCCAGCTCTGGCTGGAGAAGCTCCAATACTTTGGCCACTTGATGCAAAGAGCCGACTCACTGGAAAAGACCCTGATGCTGGGAAAGATTGAGGGCAGGAGGAGGAGGGGGCAAGAGAGGATGAGATGGTTGGACGGTATCACCGACTCAGTGGACATGAGTTTGAGCAAAGTCCAGGAGATAGTGAAGGACAGGGAAGCCTGGCATGCTGTAGTTCATGGGGACGCAAAGAGTCAGACATGACTTAGCGACTGAACAGCAAGAACTAGGTTGAGAGCATGGTTCAGAAAAGGTCAAAGGAATTCTGGAGCAGCAGCTAAGAACCCTGAGGTGAGAATACGCTTGATGTTTTGAAACCTGAGCACTGTTCAGAGTGAAGTGAAGGTGGAGGTGGGGGATGAGGGAGACAGAAGAATTATCTAAGAGGGAAAAGAAATCTGTTGCTTCCTCTTATCACTGCTCCCATCTAAAGACTTCGTCATTAGCATCTGTGTGATCTTGAGCAAGTTTTCTTTTCCACGGTGCTCCTCTGTCCCCAGGAAGGATCGGGTAGTGGTTTACCATTAACCACTATTGGAGTAGGAAATGACAGCCTACTCCAGCATTCTTGCCTGGAGAATTCCATGGACAGTATAGTCCATGGGGTCACAAAGGGTCAGACACGACTGAGCAATTAACACTTACCATTAACACCTAGTGGGGGCTGGGACCCAATGACATCCTGGACCCTGCTATCTCCAAAGCACTAGGATCATAAGATGAGGAGAGTAGCCTTCTCTTAGGAGTGATATGAGAAGTCCTCTTTGGCAGTGACCCTGTTTAGGGCTTCCCCGGTGGCTCAGAGGTTAAAGCGTCTGCCTCCAATGCGGGAGACCAGGGTTCGATCCCTGGGTCGGGAAGATCCCCTGGAGAAGGAAATGGCAATACACTCCAGTATTCTTGCCTGGAGAATCCCATGGACGGAGAAGCCTAGTAGGTTACAGTCCACGGGGTCGCAAAGAGTCGGACACGACTGAGCGACTTCACCTCACCTCACCTCACCTGACCTGTTTTTGTGGGAAAGATGCCTTGATGAGACCCTGAGGATAAAGCTGAATCCTCCAGGTCTGGCTGTCTGCTTCTGGGAAAGATGAAAGGGTCTCTGCCTGAGAGAAGAGAGAGGATGTGAAAATCCTAGAGGGAGAAAGATCAGGACAGGACTCAGGGAGAAGGTAAGGGGCGAGGAAGAGAGTGGGGGGCTGGCAGGAAGGTTAACTGCTGGACCCTGAAGGACACGGCCTTCCGCTCATCAGTACAGTAGAGTCTAAGAAATCAGAAGATGCTCCATGGTGCTGAGTGTCTTCTGGAAACTAGTGAATTGACTGAGTTTAAATCCTGGGCCTTAGATAGAAGTAGACAGTGGGCCTTTTAGAAAGACTTTTTTTTTTTTTTGCTGAGCTGCATGGCATATGGAATCTTAGTTCCCTAACCCACACCCCCTGCAGTGGAAGCATGGAGTCTAAGCCGCTGGACCACCAGGAAAGTCCCTGGAAAGATCTTTGGGGGGTGAGGGCATGCTTGCTTTAGAAGCCCCACTCCAGAATCAACATCCAGTGCACCTCACGTGGTTGAGTGGAAATTGACAAGGTCAAGGATGCAACGATGTATTTTCAGCCACTGAGTTCAACATTTATGATTCTGAGACTGAAGCCCTTTCTTTTAAACTTGAGGACTTTCCCCTCGCGCATGTGAGAGGTGCAGTGGCTGCTGTGAGCACTCATGTGATAAAGGGCCCTGGCAGGAATGACCCCAGAGCTGTGGGCTTGCAGGGTATCTTGTGGACACCTGGATGAAGGCTCAGAACTTAAGAGGAAGTCAGGATATTCGAGAAAAGCTCGCCCGGATTCTAAGGGACTGATGTGTTTGCGGTGCTATTCACACCCGCGTTACACTGGTCTTGGGGCCACACACAGTGCTTCTCCTGGGTGGAAGCTTCTCGTCCAAGCACATTAAGCTCTAGGTCCTGAGTAGAATGTGGAGGATGGAGCAAGTTTCCACAGGTCCCAGGACTAAGGCCTCCGTGGGATAAAGAGGTCAGGGGCCAAGAGGGCAGCCACTGCTTAATTCTCACAAGACTGCCTCTTGGAGGTGAGTATTTACTAAGTACTTACTCTGGTCTGGCAATTTTATTCATACCATCTCTTTTAATCCTCATGAGGGATTGGGGACAGGAGGAGAAGGGGACGACCGAGGATGAGATGGCTGGATGGCATCACTGACTCGATGGACGAGAGTCTGAGTGAGCTCCGAGAGTTGGTGATGGACAGGGAGGCCTGGCGTGCTGCGATTCATGGGGTCGCAAAGAGTCGGACACGACTGAGTGACTGGACTGAACTGAACTGATGACCCTTCAACGTGGATGCTTTTACACCCGTTTTACAAATGAGAGTACTGAGGCTCAAGGATGTGAAATTGCTCTTCTAGGATCTACTAACATCTCCCCATGTGAAATTCATCTCCTGAGATCAGACGGCTGGGGCAGAACCGAGAGTTCAATCCCTCTCTGTCTGATGAAAGATGAAAGCTCACACTCCTTTTGCTCAAATCTTGCTGTGGGGAAGGGAAAACAAAGGGCGTAAAGGAAAGCAAACAAGAAATGGGGGAAAATTTTGTTCTGATCACCCCTAGTGGTTTAGACAGTTAAGAATCTGCCTGCAGTGCAGGAGACCGGGGTTCGATCCCTGGGTTGGGAAAATTCCCTGCGGAAGGGAATGGCAACTCACTCTAGTATTCTTGCCTGGAAAATTTCATGGACAGAGGAGCTACAGTCCATGGTCACAAAGAGTCAGACATGACTGAGGGACTCACACTTTCACTTTGGGCTTCCCTGGTGGCCCAGATGTTAAAGAACCCGCCTGCCAATGCAGGAAACATTAGAGATGCAGGTTCAGTCCCTGGGTTGGGAAGATCCCCTGGAGAAGGGAATGGCTATCCACTCCAGTATTCCTGTCTGGAGAATTCCATGGGCAGAGAGCCTGGAAGGCTATATAGTCCATGGAGTCACAAAGAGTCGGACATGACTGAGCGACTAACACTTTCACTTTATCTTTTGGCTTAAGAAGCAAGGAATTATTAACAAGCTCAAGAGAGAGGACCAGGACCTCTGCCCAGCCTTTGCTGGCAGCAGAGCCAACCCAAAGCATTGGGCCTGGAACCTGAGCATCCGACGCTGCTGAGAACCAAGGGCACGGTATGGCAGCGGGCCTAGTGGGTCAGTGCAACCACCGGAGAGGTGCTGCCCTGTATTCTCAAGGGACGAGCAAAGTGAGGATCGACAGCGTCCAAATGACAGTCCTTCTAGGGCCACATCTCCACAGTGAGGTTGCCCCTCCCACAGTCAGCAGAGAAGAATGAAAGAGAACCACTGTGATTAAGGATTACTATTGCAGCCCTCGTTGTGGCTGACGATCGACACTGATTTACACACCTCCCTTTCCCAAGGACCTCTGACTCAGAGGGGAAGTGTGATATCCTATTCTGGAGTCATTAATAAGCCCCGTGTCTGAGCAGATGGGGCCAGGAACAGGCTCAGATAAGGTGGAGGGCTTGCAATTTCCACGTGTCTCTTCATCTCTCTCAGATCTCAATCTCTAGGGCAGCTCAAATAAAATGTCTATAACTTTTACACTCAAATCTTCTTGGCTAAAAATATGAGGGGACTTTGGTTACTTGATGCAGAGAGCTGACTCATTGGAAAAGACATTGGTGCTGGGAAAGATTGAGGGCAAGAGAAGAAGGGGGAGACAGGATGAGATGGTTGGATAGCATCACCAGCTCAATGGATGTGAGTCCGAGCAAGCTCCGGGAGTTGGTGATGGACAGGGAAGCCTGGTGTGCTGCAGTCCATGGGGTCGCAAAGAGTCAGACATGACTGAGCAACTGAACAATAGGAAAGGATGTAACCTAGGAGTGTTTTCTGCTTCTCTTCTGGGGCAGTTTAGTGAGATATCTGGGTCCTTCATTCATTTCTTAAAAGAAACATTTCTTGTGGTTTTACTCTCATCAATGCATTCAGCTGCCCAGTCTATACACTTTATTGAGTCTTACTATGCATAGTAATCTTTTGAGGTTCTAAATTTTCTTGAAAACTTGGAGACACTATCAACCCTCTCCAATCATCCAAATGCCTGGAACTCATGAATTTGTAATATGACATCTAAGTGAAAGTGAAGTTGCTCAGTCATGTCCGACTCGTTGCAACCCCATGGACTGTAGCCTAGCAGGCTCCTCCGTCCATAGAATTCTCCAGGCAAGAATACTGGAGTGGGTTGCCATTTCCTTCTCCAAATATGACATCTAAGTTGAAGGGAATTTACAGACCTACCTCCAAACCCCCACATAACACACAGAAGTCCACTCATTCCCACTGTATAGCATGATGGATCCCAAGGTAGGACCCATGCTTAGTGAGATATCATTTTGGTTATCTGATGAAGGGGCAATGTTTCCTCTGATAAACCAAGCAAAGGAAAGTCCTGTTACCTCTGAGAACTGGGTATAATGCCCAAACCTAACACTCAACTGGAAGCCAGGAGTGTCATTCTGCTGCTGCTGCTAACTTGCTCTGTGATTCTGTGCAAGTTTCCTCCTTGCTATCACCAGCTCTCAGTTTCACCATCTTTCCAATAGTCAGTTACTCCTGCCTAGTGGAAAGAGCCCTTTTAGCCTGGAGAGTCTAGGTGGCCCAGGTCAGCCTCTCACTCGTCCAACATGAGTCCTCTTCTCCAGTGTGCCAGACTGTGTCCTCTTGCCTGAATATCCCCGCACCCCGCCCAGGAGATGCCCATGAGCTCCTCCCTCCTAGTGTGACGCCCTTGGAGCTAGCCCTTCCTAAGGGGCAGCAGTGGGCTTTGGAGAAAGACAGATCTGGGCCCCGTGGTGGAGCCCTCCGGGACAAGCATGGCCTTGGACAAGTTCTTTCAACTCTGAACCTTGAGTTTCTCCTCCGTGAAAATTAAAATAATAATAATACTTTCCTCTTAGACTTACTGGACTCTCACCCCACCCAATGAACTAGCCGCATCAGTTCCAGATGCCATTTTCTTAGAATCTTCTCTTTCCTTCTACTTTCCCTCCCTTCCTCCTTTTCTCTTTCCTCTTTTGCCAGATTTGGAAGATCTTAGAGATACCATCGGAGAAGGCAATGGCACCCCACTCCAGTACTCTTGCCTGGAAAATCCCATGGATGGAGGAACCTGGTAGGCTGCAGTCCATGGGGTCGCTAAGAGTCGGACACAACTGAGCGACTTCACTTTGACTTTTCACTTTCATGCACTGGAGAAGGAAATGGCAACCCACTCCAGTGTTATTGCCTGGAGAATCCCGGGGGAGCCTGGTGGGCTGCCGTCTCTGGGGTCGCACAGAGTCGGACACGACTGAAGCGATGCAGCAGCAGCAGAGACACCATGCTTGTCCACACTGTGCTCTCTCCCCAGCTGCACAACAAGGCAGTTTGCATGGATGGGTTGCATAGAACAGGCGGGAGGGATCAGAAGCAAAGATAATGCCCTGTCCAAGCCCTGGTGTTGAGTCCCCACGGGAGGACCTGGAAGTGGCCACTGGGTCTCCTACCTTTCAACTGCGCCGGGTGGCGGCACTGGAAGGAGCACTTGCGGCCAAAGGTGGTGCCCTCGAGGCAGGAGAACGAGGCGGCATAGACGTGGTGCTGGTCCGGGATGCCGCAGTCCACTGGCTCGCACGCCACCTGCTTGTTCCACTTGCCCTCCGTGCAGGTCACCGTGACGCTGGGTCCTGTCTGGAAGATGGAGGTGGGCACCATGAGATGCGGCAGGCGGAAACCCACCCATGGGGAAAACCCTTCTCCCCTGGGCTACAGCACCCGGAGATCCATGCTCGACATTTAGCCCCCTTTCCGGGATCCCAGCAACTGTTTGAAAGAGGTACTTCAGTTCCCACTTTACAGCTGCCGAAACTGAGGCTCAGAGACATTAAGTGACTAGCTCCAAGTTTCAAAGCTGGACAAAGGCTAAGTGGGAACTGAGGCCAAAGACACAGCTCCGCACGGCTGTCTGGAGAGTCTCCCAGATAGTTATTTCCATCGTGTTGCTGCGAATCTTAAGGCTCAGACTCCTCAGGGCCAGAGGACTTCTTTCATGAAATAGCCTCTGAAACACAGCACAAGAATGCGATGCTGGATGTTACCCTTTGTATCTTTTCCTGGCCCTGGGGGAGCGGAGGGGATTGTGCTTGGTACAGAGTGGGCATCACCCTGGGGGGATGGGAGAATGGGATTCGGTTCTGGGTGCTGCGAGATCGTGGGCAAGTCCCTTTCCTCACTTGAGCTATCCTTTTGGCATTGAAGCCAAGCATTGCTCTAAGAGCCACTCCCTGCTCCAACATATGATGCTTCAACAGCTGGGAAAGGTGGGAGTGAAGAAGGAAGGAGGCTCGGAAAACCAAAGGGTCGACAGGGACTCGACACAAATTAGAAGACAGCATGGCTGGGGGTAGGAGGGCAAGTTCAGGCTGCAGGGCCAAGGCAAGGTCTGGCAGCCCAGCCCCAGGGGCCTCCATTCAAGGAGGAAGCCGCCACATCCCAGGCGTTCGAGGATGCCAGATGTTGAGCTGGGATTTTAAAAGCATGGGACACTGTTCCCCTCTTCAGCACCCATCAAAGGGACTGAAAGGTCCCTCACTGCCAAAGCCAGCTTAATTGCTTTCACAGGAGTTCAGAGCTGCCGTGTCTGACACACAGAAGCAGGTGTCTAAGCAACTGAGGGCCCTGGAGCTCCTCGGTGGGACTCTTTGCAAGTCCAGAAGCTCTGTGCGAACAGGCATTCCCAGCAATAAGGAATGTGCCCTTGACCTCAGAGCATGAAGGGGGAGTCTGTTGGCAGGGTCCCGCAAGAGGCTGCACGTGGAATCCCCAGATTCCAGGGCTTAATGCCCTGCTCCTCCCCACACCCTCCTGAGACCCCACAGCCACACTGGCTGAAAGCACCACTACAGCACAGCTAAGTCCACGCGAGGCCACTAGCCTCGTGCAGGACTCAGCCCTCTTCCCAAGGCTCCCCCGTGGCTGGACTCTAAGCCGCACCCATGTGGGCTGCTAGAAGGACCTTCACCACCCATGATCTGACCACGTCACTTCCTTCAACAGCTCCCTGCTGCCCTCAAGAGGACCCTCCCACTCCCTGACCAAGCGAAGAGGCCATGTCCCAGCACACCCTGCTTGCCTCTCCAGCCTCACTGCTTAGGTAAGTTCAGTAAAACAAACGTCTGTCTGTGGTACCCTCCTTCTCACCAACGGGCATCCACATATTCCTGTCCATGCCCAGAGCCTGCCTCCCTCCCTCCCTGCAATGCGCGACCCTCTGCCTCTCTCTCCAGTTCTCAGTTTTCACGTCACCTCTTCCAGGAAGCTTTCCCTGACTGCCCCTGTGCTTCCACAGCAGCCCCCACTTCCCTTCACAACGTTTATCACACAGTCTCTCACTCACTGTCTGCTCCCGGTCACTAGTCACTAAGCTCCCTAAGAGGAGGAACTAGGCTCATCTTAGTGACTTTTTTCTCACCCAGTAATTCATACCTGGTGACTCAGACAGTAAAGAATCTGCCTGCAATGCAGGAGACCTGGGTTCGATCCCTGGGTTGGGAAGATCTCCTGGAGAAGGGAATGGCAACCCACTCCAGTATTCTTGCCTGGAGAATCCCCATGGAAAGAGCAGCCTCGCGGGCTGCAGTCCATGGCGTCACAAAGAGTTGGACACGACTGAGTGACTAAGCACACACACAGTACAGCATCTGGTTCCCAGTGCAAAGAGGTTTGAATGAATGAATGAGCATCACATTGACAGCAGGCTCACCTCTTCTGAAACCAGCCCAATCAACTGTAGCAGGGTTCTGACTGTGAAGGTTTCAGTCCAACAGTCACGCTCAGCCCGTGGTTTTCCAGATTTTCAACCTACACGGGGGACGCTGGTACCTGTGGTATGAATCACTACTCTGCACAGGAACCATTGTCTCAGAAATCCCAGATTGAGGCAGTCTTTCACTCAATCCACACCTCTTTATTGAGCATCTACTATGTGGCAGCAATGCTTCAAATGCTGAGGACTCAGCAGAGAACAGGTTCAACAGCCGCTCAGCCTTTCGCGGGCTGGAGAGGGACCCGCGCCCGGCATCCACACCCACCTGGCTTTTGATGAGCTCGTCGTCCCGCTGTATCTGGAGCACGTAGCCTGTCCGGCAGCGCACGCTGCACCGGGCACCGTGGTAGCCGTCGCTGCTGGAGCAGTTGAGCGAAGCGTTCTCCACAGCCAGCTTTGGGCAGTCCGCGGCCTCGCATGCGAAGTGCACACAGCTGAGGAGAAAGGGAACGAGAGGGTGAGGGGGCACTTTCTTGCAGGACCGATGCACTCCAGCCGGAAGACGAAGGCTAACGGGCTTCCGCTCCAAATTTCAGGAGGCCAACACAGGAGACACACAGAGTGGACAAGACTCTGGGGGAGCAGTGGCCAGAGTTTATCTCTAAGAGCACAGTTTACGGAAACAGACAAAGCAGGGCCCAAATCCTACATCTTAAAAGCCTTACAAATTACGAATCTGCAAATGCTGTAGAACCTTCATTTTTCCATCTGCAAAACAGGAATTATTATGATTACAGCCAAGTGTTTGTTGAGTCTCTTATCTGCCAGGCACTGAGCTGAATGAAAGTCTTTTCCTATTTTATAACAGCACTCACTTCCGGGGGTCGTTGTGAGATAAATCAGATGGTTGAGCCAAAGCATGGAGTGGAATTCCTGGCACATAAGGACACTAAGGTATGGATCAATCTATGCTCTATTACCTACAAGCTGTCTAACTTGGGGCAAGGTCCATCACCTCTCTGAGTTTCAGTGTACTCCCAGATTCGGCTAACCCATAACTCCATGAGATTCAACTGAGGTCCTGAAGGTGGAAGTCTTTCATAATCTGTAAAGTGACTTCAGAATGGCTAATAAAGGTGTGCAGAGATCATGCCATGCATCTTACTGTAGCTGCTGTTGCCACCTTCCTGCCAATCGGAATTTACTTGTTCAAGTCTGAGCTCCATGAAAGAGTCTACAGGAAGCTTTCTCGTGTCCCCAGGCAAGCTCCCTGCAGCCCTGGGCCCTCCTTTCTCTCAAGGCCTGGCCTCTTGTTCCATGCACTGATCACAGGTCTGGGGTGCCTGCCGTGTGCTGGAATACATGCTAACCCTTCAGGAAACAGAAACAACAGAAAACCCCCATGCTTAGATGATCTTTCCCCTCATATTACCGCCACGCAGACGCTTAATAACATTAGCGACTATTCACCGTTGCTTATATACATGAGCTCACCCATCCTCGTGGCGACCCTATGAGCTAAGTGTTACTCATTTTACTGTTGGAAAGTCGGGGAGCGGCGAGATCGAGTTACTTGTTTAAGTTCCCATCCAGATGTGTGACTCCAAAGTCCTCCTTATTAACCTCACCCCACACCTGGACTGGAACTTCCCTGAGGGTAGAGATAATGCCTGTTTCATTTCGGTGTACTTTGCATTGCCAATGAAAATGCCTTGGATGAAATAGATGTTTCCTAACTAGCAAGGAACAAATGGTGGCAGTGTCTTGCAACAGCTCTTAAGTGCTCTACAAACATCGGAATATGGAATGTGAAGGTTGCCAGGAGGCAGTTCTTTCTAATGTTCCCCTCTGGCCCTGTCTTCCCCAACTCCTGCCTTACGACATACACAGATCGCTGGGGTTGCCATTCAGAGCCTTAACGTGTTGGTTTTCCTGTTTCTATCGAGGACACGTGGAGCGGGGTGGGGGTCAAGCCAACTTAAGAAGGAGCTCTCAACTTTTCGCTTGGTGTTGGTTTCAGGACACCCCACGCTGAGGGTTTTATAGGAACGTGGTACTCATCCCCACTCTGTATCCCCCCGCTCAAAAGTGCGGTGAGAAAGTGGGATAACTGAGGGGGGCAGTGAGGAACAAACATCTCCAGCACTTAGCACAAACAAACTCACTTTTAAAATACTGGGACAAAGGCAAGTGTTCGATTCATGTCTCAGACCCACACGGATGTACGCTTTGTAGCTTCCACATCCCCGCCTCCCCTTTACAAGCGCAGGATGAGTTCAGATGAGGTGACACTTGCTGAGACTGTCTGATGCCCTGCCCTTTGCTCTGCTCTGACAGCCTCTGCGCTGCGCCACCCGGAAGACTGTAGCTGTGGAGTCAACATGAGGTCTCTGACACCAAACAATGCATCTGTTCACGTTGTGTAAGAGCTGGGGGAAAGAGCCACATGGTTCCAATTGAAATAGATTTAAGTCTGTAAGCTACCAGCCTCTAAGGGGGTCTTCTGACCTTTGCCTTCAGTTTGACCATTCTCGCTCTGCACACCCAGGAGGCCCCCGGTCTCCCATCTGATGACGGACTGGGGGGCCTCTGGGAACCCTTTTTGAAAGACAAGGGCTCTGGGCTTCTCTGCGCTGTGTGGCCATTAAGGTAAAAAAAAAAAATGCTCTCCCTCCTTCTGTGCACATTAAGGTTCTCCATCGTAGGAAAAGGAGAAACTAAAAAACGCGATTTCCTCGAACAGGAAGGACCTACAGCTTAGCAGGCGGGCAGACCTGGCTCCAGCCCAGGCTCACCATTTATCTACCAGTTGTTTGATCTTGGAAAGTCATGTAACAACCTGAGCCTCAGTTTCCTCCTCTGCTGAGTGGAGGCCATAAAGTGATCCATCTCTCAAGACGGTCAAAACAAGGTGACGTGTCATCTATTCAAGACACTGGCCTGGGGATCTCACTGCACGGCAGACACCTGTAAACACTATGTGGGTTTGAAGAGGGAGGGCGTGTGCCAAAGATAAGTCATAAATAAGCCAGTTTTAGACAGTGAAGCGCATACAGTAGGGGCATTAACCCCAGGTGAAACTACAGAGGGCGGCACCTGGTGGGGGGGCACTCTGCATGGAGGGGTCGGGGAGCCTCCTCCGGGGACACCTGACTAAGGCTCGGATGAAACGGAGGGGATCAGCCATGGGAAGGTTTGGAGCAGAGGGAATTCCAGGCAGAGCGAAGGGCATGTGCCAAGAGTCCAGGACAGGTTGGAGCTCGGCGTGTTTGCAGAACAGAAAGACCGGTGCACGAGAAACGCTATGGAAACCATGATGAACTGTGAGAAGGGGGTCCCTCTCCTCGGGCTCCTCCTACTACAGAAGGCAAGCATCCCCTATTCACATGGGCCGCCTGACCAAAAAAAGTCTTTGTTCAAATGGGGAGAGCCAATGACCAGCCAACTTTCTCCATTGCAGGACTTCTCAAAACCTTGAATTCTAACACATATGCTGGGTTTCCAGAAGGGACTAATGCATGCGTACCTTCCCAAGCTCTGATAGCCTTTCCCCGTGGCACGTTTCTTAGGACTAGGTCCCCTGGAATGTATCTTAGGGAATGCGGCCTCCCTGCATTTTCAGGACATTCGTCTGCACCTGGCTTATAGGCTTGAGGACAGGGAAGAAAGGGGATGAGAGAGCACTACGCCCCAGGTCTTGGCAGCTGTGTTTTACCTATATCATCTTATCCGCATCCTCACTGTAATTCCACGGGGTAGGGTTATTATTCCCATTCGTGAGAAGAAGAGACTGCGACTAAGCAAGTTTAAATCACTCGCCCAAAGGCACTCGGCGTGGACAGGATGCCAGTGTGGACAGGATGCCGGTGTGGACAGGATGCCGGCAGGGATCTGCCGCTCTGACCCTGAGTCCCTGCCCTTCCCTTCACTGTCCTGTTAGCGGGAAAGGGCTGTGTGAACACACTGCCCATTGAGGTGAGGTGAAGTCACTCAGTCGTGTCCGACTCTTTGTGACCCCATGGACTGTAACCTACTAGGCTTCTCTGTCCATGGGATTCTCCAGGCAAGAATACTGGAGTGGATTGCCATTTCCTTCTCCAGAGGATCTTCCCGACCCAGGGATCGAACCCAGGTCTCCTGCATTGGAGGCAGACACTTTAACCTCTAAGCCACCAGGAAGCCCAGGAACACACTGCCCAGTAATGACAAACATCACCCCAGGTGCCCCTCCCAAATAACTCCCTGACACAGCTCTGTCATTCCTGAAACACAAAAACAAAAATCAAACGAGGAAAACAAAACAAAAGCCTCTGCCTTCATTAAAAAAGAAAAGGAGGCGGGGAGGGATTTCATACCAGCGATGGGCTGTCATAAAATAACAAAAGAAGGGGGAAAAGGAAAAAGAAGCCACTTCTCAGAAGGGGGGAGAGAGGTTGATCCCAATGGGGGAAGGGATATAGGTGATTTTACCAATAAAATTCCCACACCCGGGCAAAGGTGACACGAGGCACCCTCCCCGCCCTATGCAAAGACAATCAGAACCTTATGAACTGTCCGCTCTTCCTGTACCTGTGTAAGTTATTTACGTGGAGACTCCAGCTCCATAGAGAGGCCGATCCTTAAGGGGTCTGACAGTCCTCCAGCTGTCACCCCCCCAGTCAACTGAAAGGGCTCCCGACTGTGCGTAACGTGGGATACCTGTGGACCCCTCAACTGGGAGACAGGAGGCCAGAGGTCAAAGGCCTGCTGAGGGCTCCCCTCCTGGCTGCCCCTTGACCCATGGCTTAACTCCTGTGGTTACTTAGCTGCAGTTATGCCACGGGGCAGTGGGGGCAGTAAGCAGGCAGCTGCTCTATAAATCACGCTGAGCGGCTCGGCGGGGGACACCCGGAAAGACAGCATGTGCAACACTGGAAAACGAAGCGGGAGACGCTCTCGGCACGAGGGCCACAGGATCACTGGAGAAGTGAGACTGAGAAAGAGTCGGCAAGGTAGGACTTACCCACTGGGGTGACTTTGGGAAACACTTTCCCTGCCTGGACCTTAGGTTGTCCATCCTCGAATGAGGGTAAGTAACTAAAGAATCTCTTCACGCCTCCTAGCTTCCAGGGGTCAAGTCAGGCTGTGGACAAAACCATGGAGACGTATAATTTCAGAGCCCGCTGGAAGGGGAAGAAGTAGACTTTGATAATCCCACGTCTTGACAAGGATATGGAGGAACAGGGATTCTGACAGGCAGGCCGGGGCTGGAGCGTGGGTTGGGCAGCATCTTAGAGAACAATCAGGCATATCCATACGGGTGAGACTGCGCGTGCTTAGGCACAGAAGTTCCATTTGCAGGCATAGCCCCCAGGCTAGCCGCTCCCAACAGATGTTCCAGGAGGTGCTGATCCATTTGAGGGTAGGGACGCTGGGTGACCCTGGGGGCGGCAACCTGAGACCTGGGCCATCCGGCCATGAGAAGCTTCCTTCTGCGCTCCCAGTCTTCCAGACAGATTCCTGGAGAGCCCCCAATCAGGGCACAGACTCCAGGGTCTCTTGGTTCCAGCCTGTAGGCATCCGCTCTGATGCCACCACTACCAATAACTACCAGACTAAGTTCACTCTGGCTGTGAGGAGTGAGTCTAGTCACACGAAGAATTTATTGTCCCCTTGGGAGGAAAGTTATGACCAACCTAGACAGCATATTAAAGAGCAGAGACATTACTCTGTCAACAAAGGTCCATCTAATCAAGGCTATGGTTTTTCCAGTGGTCATGTACGGATGTGAGAGTTGGACTGTGAAGAAAGCTGAGCACCAAAGAATTGATGCTTTTGAACTGTGGCATTGGAGAAGACTCTTGAGAGTCCCTTGGACTGTAAGGAGATCCAACCAGTCCATCCTAAAGGAGATCAGCCCTGGGTGTTCATTGGAAGGACTGATGTTGAAGCTGAAACTCCAATACTTTGGCCACCTCATGAGAAGAACTGACTCATTGGAAAAGACCCTGATGCTGGGAAAGATTGAGGGCAGGAGGAGAATGGGATGACAGAGGATGAGATGGTTGGATGGCATCACTGACTCAATGGACATGAGTTTGGGTAAGCTCTGGGAGTTGGTGATGGACAGGGAAGCCTAGCGTGCTGCGGTTCATGGGGTTGCAAAGAGTCGGACACGACAGAGACTGAACTGAACTGAATGAAGGCTGATCCTTTGAAGGCTATCTGTCAATCAGAGCTGCCTCTCTCTGGATGCTCTGACATCCAGAAAAAGCGGGAAGAGTTTGAGGTAGAGAAAGGAAGAGATTACAAAACACGAGAGGGAGGGGAAGAAGGGAGGAAGGAAAGAGCGGAGGGGAGGAAAGGGAAGAAGCCAGTTTTCTAAACACACGGCCACTGAATGTTATCCTGAACTGCTCAATCTCTGTTTAGAACGACAGGCTGGACAATGGCGTGTGCGTGCGTGCGTGTGTGGCCAGCCCCTGAAGCCTCAGCTCCTGACGGTCCCTTTTCTCACTGAAGAAGCCTCATAGCTTCCCTCCAGCCATCACGAGGGCCCCCGTCCTTCCCGCTTCCCCTTCTTAGTGAGGACCTGGAACTCAGCTAGAATTCCACCACTGGACCTCTCCTTCGGAACCGGATCCTGTTTTCCTGGGTGTCTGAATTGACTCCCAAGTTCCAGACGGGGACAGAGACCCTTGAATCTGGGTCAGAACACACACCCTGGACTGATTTTGTCGTGATGAGGTTTCTCCCATGGCAGCTCACTAGCTATCACGCTGCCCTCAGGAGAAGAGAAAGAAAGCGAAGAAGGAAAAGGGGGTGAGAGAGGAGAAAGGGGAAGAGACGGAGGAGCAGCGGGGAGGAGAGAAAGCCGGGAGGAGAACAGACGGGCAGGAGATGAGAGTGGGACTCTGAGTGGGGAGGGGAAGGGGTGTGTTGGGGGCGGGGCACACTTTCCTACCTGGGAAGCAGCTGAGAGTCAAGTGGGCCATTCCCACCAGAGCAGCTGAGCCATAAAAAGGGATGCTATTTACCTTGGTGTTTCAAGAATGAAGAAAAACATCCCGTGGCTTTTTACAGTTGTTGCTTATTTTTCTTTTCTTTCCTCCTGGTTTGTTTGTTTTAATGCACTTGCACGTTTGCACAGTCCTGTCTGTTAGGGTAAATCCCTCTTCAGTGCCCCAGGAGCAGCTGTGGTCCTCCCCAGCTCCCCGCCCCACTCCCAGCCCAGGGCCCTGGCACTCAGGAGGAGCAGCCTCTCCTAGACCCAGGGAGCTCGGGGTCCAGCCAGCCGGCCCCGGGAGCTGCGCCGCCAACGCTCCACTCCGTCTCACGGCCGAGTGTGCACGAGGGAGGAGCCCTGGGGAGCCCTCTGCTCCCCTGGATGAGCCTGGTCCTGGTGAGCAGAGTGTGGCTCTTAGGGGCGGACGAAGCGAGATCCTGCCTCCCACGCCCTGGACAGTTTTGGCTCAGTCACTCTGTCCATACCTCACCAGACAGGTGAGATAATGAAATAAGATAATAAAGTCAACGTGGGTCCCCTCCTCGTCCCTCTCACCGCTCCTACCTCTTGGGAATCACAGACTGTTCCAAGTGGAAGGAACCACACAGAACACAGATCCGTCACTGCTGTCGTTTCACACGTGGGGAGACAGGCCCAGAGAAGAAAGGGGTTGGGCTCCGCATCCCACCACCAGCCAGAGACGGCAACACCTGCCCCAGCTCTGTGTGTTTCCATGAGAGGTCAAAGGACTCAACGCATACTTATTGATGGACTTGTTTCCAAGGTTAAACATCTCTTACTGTTTACTTGGGACATGGGAACTGCTAATGAAGGATTCAAAGAAGCCAGCGCTGGCCTCAGTCAACTCAGGGATGGTCTTGGTGGCCGGTTAGGGACGGGGAAGCGTTGCAGAGAGGGTCTGATGGATTTGCATTTTCCGTCGACATTGTTTCCCTGGGTTCTGAGAATTAACTTATTTTTATAGTCTGGAGAGGCAGGGATGAAAAAGCCCTCTCAGGGTGAAATACAACAATGAATGATATTTAAGGAGCTCTTTTGCCTCTGAAGGATTGCGACAGACTTTGCACAACAGAAGCTAGAGACAGTGGGTGCAAAACAATGTGGGTTTTGCAACCACCTTTTGTGTCCTCTGGTAGCAGGGGCGTGGGAAAGGCTGGGTCCCCTCTCCCCACTCTTTTCTCTCCTGCTTCCAGGTATACAGGGCAGGGCTGAACTGCCCTTCAGAGGGCCTTGCTTTGGGGGAGCCCCAAACTCTTTAAAGACCCCCAACTCTTTAAACAAACAAAGAGACCCCCAACTCTTTAAACAAACGTCAGAGATGCTGTGTGACTCTGGACCAGCCCTTCCCGTTCTGAAAAAGCCTAGCGTGCTGCGGTTCATGGGGTTGCAAAGAGTCGGACACGACAGAGACTGAACTGAACTGAATGAAGGCTGATCCTTTGAAGGCTATCTGTCAATCAGAGCTGCCTCTCTCTGGATGCTCTGACATCCAGAAAAAGCGGGAAGAGTTTGAGGTAGAGAAAGGAAGAGATTACAAAACACGAGAGGGAGGGGAAGAAGGGAGGAAGGAAAGAGCGGAGGGGAGGAAAGGGAAGAAGCCAGTTTTCTAAACACACGGCCACTGAATGTTATCCTGAACTGCTCAATCTCTGTTTAGAACGACAGGCTGGACAATGGCGTGTGCGTGCGTGCGTGTGTGGCCAGCCCCTGAAGCCTCAGCTCCTGACGGTCCCTTTTCTCACTGAAGAAGCCTCATAGCTTCCCTCCAGCCATCACGAGGGCCCCCGTCCTTCCCGCTTCCCCTTCTTAGTGAGGACCTGGAACTCAGCTAGAATTCCACCACTGGACCTCTCCTTCGGAACCGGATCCTGTTTTCCTGGGTGTCTGAATTGACTCCCAAGTTCCAGACGGGGACAGAGACCCTTGAATCTGGGTCAGAACACACACCCTGGACTGATTTTGTCGTGATGAGGTTTCTCCCATGGCAGCTCACTAGCTATCACGCTGCCCTCAGGAGAAGAGAAAGAAAGCGAAGAAGGAAAAGGGGGTGAGAGAGGAGAAAGGGGAAGAGACGGAGGAGCAGCGGGGAGGAGAGAAAGCCGGGAGGAGAACAGACGGGCAGGAGATGAGAGTGGGACTCTGAGTGGGGAGGGGAAGGGGTGTGTTGGGGGCGGGGCACACTTTCCTACCTGGGAAGCAGCTGAGAGTCAAGTGGGCCATTCCCACTAGAGCAGCTGAGCCATAAAAAGGGATGCTATTTACCTTGGTGTTTCAAGAATGAAGAAAAACATCCCGTGGCTTTTTACAGTTGTTGCTTATTTTTCTTTTCTTTCCTCCTGGTTTGTTTGTTTTAATGCACTTGCATGTTTGCACAGTCCTGTCTGTTAGGGTAAATCCCTCTTCAGTGCCCCAGGAGCAGCTGTGGTCCTCCCCAGCTCCCCGCCCCACTCCCAGCCCAGGGCCCTGGCACTCAGGAGGAGCAGCCTCTCCTAGACCCAGGGAGCTCGGGGTCCAGCCAGCCGGCCCCGGGAGCTGCGCCGCCAACGCTCCACTCCGTCTCACGGCCGAGTGTGCACGAGGGAGGAGCCCTGGGGAGCCCTCTGCTCCCCTGGATGAGCCTGGTCCTGGTGAGCAGAGTGTGGCTCTTAGGGGCGGACGAAGCGAGATCCTGCCTCCCACGCCCTGGACAGTTTTGGCTCAGTCACTCTGTCCATACCTCACCAGACAGGTGAGATAATGAAATAAGATAATAAAGTCAACGTGGGTCCCCTCCTCGTCCCTCTCACCGCTCCTACCTCTTGGGAATCACAGACTGTTCCAAGTGGAAGGAACCACACAGAACACAGATCCGTCACTGCTGTCGTTTCACACGTGGGGAGACAGGCCCAGAGAAGAAAGGGGTTGGGCTCCGCATCCCACCACCAGCCAGAGACGGCAACACCTGCCCCAGCTCTGTGTGTTTCCATGAGAGGTCAAAGGACTCAACGCATACTTATTGATGGACTTGTTTCCAAGGTTAAACATCTCTTACTGTTTACTTGGGACATGGGAACTGCTAATGAAGGATTCAAAGAAGCCAGCGCTGGCCTCAGTCAACTCAGGGATGGTCTTGGTGGCCGGTTAGGGACGGGGAAGCGTTGCAGAGAGGGTCTGATGGATTTGCATTTTCCGTCGACATTGTTTCCCTGGGTTCTGAGAATTAACTTATTTTTATAGTCTGGAGAGGCAGGGATGAAAAAGCCCTCTCAGGGTGAAATACAACAATGAATGATATTTAAGGAGCTCTTTTGCCTCTGAAGGATTGCGACAGACTTTGCACAACAGAAGCTAGAGACAGTGGGTGCAAAACAATGTGGGTTTTGCAACCACCTTTTGTGTCCTCTGGTAGCAGGGGCGTGGGAAAGGCTGGGTCCCCTCTCCCCACTCTTTTCTCTCCTGCTTCCAGGTATACAGGGCAGGGCTGAACTGCCCTTCAGAGGGCCTTGCTTTGGGGGAGCCCCAAACTCTTTAAAGACCCCCAACTCTTTAAACAAACAAAGAGACCCCCAACTCTTTAAACAAACGTCAGAGATGCTGTGTGACTCTGGACCAGCCCTTCCCGTTCTGAAAACCCAGAGGGTAACATGGAAGTTTGGACAATGCGGATATACTAGATGAGCCCTGAGGCTTCTTCCAGTTCAACTCTAAGAACTTTATGTGAATTCTGCACAGAAAAGCATCAGCATCGCATCAGCAAGTGCTGATAAACTCTGTGAACACATTATCTTTGCACAGTGCCTGAGAGTTTGCAGGAGCACTTACATCTGCGGCACACCATTTAATTCTCACGACCACCCTACCGGGTAGATATTACTCCAAAGGAGACAACTGAGACTCACCAAAGTGAAGTGGGACAAGTCGGGAAGGGGCAGATTCAAACCCAGGTCAGAGTGTCCCTAGAGCTCATATTTTTTCCAGGAAGGACCCCCCTCTCCTAGCTCCACACTAGGTATATTAACAGAAACAGATCAAAGGCACCGCAGAGGCACGCGGTTAAAGGACAGACACCACGGCCACTGGGGGTAGCTCCCAGGAGGGTTATGCCTCTTGCCTGTGCTACTTAGGAAGCAGAATGTTCCAGTATTTCAGAGCTGGAAGACAGCAAATCCACCACCTCTCACTTCATTCAAATAAGGACGCTGAGTCCAGAGAGGGAAAGTGATGCTCCCAAGGTCATCCTGCAGGTCGCCGTCAGCACTGGGACCTCGAACAAGGTGAAAGAGGTCTTCCTTCCACAGCCATGTCTCTACTGCCCTCCCGCATCCCCTGGAACTCACAGTCGCGGGGTCCTCCCAAGCCCCAAGGCAGAGCCGGCCAGAGGCCAGACGATGGAGAAGGGAGAAACACACGGACTGTTTCCTGCAACACCCATGGCTGGCCGGCTCCAGGGTCCGCCCCGGCGCGCAGACCCCGGGTGCCTTACCTCTGCTCGGCAGAGCTGTAGGTCTCCCCTCTCTGGCAGCTGCTCAGGGTGACGGGGTCAAAGTTGTCGAAGGAGCGGAGGGCCACCCCCGAGATGGCGACCAGGGGTGAACTGAAGCTCACGCGTACCGCCTGGCTGTGGTAGAAGGGCTGGCTGAGGTCATGGACCACAGGGATAATCAGGGGATTGTTCCGGCAGCTCAGGACGTGGAGGCCTGTCAGGGGAGACAGAGGGCCGAGGGGCCAGGCTCATTACTCAAGGCCAGTCACGCCCTCCCCAACGGGCCCTTCCCGAAGCCCCCAGACCCTTTCATGTCACTGCACAAAAGCACCATTGGGTGGCCAGTGGGGATTTTGAGTTTGATTGAAAGTTTCTTTGTCTGCCTTTTTCTCTTGGCTCCAAATCTTTCCAATCCCCTCGCCTCGCCTCTCCCTAAGCTCTCCCTTCACCTAGCGCCCACGGCCCCTCCCTCCCCCCCAAAGGGCCACCCCTGGGCCAAGCCTCGCTGGCACTCACTTCCCTCCCACCTTGCGTGAGGGCTTGGCTGGTCTGAGCTGCTAGTTTTTAGGCAGTCATCAAGATGAGGGAAACAATTCACAGAAATAGGTCATTGTTGGGGTAAAAAAAAAGCCTCCTCTCATTTTTAAGCTAGGAAGCTGGGGCCAGCCCTGTGCGGTGAGGACCTCTGCATCCATTTAGCAGAGGGGAGAGGCATAGACAGGGCGGGAGGTGGCTTTCCAGGGGGACTCAGAACAGTGTGCCACACAGTCTAAGGAGAATCCAAACGGCTTCACCCAGAAGCTCTCAGTTCGTTCTAGAAGTCCCCAGGCTTTGAAAAGTGGTGGGGAGCGAGTAGGGCGGGAGAAAAGGTACATAAGGAAAGGGAGGAGAATGATGGGGTGGGTTGGAGTTGGGAAAACCAAAGCTGGCTTTGGTGTTTGATGGACATCAGTTCTTGGCTTAGTAGGTCTCCCTGACAGCTCAAGTGGTAGAGTCTGCCTGCTATGCAGGAGACCCGGGTTTGATCCCTGGTTTGGGAAGATCCCCTGGAGAAGGGAATGACTACCCACTCCAGTATTCTTGCCTGGGGAATCCCATGGACAGGAAAACCTTGTGGATTACATTCCATGGGGTTGTAAAGAGTTGGACACGATGGAGCGACTGACACAGATAAGAGATACTCACTTCTTGATTATGTGAGTCCACCAAGCCCCCAACACTCAGTGTCTGCCTCTAAAAAGTGAGATCATCCTGACCAAGCACTGGGAGTCCTGCCTTGCTGGGCGTGGGGCTCCCAGTCGAGCAGGTCTGCATCCGTGGCCCACTGGCATGAGCTGCAGAGCCTCCATGGGAATGCCAGGGTGCTGAGGGTACAGGACAGGGGAGCCGATGGGGAGGGGCAGATGGACACTCGGGCATCAAATAGCAGGATCCAAGGATCTCTGCTGGAGCCCGAGTCTTTCCCATTCCTCTGAAAACCTCTCCACAGAGCCCTTTGCGATGCCAGGACAGCTATGAAAATATTTGCTTCTCGCTTAGGGACATTTCCCAGGAATCTGGATAAATCCAGAGGGGTTTCCTTTCCCTTCCTTATTAATGCATTCCCCCTTGCCTTGAAAACTGACCAAATAAGTAAACATAAAAGCAAAACAAAACCCCTCCCCACTGCCTGAGCTGCGGCTTGACCCTGACGTAACCCCTGGCGAGCTTGCTTCCTAGGGGGCTTTGAAACAAGCTCCTTGTGGAATCGTACGGGCACAGCTTTGAAGCCGGGACTTCTGCGCTGGCCTGGAATTCCAGAGTAGACTGGGCAGGCTGTCCGGACAGCGTGGGAGGGGATGGTGGGGCTTTCTGAGTGTGGGGTCTTGTGCTCGGCACGGGTCACCACATCTCCAGTGAGACCTCATTTGCTATCACGGACGCTCCTGGTTACGGGGTGAAGGGCAGTGGGCGATGATTCTGAAAACCTGGCTTCCCTGCTTGCTGACTGCCTCTGGCCAGTGACCCGGGCCTCTCAATGCGTCTCTTTGGGTCTCAGGTGATGATACATATAATGGAAAAGCATCTTTACTCAGTCTCCTTCTCTCCTGGGATGCCTGAGGGTGAAGGCACTGTGGGAGAAGGGACCTACTGAGAAGCGGACTTTGACCTGAATCTCTTACCCTCATCCCCATCTGATTTGGGCTTCTCTAGATGTACACACATCCTCATCCTGATCTGAAGACAACCTGATGGGAAACAGAGTCCCAAGAAGAGGCGATGGGAGGCGAGAACTCATTCTCAGCCGATCCTTACTAACCACCCATGGGCAGATGGGGAGGCAGGCAGCAAGAGCAAGCCAACGCTCACCTAGATCGTGGATCTGTTCGTTGGTATCGAGCAGCTGGACACTGATGGTTTCCTGCTTCTGGTCCCCATAGTAGGTCCCATCGGTCACCAGGTGGACAATGACGGCTGTAGCGACCATTGGTTGAGAAAAGTACACCTGAAATGCAGAAGACAGGAGGCTCAGCCATGCAGCTAGGCCTGCGGTGATGGGGCAGTCCCAGGGCAGGGGTTTTGAGAAGAATCTTCCATTTCGGGAGCTGGACTGCTTATCACGGTCCATGGTGGGAACAGGGAGGGAGCGAAACCTCAGAGCAAAGAGCATAGCCTCTGAGGTCAGAGACTGTTCCAGTCTTGGCTCTGCTCTTTTCAAGCTATGTGATGCCCAGTAATGACTGAACCACTTTGGGCCTAAATTCCTTCACCTCCAAGTCATGGATCTGTAAACAGATACATCACAGGATGTCTGGGAGGCTCTGGGAAGATACAGAGAGGTCCAGCACGCACTAAAACCACATGAAATGAGGCTTATTACTCATCACTGCTCTATGCTGACCAGCCTCTGGACCTGGCATCGAGGAGACAAAGGTAAGTAAGGTGTGCCTTTTATTTCTGTAGATGGTGGAGTTCAACGAAGGTGAGCAACACACACTACCAACCCTTGAAACAATCGCAGTCCACAGTCAGGAAGATGGGCCCGTGGACAGCTACAGAATACCATGGCACATGACGGGTGCGGACAGCTACAGAATACCATGGCACCTGACGAGCGCCATGCAACAGAGGACCACACGGGGAGGGCTAGAAGGGAAAGGACAGTTCCTTCTCCCTGTAGTGCTCAGTGAAGACTTCAAGGCAAGGCAGTTTAAAAGAACAACATCTGAATGATCTCAACTCTCAGCCAGAACAAGACTGACTGAAGGCATCCCAGGAGCAATTAAGGGACTTTGGCCACCTCATGTGAAGAGTTGACTCATTGGAAAAGACTCTGATGCTGGGAGGGACTGGGGGCAGGAGGAAAAGAGGACGACAGAGGATGAGATAGCTGGATGGCATCACTGACTCGATGGATGTGAGTTTGAGTGAACTCCGGGAGAAGGTGATGGACAGGGAGGCCTGGTGTGCTGCGATTCATGGGGTCGCAAAGAGTCAGACACAACTGAGCGACTGAACTGAACTGATTCCAGGAAGTATCCTGCTGCTAACTGTTTTGTTTTCTGTCCTTGCCGTTAACACCCTCAGCGGGTAGACAAAACCAGCCTGGGGAGAAAGGGCCAAGTGAGACAGTGCTTCCCGGGAGCCTCTGCTGGACAGTCTGAGGCTCTCAACGCTTTGACTTACCCGGACCCAGAACGTGGTCTGAGCCAGCTGGGAATACGGGTAGCTGATGGTGCATGGGTACCAGGCGTGCTGGGAAATGCCTTCGCTGAGATCGATCACCTTGGTCCGACACACCTGGAAAAAAAAATAAAGGGAAACAAATGTCTTAGAGGGTCTTGGAGGTTGAATTAAATTCAACTCGACAACACCTCACTGCCCACCTATTGTGTTCTTGACACCGCAGGAAGAAACAGTGACGAACAGACAAGAGTCTATTCCAGGTGCCCACACTCTAATAATGCAGATGAGAAAATCTTCAGTGGCATTCAGGAAAGGAGGGAAAACACATTTGGGTGGTAGAGACGTCAGATAAGTTCTTGTGGGGACAGGTCCTGGAGGAGTTGACATTTGATTCGGGTCTGGAAGGATAGGGTGGCTGCAGATGGAAGGGTATTGCCCATGGAAGGAAGAGAAGTAAAGGCTCAGAGGAAAGCAGAAGCCCAGGATGATGAGCTGCCTGGTGTAATCAGAACTTGGGGAAAGCGGCAGCAAAGGCAGGCCTGAGGGCCTGAATCTGTCACGGACGCTGAATACCAAGCATCCCTCCAGGACAGATCTGTAAATTGTGCTCAGAGCCAGATTAATGACACAGACTGCAACAGCGTCAGCACCTGTTCTCCCCCAAAGAATATTGGCTCCACCGTTTGGGTGTGTGTGTGCGTATCTACACATACACACAGCACCTCGGTCTCAATGACAGATATACCAAATGACATTCCAAGAAGCACGTAAAGGCGAGTAGAATTCTTCAAACTGAGGAATTTCCTGCCCCGATGTCATTTCATCCCACTGGTTCAATCACTCATTCCAACACTATTTACTGAGTAACTGCAATTGGTCAAACACTCTGGGACCAGACGTCAGACAAGGGAGACAGTGGGAGGAGCTTGGGGTTACAACGTGTGCAGACACTCATCGAGGAATCACACATGCCTGCGCAAGTGTCCACTGTAGACCAGGAAAGAGCTGTGACGACAAGGAGAGGAGCAGCTGCGTCAGGCTCGTTGCCAAAGGGCGTCCCCAATAGGTGCTTTTCCTGCATCTCTATGGTGACCCCTTTCTCAATATTCTCTGGGAATTTGGGCCTCTCATTCCAGATCTGTGGGTCTCAGGTGACTCGCCTAAAGAGTAAGGCTAACCGAGAGAACTCTAAGGTCTTATAAGCTATGAGAAAAAAAGTGAGATGATCTAATGTCAATTACACAAGCAAACATACACAGGTAAAACAAAAACAAAAGGAAAGGGAAAATATATATATATACAAGGATCAAGACTATCCATTCCAGCAATATTTAAAGTAGCAAAAGATCAGGGATATGCCATCATCAAAAAACCTACAAACAATAAATGCTAAGAAAAGGTGTGGAGAAAAGGGAACCCTTTTACACTGTTGGTGGGAATGTAAATTGATACAGCCGCTATGGAGAACAGTATGGAGAGTCCCTAAAAAACTAGGAATAAAAAAACCATCATATGACCCAGCAATCCCACCACTGGGCATATACCCTGAGGAAACCAAAACTGAAAGACACATGTACTCCAATGCTCGCTGCAGCTCTATTTACAACAGCTAGAACATGGAAGCGACCTAGATGCCCACTGACAGATGAATGGATAAAGAGGCTGTGGTACAGATATACAATGGAATATTACTCAGCCATAAAAAGGGATGCATTTGAGTCAGTCCTAATGAGGTGGATGAACCTAGAGCTAATTATAAAGAGCGGAGTAAGTCAGAAAGAGAAAAACAAAGATTGCATATTAACGCCTGTATATGGAATCTAGAGAGATGGCACTGATGAGCCTATATGCGGAGTAGCAATGGAGACACAGACAGAGAACAGATATATGGACACGGCTATGGAGTCAGGAAGGAGAGGGTGGGATGCATGGAGAGTAACATGGAAACATGCATTACCATATGGAAAACAGATAGCCAAAAGGCATGTGCTGTATGACTCAGGGGATTCAAACCAGGGGTGAACAGCCTAGAGGGGTAACAGCCTAGAGGTGTGGGATGGGGATGGAGGTGGGAGGGATGTTCAAGTGGGAGGGGACAAGGGTAAACCTATAGCTGATTCATGTTGATGTTTGGTAGAAACCAACACAATCCTGTAAAGCAATTATCCTTCAGTTAAAAACAAATCAATTAAAAAAAAAAAGACCAGGGATAGTTTATATGCTCCCCTGTTGAAGAAGGGGTGAGTAAAGATGACACATTCACATGTTAGGATTCCATAAGCAAAAGAATATTAAAAGGACTGAAAGAGATTCAAATGTGGGAATGATCCTGAGAATATTTGACACCTGATTCAATATGGACCCTGGCCAAGAAAAATGGAAGCCCTATTTGTGAGTTCATAGATGACAACACAGAGGGATTGCAAAAGCGTAACATGGAATGAATAAAGAATGAGGTATAAGTGGATAAGAACATTAGGATTCTATTTATTAAAATCAAACAAAGTTAGACTATACCCAGGGAGTCATACAGATGAGTGTAGAAGAATTAAAAATAGCGTGGAAAGTTGCACATCAAATTCACTAAACAAAGTCAAGCTAAAACACATAGTCGCACAGTAATCCACAATTGCAAGCTGCAATGCTTTCTTTTAAAATAAACGTTTTGTTTTGGAATAATTTTATACTGACAGGAAACTTGCAAAGGAAGATATACCAAAGTTCTATATATGCTTCACCCAATTTCCCTTAAAGTTAACGCCTTCAGTTCATTCTTGAAATGTCAAATAGAAGAAGAAAAGTGTCTTAACCAACTTTGGAGATTCACACCGTCACCCAGGGAGTTCCTGCAATGGTGAGCTGGGTTAAGATACCTAGTCCTGGTTCCAACTCCCTCAGCATTTGATGTGTAATTGCAGACTCGCTGTCTCCCATCTTTGGACCTCAGGCTATCTTTCACATCTGAATGTTGGATTAGGTCACGGCCTTTCAAGGTGTCACGTATGGATTCCTAGGGTTGCTTGGAGGTGTCAGTCTGGGCATCAGGATGGGGGAAGGTGTGTTTAGCCTCTGCTCCACTGTTTCAACCAAAGCATCTTCACCCATCTGTTTTATATATCAAGATGCCTTGTATTGTTTCATTTGAGAGCTTCATTGCTTTAAAACATAGAAAAGCACTGAAACGTGTTCACTGCCAAAGTTCCCCTCATCCTTCCCCAAGGTGTCAGTGGGTCCTGGGAATACAGCATTAGTTTCTTGAATGTCACAGGTAACTTCATAAGGAGAGAAAAGGTGCCAAGAATCAACCGTCTCGTCGGCCAGATATGATGACTTCAGCTATTCAAATCCCTAGAAGCCTAAACCGAGGAGGCTGTGGGCAAAACACAGCCAATTTAATGGGCTGGCAGACTTTTCCAAGTTTATTTATTTTTCTCAAAAACAACGGAGACTGGGCTCAGGCAGATCCGCCAGGGGATTGGGTTACATTTTACAACAGTGCGAGACATCGCACAAAGTATCTATGGCATTTGAAATCCAGGCCAGCAATTTGACATGTATCCTTTTGGAATTCTTTCCCCTTGTGTTCTTAGCTGCCTGTCCCCCAGCAGAGCGTGGTGGAGCGCATCTCTGGAGTGCTGAGCCCGGGGCTTATCTCATGCAGGGTCAGAGAAGTCTCCGACATGAACAGAGCCCTCTTGCTGCTTAAACACAATTTCCTCTTATCTCATCAACCCTATCAGCACCAGACAGGGCTTAGAGGGATGTGGTGCTGTTATTTTATTCTCCTGGTTTCCCATTTAGTGCTGTGTTTGTTTCGGGCTGGCTGTGATCCTGACCATGGACAGTCAAAGCAGATCAGAGAGGAACAAACAAATGTAGCTGAACCTTTGCCCGAAGCCCCAGCAGATGTGAAAATCATCTCTGTTTCTGGGGAGGTGGGGGAAGGTTACAGAGGAAGTGGCGGGGGACGAGGGGGCTCATTCAGCAGCCATGGATGGAAGGGGGATGGCACACCGGGCTCTCTCTGAGAGGAGAAGAGTCTTGCCCTTGGGCAAAAGGAGGGGCACAGATCTAAGTGTGATCCCCAAGATACCTGATTCTATGCAGGCGCTCTGCTTTCATCCACCCATGTTTTGTACCTTCTAAAAAGGCAAATCCAATTCCACAAAGCCTTACTGAGCAGTGTAGACTTTACTGGGCATGTCGTGGGGGAGCGAGCAGGGGCAGACACTGCACCTGTGGGGGCTCATGGTCTCCCATCGTCGCTCCAGGCTGCTCGTTACTCACCCTCTCTCTCCAACCAGGGTCTTCAGCAACCTTCCCAAACTCTCTCGCCCCCTCTCCCTTCCCAGTCTCCACCTCTCTTCAATCCCAGGCAGCGTCATTCTGCTCTCCCTCCTGCATCTAGACACAAATCCTTCAAATGATGCCAAGGATTCGAGCTTGACCTCTCGGTCAAGAGATGACCAAGACCCAGTGATGGCAGGGAGGTGAACCCAGCAACCTTTTGACTCTCTCTGTCCTACTGGTACTCCAGTACTTTTGCCTGGAAAATCCCTTGGGCGGAGGAGTCCATGGGGTCACTAGAGTCGGGCACGACTGAGCGACTTCACTTTCACTTTTCACTTTCATGCATTGGAGAAGGACATGGCAACCCACTCCACTGTTCTTGCCTGGAGAGTCCCAGGGACGGGGGAGCCTGGTGGGCTGCCGTCTACGGGGTCGCACAGGGTCGGACACGACCGAAGCGACTCAGCAGCAGCACCAGCAGCGGTCCTGCTGGTATGAACGAACTCTCCTCCCTTCCTTCCCGCCACTCACTGGTTTGTGGGATACCTCACGGAGGCTCTAGAAGCATCGCGGTCTCTAGGCTCTTCTAGAGAGAAGGGGAGAGGTCTCCGCCAGCTGACGGTGATCTTGCTGCACTGTTTACGCCCATATTCATGGCAGCATTATTTGCAACAGCCAAGATGTGAGAACAACCTAAATGTCATCAACAGATAAATGGTAAACTAAATGCGGCGGCTACACACAACAGAACAGCATTAAACCTGAAGAGAGGAGATACTGCCACATCCGGCTCCACAGAGGAACCTCGAGGCTATTCTAGGTGCACCGAGGCAGTCACTAAGGGACAGATGCTGCACGATCCCACGTGCATGAGGCATCCACCATCGCTCAGCCCACGGAACCAAAGAGTGGGATGGGAGCTGCCAGGGGCAGCAGGGAAAGGGACAAAGGGGTTGCTATAAGCTTATAAATCAACGCATAAATCAACAATGAAGTCTCAGTTAAGCAAGTTGATTAAAATTTTAATAGATCTGCTGTATAACACTATACTTATAATCAATAATGGGGCTTCCTGGGAAAGAATTCACCCGCAATGCAGGAGACTTGCAGGAGATGTGGGTCTGATCCCTGAGTCAGGAAGATCCCCTGGGGAAGAAAATGGCAACCCACTCCAGTATTTTTGCCTGGGAAATCCCGTGGACAGAGGAGCCCGGTGGGCTACAGTCCACGGGGTCACAAAGAGTCGGACACAATTAGAGACTAACCCACAGCAACATAGTCAATATTATTGTATTGTGCCCATAAAAACTTAAGAAGGTAGATTTCTTTTTAAGTGTTCTCATCACAATAAACGTAAACAAAATGGATAAAATTATTTTGAATGATTGACATTGATATTCATGGAATGAATGAATAATTAATAAATGGTTAAGTGACTGAATAAATAAGTGATTGAATGAATCAATCAATAAATTAATAAATGACTGAATACAGTAAGAAATATATGATCCAGTGAAGGGGGGGAAGAGAAATTCATGTAATGATGTCATGCAAAGAGGAGATGTGGCAAGCATCTTCACTTAAGTCTTTTCAGGGTAAGAGGAGGAATTACCCAGCATCTTCTTGATTGCTTCACAGATGGGGCACTCTCTTCCATTTATAAACAGCCCAGCTTACCTTTGGGGAGATTTTCCCAACAGCCAGGGGAAGATATCTAGCTGTGCTTTCTTCTACTCTTTCCTCTAAGCAGCAACACTCATAAGCTTCTACATTTTAGAGCTTTAGAATTAGCTTAAGTAGGTTATCAACTGGGAGCATTTCTTTTTCAGTGGTCGAGGCAGGGCAGGTGCCTTGCACAATACATCACAGCAAGTAAGCGGCAAACCTGATATGACAACAATGCCTTTCTGGCCCCAGAACCGATGCCTGTCCTCTCCTGTGTTCTATACCCTCTGAAGCCTCCCTCCCTTACGCAGAACCATCCCTGCTGAGATTTCTCCCCTTCCCCAAGGATTCATAGCAGCCATCCGGTGTCCATGTCACTTGCTTCTGCAGGAAGCCCAGCTCTATGTCTCTGATGGAAGCTGGGCAGCTCACTGCCTTTCAACCTCATCTTAGTGCAGGAACCAAGGGGGTGAACAGCCCCCTTTCCCCTTGACCTTGAAGGGGAAAGTCTCATCTTTAGCACGCTGCCTCAGACTCTCTGTCATCTTCAGAGACATCTGTGCTCACTTTAAAAATAGAAACCAAGAGACACAGGGGGCGTGGGCCAGTTCTGTCTGCCACTGACCAGTTGGACATCTCTCCCCGCCTCTCTCTCATCTGTGAAGTGCAGTGGTGCCCCAGAGCTTAAGAACACCCACAGAAAGACCATCCCCCAAGGGCTCATGGGCACAGTATCATCTAATCCTCTCACTTATCCAGGGAGGCTGGAATTATCCCATTTTTCTGATGAGGAAAGGGGGCACGGAAGCTTTCAATGACTCTTTCAAGCTCACACATCCAACTGTGTATAACAGCAGGATGCAGGACTCTCGGTCCACGTTCTGTGGACTCAATCACATGGCAGCTCAATTGCTGTTTTGATTAAAACCTCTGCTTCCTCTGACGGAGAAGTAGATACTGAGGACCACTCTCCTCACCTCCAGTCACTCCACATCCTCTCCCTGCTCCTGTGTGTGTGCGCGCACTCTGTCCTGTCCTGCTCTTTGCAACCCTGTGGACTGTAGCCTGCCAGACTCCTCTGTCCATGGGATTCTCTAGGCAAGAAAACTGGAGTGGGTTGTCCTTTTCTACTCCAGGGGATCATCCCAACCCAGGGATCAAACCTGCGCCTCCTACGCTGGTAGGCAGATTCATTACCACTGCTCCGTCCCTGCTCCAGAGGCTCCCATAATTCGCTTTCACAATGGAGAATGCATCATATCGCCCTGCTAGTTCTTACCCTATCCGTGGCTGCCCTTGGACCACAGGATGGAAACTTCCCTAGACGCAGCTTACAAGGGCTTTGGGGAGCTGGTTCAGGCACACCCCCAGGTGCAAGGCCAGCTGCGCTCCATCCACGCAGGTGCACATGGGTGCCCCCTTCCCACTGGACCGCCCTTCCTCCCGTGTGCCGCAGACTCCACCATCAAGAGGCTTGTGCCCAGTTCCCTTCCCCCTCCCCACCCCCACTTCCCTCCATGGCACTCGATGATGGCCCATTTCGTGAAACACAACACATACTTCAAAGCCAGTCTCAAATATCACCCCTCCTCTGAAAGCCTTTGCTCACCCCCCAGGCAGAATTAATTGCTCCGTCTTCTGTGTCCATATAGTTCTTTATATATGCCCCTGTTACAGCACTTGTCAGGTTGGATTATAGTTGTTTAGAGCTCAGTCTTAGCCCTTTAAACTCTGAAGGCTTCCAAGGTGAGAACTATGTTTCATTTACTCTCAAATAAATCCCAGCAAATTGCCCAGCAGACAGGACACAAGAGGTGCCCAGTGAACACCGATAACGCCAGCAGGGTATGTGGAGTGCCCGCTGTCTGCTGAGCCAGCAGGGTACGTGGGGTGCCCGCCGTCTGCTGGGCACTGCTTTCAGGACGCTACACGTATGAAAGCAGGCAGTCTTCAGTGATGGCTAGGTGAGATAGGCGCTATTATTATACCCCTTTAATCTATACGGAAATTGAAGCCCAGTAATTCACTGACATGAACTTGGGCAAACTCCGGGCTAGCGAGGGACAGGGAAGCCTGGCGTGCTGCAGTCCATGGGGTCGCCAAGAGTCGGACACGATTTAGCGACTAAACAACAGCAAAGTTCACTGAAGGTCACACAACTAGTTAGTAGAACCAAAACTCAAATCCAGGCACAAACTCAGCCCCGACTCTTAACTGTAAATATAATTTGAAGAGAGCTTGTCTACATGTGGCTCAGGGCTGTTATAGAGAATGGACTTGGGGTTTTTTCGGGTTGTTTCTCCTGGTCTGCTGAATGGTTCGGCAGACAAAAGCAGGCCCTTCCAGGCCTGTTCTGGGATCGGGCTATGTGGTTCAAAGAGCCCTGCGCTGCCAGGCTCCAGGACCTGCCTCCGAGAACCAACTCAGTTGCTAACTTTCTCTGACATTCATCATTCCTGCTTGTCGAAGGATGGAGTAAGATGGAACCCCAAAGGGCTCTTCTGTTCTGACATTCTGCCACCTTTTGATGTCCAGTTCCTTCCAGCAAAAGAATCGATTCTGCAGTGAAATATGACGCTCCTATAGGTCTGAGTTGGCTCAGAGATCCCATGTCTCTGATACCCTGAGGCCGAAAGCTAACTCCTATCACAGCCAGCATTCCTAAGGCAACTGGAGAAGTAACCTAAAATTTTACTGCAGTCATCCCAGCAACATGTTTTCTGTTTTCTTTTCCTTTTGTGTGTGCTGCAAAAGAGCTGGAAGTTCTTCTCCCAGAGCTTTGAGATCATCGGATGTTTGAGTTGGGAAAGCCCCTAGAGATCTGATTCCAGCCATCATGCCTGACAGACAGGTGGAGACAGAGGCCAGGGGGGAGCAGAACAGTGCTGCCACGGTCCCCCGGGCGGGCTCTCAGCTGACAGCAGAGGCCTCTGTGGCCCTAGGACCCGGGGACTTTCATCCACGCCAGGCACGGCCAGCCACGACACCCAGCACCCGCCTCCAAACCTCCTCTCTTGCAGAAGACTGCTTTCAATTAGAGGAGTTAACGATGTCTTGCTTTCAAAGGGTTCTTTAAATCCAGTTTATCTCCCACCCACACACGATGTACACAAAGGCGGGGACGGAGAGAGAGGAGGGGGAGTGGGCGTTCTGGCATTTTCCCACACAAGGGAGATGCCAGGAGGTTTCTCCTGAATTTCACTTTTACAGATTTACATGCCCTTTTGTCAATCACGGGATGGAGGAAGTGCTCGTCAAACCTCGAGCCCATCTTCTCCAATTTCCTCTTTCAATCCAAAGGGACCTGGGAAAGGGCCTCATGGAAAAAGAGAGGAAAAGGAATAGGGAGGGGGAGGGGAGCATGCTGGCGATAACAGTGCATGTAAGCGCAGAAGCGTGTGCACAAGCACTGTGCGCGCACACACACACACACACTCCCCAGGCAGTGGTTCAGACTATTTCTCCTCGGGCCACATGTTAACCCCGGGTTTACAGGCCCCAAGCCAAGCCATTTCCCCAAGAACTGCAAGGCTGCAGACGTGGGCAGGGGTCCTTGCTCTGAAGACTGCAGGCTGTAAGGGGCCTTGGGAGAGCGGACACAGAGTCGTCAACTTGAAATAAGGCTGCCTCTATAAAGCTGGCTTAGCTGTTCCTTCGAGAACATGCTGCTCCCTCCTCAGAGCTCCTGTTGGGGAGGGACAGCGGACTGGCTCTTAAGGATGGCCCCCCAGGACTGACGCTGCCCCGTGTATTACCTCCTCTGACCCTCACGATAACCCTGAGGAATGACCGTTTTGTGTGTATGTGTGTGTCCCTCCTGGAGAGATAAGGGCTCTGAGGTTTGGAAGGCACTGGCCACTCCCCTGAGACGTAGAGGTCAAAGCCAAGTGGTCTCACTCAACGTCCGTTCTCTCCCCATCCTGTGGCTGGACGAGCCGAGGATGCTCCGTCACAGCCTTTGTGTAACATGCTGTGCTGTGGTTTCTCGCCCATCTGTCCCCACGCATGGGCTTCGAGGACACTGCCCACGCCTGACTGATCTCTCCTTTTCATTGGTGTCCACTGCAGGTCACTGGGCAGGGCTCCTTGAACGTGGCCTTTGTTGAGATGATGCGGCTTTTCCAAGGCCGCACATGCGGTTCAGAGCTGACGACGTCTGACCCAGAAGCCCGGGTCTCTGGGGGCCTTGACCAGCGCTGGATGCAGGAAGACACCAGAGACCCAGCGTCCGTTCAGGAGCACCGTACGCCTGGCAGCCGCATCGGACTACCACCCAGGCGCGCCCGGTGCTGACGAGCCGTGAACAAGCCGATGACAAAAGCAATGGCACTCACAGCCATCTCTCTCATTAGCGTAATGCACTCCAGAGCCTGGCTGACTCCACGGCTTCGCTTGCTCCCTAAAGTCACCCTGTGAGAACCTGAGACCCCTCAAGGAAGCGCGATGGCCCTTGAGCCCAGCGGAGCACTCGAGGCCCACGTGTGGGGTCAGGGCGGCCGTTCCCCCACCTCCTGCCCAGGACAGACCTCCTTAGCCCGGGCCTGCTGCCTCCCTGACTGCAGACTCACCCTGACTCAGGACTGGCCCAGGAGGTGGGCTTATCTGCAGCCCCTGAACTTGGCTGTTTGCTCACTGAGGGCAAGCATGAGGCCTTATCTGCCACTTCTTTAATACTAAGCATAGACAGTTTAGTCGCTGAGATGTATCCAACTCTTGCAACCCTGTGGACTGTAGCTTGCCAGGCTCCTCTGTCCATGGGATTTTCCAGGCAAAGATCCTGGAGTGGGTAGCCATGCCCTTCTCTAGGGGATCATCCCGACTCAGGGACTGAACCTGGGTCTCCTGCATTGCAGGCAGATTCTTTACCAACTGGGCTACCAGGGGAAAGCCTAAAGTAAGCACTAAGCTAGTTGAATAAAGAATGAACTGACGCCAGTCACAGGGATGTTATTGGTGCTTAATATGTATCAGGTGTCTAACACGAGCTCCGCATGCCTGGTCTCCATGAAGGCGGCATGGAGACCAAATGTTCCGACTCTGGCTCAGGGCCGCTTTCACTGGCTGTGGAACGCTGTGGTCCCCTCCCGCCTGGGTCCTGTTCCCCACTCACTGCTCAGCCCCTCCTGATCGCCTTCCTGTTCTCCTTCCTCCGAACTGACCCTCTGAGTATGACGCACAAAATATCTTAAAAGGTATCCACAGCTGAGATTAACATTGCACGACACACACACACACACTTTCAATCCCCTCATCCGACTTCCGTTAACACATTTTCAATTTCCTCCTCCAATCTCCATTTTATACACTTACTAGTCAAAGAGCCCACGCGGTCACAAAGCGTCGGACACAACCGAGCGACTAAACTACTTTATGACTAGGGAGAGAGAGACAGCAGAGACAGGAGAGACAGCAGAGACGGGAGAGACAGGAGAGACAGCAGAGACAGGAGAGACAGCAGAGACAAGACACAGAGACAGAAATGGGCGGAAGCCAGGCTTTCTGTCCTGATCATCAGAAACAGTGCTCACTCCCCCCACCTGCCCTGCCCTGGCCCTCAGAACAGCGTCCCTTTGAAACCTGCCTTAAAAAGACTGAAAGGGGAGTAGGAAGGCTGGATTGCCTTTCTTTCAATGTCAGGATTTATTATTTGTCATGGACAATCGAGCAAAGAAGCATTTCCTGTGTATAGGGCGGGTGCCTGGGGTGTAGAGTTACCTCCTCCGCTTGGCAGACCTCAGGGCCTCCCCACCCAGGAGACCCTCGCAGATAAGGTAAGCTGGCATCAGATGCCCTCCAGCCTTGGGACTCAGCTCCAGGGTGGCTAGTACCCTGTTGCCCCCCGAGTCTGTCCCTAACACATTAGGCATTTCACACTCCTTGCTGCTGCTGCTAAGTCACTTCAGTCGTGTCCGACTCTGTGCGACCCCATAGACGGCAGCCCACTGGGCTCCCCCATCCCTGGGATTCTCTAGGCAAGAACACTGGAGTGGGTTGCCATTTCCTTCTCCACTGCATAAAAGTGAAAAGTCAAAGTGAAGTCGCTCAGTCGTGTCCGACTCTTAGCGACCCCATGGACTGCAGCCCACCAGGCTCCTCCGTCCATGGGATTTTCCAGGTAAGAATACTGGAGTGGGGGGCCATTGCCTTCTCCTTAGGGGTCCAATATCCTCCTGGCCCACCCCTCCCACGTGTGTCTGGAATGCTATGGTTTGGGGCGCAAGCCCCTGGTCTGATCAAATGGTCCTGGAAAAGACGCCTAGGCTCTCAAGGGGAAACGTGCAAAGACGTCACTTAAAACACCACTGTCACACAGCATCCTGACATTTTCACAGGTGAGGAAACCAACCTTCTTAGAAAAGAAATGGTTCAGAGTCACAGAACTGATTCTTCGGGACCACTCACTCAGGGGCCTAATTTTACAGACAGACACTCAGGACTTCTAAGGGACAGAAATTGGATGCCCCAACCTTCTTCTAAGGGAAGTGTTTATGCAAGGGGCCTCAGAAGGTGTCCATGATCAATGGCAAAGACAAAACACACTTTCTTCGCCAACACCTAAACCAGCAACTATGTCCCAAGCACAGATCCTCTCCTTCCTGCGTGAGGCCGGAATTGCCCTCCTCACCTGCCCTCCAGGTAGGGAGCCTGAGCTTCAAAGGGGACCAACGGCACCCTTAAGCCACACCCATCAGGACTGTGAAGTCCGGGTCTGATTTCCACCGGTGGTACTACAAGTCTGCCTCCTCTGATACAGATGAGGAAACCCGGACCCACCAAGGGTGAACGGGGATTTGCAGAAAAGCGAGGATGACGGCAGTGAAGGTGAGCGCCCGCCTGCTTTCACCGCCATCAACTCCATCCTCGGCTCACAGTGAAAGGGAGAGGCCTATTACACATTTCCAGGTGGGAAAGCTGAGGCCAAGGGAGAGGAGGAAATAATCCCCGTGGCAGTGGGAGCTAGTTAACAAAAGGACACAGGTCAGCCACTGACTTAGTACGACATGGGGGTTCTCACCACGCTGACCCTCGGGGTCAGCACCATCTCCCATCTCCCAGACAGCAGAGCCAGGCCTCGGGCGCGCTCAGCACTGGAACCCACCCACCCGTTTCCAGGAGGTGCTGGGCAGGGGGCTCGGGCTCCTCCAGCTAGTAAATCCTCTAACAAGGGAGAGTGATTAGTGTCGGATGTGGCGGTCGGCTTTTGTGCAGCTGACAACTTGTCCCTTTAGAGGCCGGGCCGCGCTCATTTCACGGGGGCCCTCCGCAGGCCTGCTCCCGGCTCCGTAATTACGCCATTCACCAGTCACCCAGGCCCGCCTCTGAACTCCTGACCCAGCACTGAAAGACCTGGGATCTCATTACTAATCTCTTAAGCCACCTAGTCCTCCAAAATACATCCATTTAAGTTGGAGGCCAAGGCTTCGGGGGTGGGAGCCAGAGAGAGGGAAAGTCCAGCAGAGGCCCTTCTCATGACATGGCCGTGGGCCTGCTCTGGGGCCTGGGGCCGGAGTCACAGGGCAGCTGGCCTGGCTGGCTGGCTTGGGGCAGGACAGGCCTCCCCAAGGCTCGGGACTCAGCTCAGACACTATGCTTTGGGATGGGGAGGGCATCTGGACCCACCTGTTTGTAATTTCAGGGGTGTGGCTGGGGATGAGGCCCGTGTTTGTTTTAATTATTATTATTGTTGTTGAAAAGGGAGGGGAAAAAAATGAGCAGAAACTGCTAACATCTGGAGGCTGCTGTCCAGCTTACGTAATCTCCTGAAGCCGAGGAAGGACACGGGATCCCCAGCCAGATGGTCCGTGGGTGACTTCACGGTACATGCGTCTCCTCTGGCAGTTAAGATGCTGACAGGGTTAGAAGAGTGGGTGGCAGGACCTTCTTAAAATTCTTTAGGGGTGAGGGGTGGGGGCTTGGGGGTGCTTCCAGAGATCTCAGTCTTCTTTTGGAACACTCAAATTTTGCTCTGGCCAAAGCTCACGTGCTTCTTATATTACTCTCTCATTCATTCACTCACGCACTCATTCAATATACACTGACATGACACTTATTACGAGTTAGGTTCTTTATCTCATGATGTCTAAGGAAAATGGATCCCAGAGAAGGGGAAAAAAGGCCGTAAAGATAAAACCCCTTCCCCGAAAGAGGTCCCGGACCCAAGTGGAGGGGGGGAGGTAAATGAGGATGCCAGCAAGCACCCATCCCACAATGTGGTGAGCTCTTTGCTCAAGGTTTCTGCAGGCCGAGAGGAACTTGGAAAAAAGAAGTTCCCAGACAATCTGTGCCCAAGCACCGGGCCTGAAAGGACGAATCTTAATGTCAAGAGGCTGGAGAGCAAGGGCTGGAGAAAAAAAAAGCGAGAGAAGAAGAAAAACTGGGCCACAGCTGAGCCATGACAAACCCAGTTTCCCAGATGATGTCAATAGCAGAAGCATGAAGGATAAAGTTTGAGATGTAGAATTTTGCTGCAAACACAATTCTGAGGACATTCGTATTCTTTTTAAAAATCACATTGCTAACTTCATGTGTTTCCAAATCTCTTAAAAAAAAAAATTGCACTGAAAGCAATGAATGACATTTCATGAATTCTAGGTCAGAATATAAGCAGCCTGACTCTGGAAGAGACTGAGATGGTGCTGTTATCTTCAACTAGAATGTGCACTCAAATCTGGATTGAAACCCAGAGATACTGGCAGCGTGAGGTGAAAATTCGGAGGCATCACCAGCCTCCAATATGAATCCTGAAGCAATATGAATCCGACATGTATTTCGGAGTTCGGGGGCACCGTCAGTTTTAAAACAGGACTCTGAGTATGGAAACACTTCCAGTTCAAGACCAGAATACCAGGGTACTGTCATTCTAGTAACAGGGCCAAGCAATGCTGTCTGCTCTAAATCCAGTACCCCCAAATGCCTGTGTCAGAAAATCAGACACCAGAGTCGGAGAACACAGATCCAGTGAGCTTTACTCTGAAATGCCCTGTCCACAGGCTCAGGGTGGAATTGGGAGGCACGGCCAACTGAGGAGCAAAGCACAGCTCAGAGCCACTCGGACTCACGCAGGCTACCCGAGGAAGCCTCCAGACTGTTCCTTCGCCTGCTCTGGGATCCCTGAGATGTGGACGGGTTAATCAGGGAAATGGTGATCGTGTCCAAACTCTGTGCCCGGTCACCGAAACCCTTGGTTAAGCGTAGTTGAGCAGTGGTTAATGGCAGTCTTGACCACACTGGCCTATTCGAGAAAGGTCAAGGGAGTGATTTTTCACTTAAAAACAGCTGTGCGTTAAAAGAACAAGACTTTCTCAAGTTCATAAAACTAGGAGTTTCCAGGTTGTCTTTGTGTTGTTTTCTCCCTGCCCCTTTTTGGCCGTCTCCTCCTTTCCTAATAAAGATGTGTGTGCCCCAGGCTGTGACCAGGATGACGGCCGAGTCACACTGCCTGCAGGGAGGCCCACTCGGTGCCCCGGCCACTGCCTGCACGGAGGCCAAATTGGTGCCCAGGCCACACAGAGCACCTTGTCTTGGGTTCTGCCCTTCACCACAAACCTCAGGGTTTTCTGATCCCCTCCAATCACCCTGGGAGAAAGCGCTGGAAGGCGCTGCGTGCGTGTCTCTCCTCTTTGCTTTTGAAGAGCAGCAGTCCTCTTGGCAGGGCTGCTCCAGTTTGATTTCTCCAAGGAAGAGGCTCTGAAGGATGTCATGCTCTGATGCGTGCAAAGACCGAGGACAGGGCTGGCATATGCTTTTATCAGCGGCCTGCTGACCTTCCAGCTCAAAGAAGGGCTCACATTCTGAAGGACGAGGGTGGCATCTCTCTCTGGCCTTCCTCTCCAGATTTCAGCAGGAGGGACAGTGACATGCAAATTGGGGGCTTTGCCCATCAAATGTCCAGTGGCCGCTGCTGACGCCCATGTCCACCACCCCAGCCGCAGAGCCCTCTGGGGGACAGAGGCCATCTGCAGTGGTGCTCTCTCCCAGGGGGCCCTTGGACGAGGCAGCACACATCTGCAGAAGAGCAGAGTGTTGAAGCAGCTGTTCTGAGACACGGTCCATGGGAACCATCCCAGTATGATCTGGGATCCACAATATGACCTTTTCAACAATCCTACACCTGCCACTTGCCTGAACTTTCCATGAGCAATGGAAGTCACACACATCCAAGAGATGTGGGCCAGAATATTGACATCATGACTGAATGCTCTAAGACGCCTCAGTTCCTCCACTGAAAAATCAGATGATGAGATCTACTTTGGAGGGTTGTCCCAGGGTTCAAAGATCCCTTGCAAGTGCAGACACATAGCACTGCAGGCCAGAAACATGCTTAACATTCCCCTCCGTTGTCCCTTCCCACTTCTTTCTTCTTGGTTCTAGAAGAAGACAGTCCTGGGCATGAATTCCAGATCTCCCTGCCTCACCCTTAGCTGGTTGTAGAAACTTGGGTAAGTTATTAATACTTCACCTTTGTTAAGTCCCAACTTAAGTCCTTTGTAAACCAGTGAAAGTTAGTCCCTATTTCCCAAAGGGGCTGGCAGGTATAAATGTGCTAACAATGGAGTGAAACTCTGGGTAGAGGTCCTGACATGCAGCAATCACGCAGAAAGCCAGACCTTTACATTGCTATCACCACCAGCTATTGCTATGACTACTATGTCCTTGGTTATTACTGTCATTATTATTATTTAGTCATTCCTCTGCATCGGTCCTCTCATTTTTACTGTCAAGCAACCTTTGTGAGTCTCAGCTTAGTCCTCTGCAACCAGTGAAAGTTAGTCATTATCTCTTAGAGGGGTTGGCAGCTGTATATGTGTTGTAACACTGTGAAACTCTGCTTTTCAGGTAGCAAACTCTGTTCTAGACCTGGCATACCTCAAGGTGTAAGATGGGGCCCAGATACTTGGCAATTCATGGGACACGTGGTATGGAAAATCATAGACAAAGGCGGATGCAAAGTACTGATAAAAGGCCACTTATGTCGGGCCACGGATGGTTCCAGAAGTGCTATGTGGTATCAGAGAGTGAGGGCTCCACATGGGCTGGGATGGTTAAAAGAGGAGCTGATTGAAGCAGACTTTGAAAGATAGTTAAGCTTTAAATGAGAGGACTTCCCTGGTGGTGCAGTGGTTAAGAATCACCTGCCCACGCGGGAGACACAGGTTCCACTCCTGGGCCGGGAAGATCCAACATGCCACGGAGCAGCTGTGCTGTGAATCACAATTGCAAGCCACAATTACCGAAGCCCGTGCTCTAGGGCTGGGATTCTGTAAGTACCGAGCCTGCACGTTGCAAGTACTGAAGCCCACCCTCTCTAGAGCTCATGTTCCATAACAAGAGAAGGCACCACAATGGGAAGCATGAACACCGCAATGAAGAGTAGCCCCTGCTCACCTAGAGAAAGCCTGTGCAGAGCAATGAAGACCCAGCACAGCCAAAAATAAATGAATTTTTTTTTTAAGGTGGATGAATGAAGGATGGTGTTTTCATGTAGACGAAATGGAAACTCCAAGGTCTGTCTGGGGATTGCAGACGGGTCCATTCTGTCTGGAAGGTTCCTGTCTAATAAACCTGTTAGACAACAGGCTGTGAGGAAAAGCTGAGGCATACAGACCGCGGAAGGCCTTACCTGCTAAGACTCTGGGATTTTATATGCCGTGGGGAACACGGCGTGTAAATATAAATAAACAGCGATCTTTCACAAGCGAGAGATCCCTGAGACCAATATTTATTGTGAACGATGGAAAAGGTACTACAAAAGGAAAAATCCTCCAATAAAGATACGTGCAGACTTAATCATTTAAGATGATGTATCACAAAAAGATAAGTATGTCTTTGATATTTGACTTTGGGAACCAAAGAAGGGTTACTCTAAAAAAAAAAAAAAAAAATGGGAACCATCCCAGTATGATCTGGGATCCACAATATGACCTTTTCAACAATCCTACACCTGCCACTTGCCTGAACTTTCCATGAGCAATGGAAGTCACACACATCCAAGAGATGTGGGCCAGAATATTGACATCATGACTGAATGCTCTAAGACGCCTCAGTTCCTCCACTGAAAAATCAGATGATGAGATCTACTTTGGAGGGTTGTCCCAGGGTTCAAAGATCCCTTGCAAGTGCAGACACATAGCACTGCAGGCCAGAAACATGCTTAACATTCCCCTCCGTTGTCCCTTCCCACTTCTTTCTTCTTGGTTCTAGAAGAAGACAGTCCTGGGCATGAATTCCAGATCTCCCTGCCTCACCCTTAGCTGGTTGTAGAAACTTGGGTAAGTTATTAATACTTCACCTTTGTTAAGTCCCAACTTAAGTCCTTTGTAAACCAGTGAAAGTTAGTCCCTATTTCCCAAAGGGGCTGGCAGGTATAAATGTGCTAACAATGGAGTGAAACTCTGGGTAGAGGTCCTGACATGCAGCAATCACGCAGAAAGCCAGACCTTTACATTGCTATCACCACCAGCTATTGCTATGACTACTATGTCCTTGGTTATTACTGTCATTATTATTATTTAGTCATTCCTCTGCATCGGTCCTCTCATTTTTACTGTCAAGCAACCTTTGTGAGTCTCAGCTTAGTCCTCTGCAACCAGTGAAAGTTAGTCATTATCTCTTAGAGGGGTTGGCAGCTGTATATGTGTTGTAACACTGTGAAACTCTGCTTTTCAGGTAGCAAACTCTGTTCTAGACCTGGCATACCTCAAGGTGTAAGATGGGGCCCAGATACTTGGCAATTCATGGGACACGTGGTATGGAAAATCATAGACAAAGGCGGATGCAAAGTACTGATAAAAGGCCACTTATGTCGGGCCACGGATGGTTCCAGAAGTGCTATGTGGTATCAGAGAGTGAGGGCTCCACATGGGCTGGGATGGTTAAAAGAGGAGCTGATTGAAGCAGACTTTGAAAGATAGTTAAGCTTTAAATGAGAGGACTTCCCTGGTGGTGCAGTGGTTAAGAATCACCTGCCCACGCGGGAGACACAGGTTCCACTCCTGGGCCGGGAAGATCCAACATGCCACGGAGCAGCTGTGCTGTGAATCACAATTGCAAGCCACAATTACCGAAGCCCGTGCTCTAGGGCTGGGATTCTGTAAGTACCGAGCCTGCACGTTGCAAGTACTGAAGCCCACCCTCTCTAGAGCTCATGTTCCATAACAAGAGAAGGCACCACAATGGGAAGCATGAACACCGCAATGAAGAGTAGCCCCTGCTCACCTAGAGAAAGCCTGTGCAGAGCAATGAAGACCCAGCACAGCCAAAAATAAATGAATTTTTTTTTTAAGGTGGATGAATGAAGGATGGTGTTTTCATGTAGACGAAATGGAAACTCCAAGGTCTGTCTGGGGATTGCAGACGGGTCCATTCTGTCTGGAAGGTTCCTGTCTAATAAACCTGTTAGACAACAGGCTGTGAGGAAAAGCTGAGGCATACAGACCGCGGAAGGCCTTACCTGCTAAGACTCTGGGATTTTATATGCCGTGGGGAACACGGCGTGTAAATATAAATAAACAGCGATCTTTCACAAGCGAGAGATCCCTGAGACCAATATTTATTGTGAACAATGGAAAAGGTACTACAAAAGGAAAAATCCTCCAATAAAGATACGTGCAGACTTAATCATTTAAGATGATGTATCACAAAAAGATAAGTATGTCTTTGATATTTGACTTTGGGAACCAAAGAAGGGTTACTCTAAAAAAAAAAAAAAAAATTCTTGGGAAAAGTGTGTCTCCTGGAAAGCATGTGGGCTGTGGAGCCTGAAAGCATTGTCTCACTCCTGTTCCACCATTTGGAGGAAGGGTTCTTTTGCTTCCCCATCTGTGAAATGAGAACACAGTTCTTACTAGATTATAAGGATTTAATGCCATCACCAAAGTGAATCTGTGTAGACAGCAGTTATTACATGCCGAAATGCTCCACGTGCTCTTTGTGTGCCGTTTTCTAGAACACTCGCAACTGCCAGCTCATCTCCCTGTTTTACAGATGAGGAGACTGAGGCAGAGAGAGACTATGGTCGCCCTGGGTCTCACTACAGGTGGCCGCACGAGGACGTGCTAGGCCAGAACAGCTCCAACAGGGGGGCTCGGTGTCTGCCTGTGGCTATTTAATTTTAAATTCATCCGAAGTTCAGTTCCTTAATGCCCTGAGCCACATCTCCAGGGTCCAGTACAATAGGTGGCGAGTGGCAGTAGTGCCAGGAGGGGCAGTAGACCCCTCCACTGTCACCGAAAGTCCTCTCAGAGAACGGATCTGGAGGCCGGCTCTCTACACTGACCCAGTTCTACCGTCTCTGGCACATGAACTGACCACAGCTCCCCTGTGTGTGTCAGTTTCTCTCCTTCCCGCATGGCTCTGAATTACTTTTCTCTTCCCAGACCCCTTGCCCCAGGCAGCTGTGTTGCAGACCTGGGCATCACCTTGGCAGTAGCCACAACTCCTGAGAGCAGCATCCTGCCAGCAGGCCAGATCTCTCCCAAACTCACGTCTCTTTCCCAAGATGGAGACAAATGCAGGCTTCAGGCAAGCACCCCCTTCCACCAGCTGGATGTATGGGTCCAGTTTGGAAAAAGTCTCAGGGCGGGCAGGAGCCCCCCAGGGAAGACTTTGCTGGACCACCCTGGCACAGAAGCTTGCCCCTCAGATGGGTGCCTGTCATGTGCCTCTCTGAGTCCATTTCTCCCTGAAAAATGAACACGCTACAAATATCCTGGCACATGGATCTGGCCAAAGAATTAGGTGAGTTTTAAAAAATCTGTATCTGGGGTGGAGAGGGTAGAAAGCTCTTTTGGGTCTGGCTCTATAGGTAAGGGGCTTTCCAGGCGGCACGGGGGGCGGGGGGGGGAGTTAAAGAATCCTCCTGCCAATGCAGGAGACACAAGAGACATACATTTGATCCCTGCTTTGGGAAGATCCCCTGGAGAAGGAAATGGCAACCCACCAATCCACCCCAGTATTCTTGCCTGAGAAATGTCATGGACAGAGGAGCCTGCGGGCTACAGTCCATGGGGTCGCAAAGAGTCAGACACAACTGAGAGACAGAGCCTGCAGCGTCTATAGACTGCCTAGGTTAATTTTCAATAGTAAGGATGTTGGGGTGGAGAGTGGGGGGAAAGGGGGATGCAAAACAAACAAATGAACACACACACCCCAGAAGCAAAATGCTGTGCACAACCGACATCCAACTCTCCCCAGACCCCCATCCTTCGGGCCTGGCTTGAGAAAGTTTACTTCCAGACTTGGAGAAACGAGCATGTGGTTTTGGGGGCAGAATCCAATACCGCCGAAGCCGCGGGCTCAGCAAGCTCGACCGGCCACTGCTTCCTAAGCGTATTACGGTCTCAGAGAGCGAATGCTGTTTACATATTTGACATGTTTCTCGGGTACAGGACATGAAACTAAATTATACAGCAAAGACGATGCTGGCTAAACACCGGTGCCCCCACTTAAAAGAACAATAATTTTAAAAAATAAAAAGAAGAGAAAATGAAAGACAAGGATGGAGTTGGGTCTTGCGGGAGCCTGAGTAGATGGCAAGGAAGGAGGGAAGGGGTCTGGTCCTGAAGGGATGAGGAGGGAGGGATGATGCGGAGCATATAGACAGCAAGATGGGAGAGGAGTGGGCTGAGAGATGCAAGAAAGACAAAGGCCTAGGGATCTTGCAGGAGGGGCTGTGGTGTGAACTGGCCCGGCCGTGTCTGCTCTCCGCAGAGAGCCAGTGGAAGCCGCCCCAAACCACAAAGCCTGGCTTGTTCTTGGGCTGCAAGACAGGAGTCGACTGGCAAGCAAGAGCCTTCTCTGCTCCATGAAGCACCTCCCCGGTAACCCGTGCGTGTCTGCTGCACAGGCCAGCACCCCTTTCCCCGTCAACACACGTGTCTCTAAGAATAACTCCACGTGCCTGCAGACCACAGTGGTTTGCCCAAGTTCTTCTTTCCTTCTTAGAAGTACCTGCGTCAGGGTTCCCTCCAAGGACACTACAGATGACTTGAGGGTAGTGGTTGAACACTTCCTCTCAGCCTCGACTCCCTGCTGAAAAGGATGTTCTAGACATAGTGAAAGATTGAAGGCGGGAGGAGAAGGGGACGGCAGAGGATGGGATGGTTGGATGGCATCACGGACTCCACGGACATGAGTTTGAACAAGCTCCGGGGGTTGGTGACGGACAGGGAAGCCTAGTGTGCTGCAGTCCATGGGGTCGCAAAGAGTTGGACACGACTGAACTGAACTGGAGACATAGTAGGTTCACAATAAGACTATAGTGGATTTTGAATCCAAATATCAGAATTGCTTTCTAACAGATAGGGATTGAGGGGTATAGAGAAGTTATTTCATCACAGCCGAATCTTAAGTGAAATAAGACCAAGAGACCCTCAAAGTCTCTCTCTGTTTAGATTTCTGTAGTCCTAAAGAGTGTTTCTTTAAAAATAACAACACAGAACTCAATATTTCCTCACTGGATCCCTCAGTTGCTAAAACTCCATGGACAGAAGGAAGCATTTCTTTAAAAAGTTTTTAGTTGCTGCTGCTGCTGCTGCTAAGTCGCTTCAGTCGTGTCCGACTCTGTGCGACCTCATAGACGGCAGCCCACCAGGCTCCCCCGTCCTTAGGATTCTCCAAGCAAGAACACTGGACTGGGGTGCCATTTCCTTCTCCAGTGCATGAAAGTGAACAGTGAAAGGGAAGTCGCTCAGTTGCATCCGACTCTTAGCGACCCCATGGACTGCAGCCCACCAGGCTCCTCCGTCCATGGGATTCTCCAGGCAAGAGGACTGGAGTGGGGTGCCATTTTTAGTTGCTAGCAGAAGGAAAACTACATCTGTGGATCCATGGTCTCATCCTTGACCAACACCTGCCACTCCTGTTTTACAGCTGGGGCAGAGGCAAGGAGAACCGGCTTGCTTGGAGGGACAGAGTTGATAATTGGTGACCCTAGAATCAGAAGCCAGGTTGAGCTGATCCTAACCTCATTTTTTTTCTATAAAACTCTCATCACTCAAAGTTGGGAAGGCACAATCATAGTGTCCTTGGTTTACTGGTTTGAATAAAGCTTGAAACAGCGAATGACTTAAGAAGGGAGCAAAGAAGACGGGTGGAGGAGAGTCTGGTGGAGACCTTCGCTGGGGTCATGAAAAATTTGATAGATTTAAAGTCCGCCCTCCCCCCTCAACCCACGTTTCCATATCAATTCCAGGATGTTATAGCCACCAGGGCAAGGAGGTCCTTTCTGATGCAGGAACTGGCTTTTAGTCTTCTGGAGGGATTGTTGGGTGCCCCACACCAATGGGACAGACTGTAACAGACCATAGGACTAGCTGTTTTGTCTCCTTAGATGACTCACACATGTGCTCTTGAGAAATTATTCAGAAACCACCAGAAGAAAGCAGATCCCTTGGGTACTTGGGAAAACTGTTTGGAATCCTCTCTGACATTTTGGCACATCCCCTTGGCCTCCTGCTTCCCCCACCACCAGCGGATGCTGTCCCATTTCACCAGCGAGGAGAGCTGACCACGCTGGTGAAGGGACACGTCTCAGCAGGGGCCTCAGCACTGGGTACTGAGCCCACAGTTGCCCCCCCACCCCAGCCCTTTGCCAATACGAGCATCAGCAGAGAACGGCTCATCCAAGCAAAATGTCCACATGGGGCTGTTTCAATGCAATACCAGTAGCTGGTGCAAGAAGAGAAAGAAGTGGAAGAAAGCGTGGCACAGGCAAGAACGTCCACCTCCCGCACGCACAGAAGGCAACTCTTCATTCTGAGATGAGAAGCAAAACTTCTGAGTTTCTTAAGGTGCTTCAAACCCGTCTTTCAGGTGGTGCTCCTAGAGGTCAGTCCTCATCCTCAAATAAGCATCTGACCTGTTGGTGCCCAGCTCAGAACCTCAGAGAAGCTCCTCATTGCACTTGGAATAAAGTGTAGGGACTTCCCTTGTTCAGTGGTTAAGACTTCACGTGCCCATGGCAGGGGGCCTGAGTTCAATCCCTGACCAGGGAGCTAGATCCTGTGCACAACTAAAGACCCGCATGTCCCAATAACGACCCAAGATCCTGGGTGCCACAACTGAGACCTCGAGCAGCCCATAAATAAATAGTGAAGCCTAAATTTCAAGCGTCTGAAGGTGGGTGCCACATCATTTTCATAGCCCATCTCTCTTGACATCCCCTGGATCTCATTTTTTATTTCCCCCTGGATTTCTTATTGACCTTTTTTGGATGCCTGTCTCCCTGTCTCTCTGACATGATCTTCCTTTGAACACCCCTCTACTACCCCAGATTACCCTTCCAGTCGCAGCTCAGCGATCACACCCAGAGGAACACTCAGCCACCCTCGCCTTGGCTCCTCGGTCCCAGCACGTCCTACCCTGCACCATGGGCGCCAGTGGAAAGATCTCTTGCTCCTATGTCACAGAGCCCAGTGGATTTCTGCTCCCTTCTTCTGGACACAAGGACGCAGGAGACGCAGATGAATGGTCCCTGCATTCTGGGCCTACGACGCGGTGGCACCAGGGAGCGCGCATCTCTTGCGATTCCCTTGCCAACATCTCAAGGCTTCTCAGGTAGAGCACATGCTTTCGTGACAAACCTGCAAACGCAGCGAAGTTTCCGCTTCCACCTATGATTGTCCTGCTGGTGTTTTCCTTCATGTTCTTTCCCACAATCCATTAATAACTAGCCATGGAGCCAAAAATCTACACTCAGGGTTCAGCAACTTGAAACATTTCCTGAGCTTCTCCCATATTTTCATAAACGTGTTTTAAGTGACTTTCTGGAAAGGGCAACACTTAACGTGAAAGAATGACTGCCCCTAGGGAGAGATGTTGGTGGCATGGCAGAAAGAGTGAGGCCATCCTGGGGGTCCTGGAGGGGGGTTCCCACTTTCCTCGAGGTGCTTGAATGCTCACTAGGCAAGAAAACACGCAAACGGCAGGCTTCCCCATCTGTGCTCCTGTGTCAGCCACGGAAGCGGGCGGGAGCTGACCTGTCCTGCACCCAGGCTCCTGTGACGAACCCCGTGACCCGAATCCTGGTTCTGCCGCGGTCTCTTAGAAGGGCGCGCCCCCCACAACTAGTCAGTCCCTCGGCTCTCAGAGCCTTACTGTCCCAATCTGTCAGATGAGAGCAGCAATTCCTACTTTTGCAGTAGCTTAAGTCGGATTCAAGGAATTTGATGCGGAGCCTAGCTGAACTTGGAAAATACTATTTTTATAATTTGTCCAGGACCTTCTGAAAGTGGGCAAAGGACTTTTCCATCCCTACATACTGGCTTTCATCCCTGCTGGCTGAGTAAGCTGATACCAGTGCGGTTTCTTCCTCGGGAAACTCCCTCTGAATCTCAGACTCTTGGGTCTTGGCTGCTATTTCTAGCTGGACACACCCCTCCCATGGAATAGTGAGCACTGGGAAGGCTACGAAAGGACCAGCGCTGCTCCAGAGTTTTGCAAAGTGCCTGCTCTAGCCCTGAGTGTGCAGGAAACATGTGTTAACGCAACTGTGCTTATTCACCCAACCAAACGATGACTGAGCTTCTGTGCTGTGTGGCTCACTGGAATGAGGGTGCAGAGAGGAGGCCTGACACGAACCGAAGACGGAATTAGCACGCACTACCCGATACGTGGGAAACGGACAAAGCAACCACCGCGACAAATGGCGCTAAACCTTTTCTCTGCATCATTCCCTCAGTCCCCACCAAACAGATGCCACCATTCTCTCTTTCCAGAAGAGAAAACTGAGGTTCCTGGAGGAATAACTGGCTCAGAATTCCCAAATGAAAAGCTATGAGGGCAGGGCCACCTCTGCACGACTTCCACTTGACCCCACGGATGTCTGCGTTTTCTACCTGCTTACATTTCTCAGGGCAGGATCCCTTCATTTGTCCATTTAGTCAAATGCATAAGTCAACAAATTCATCAAGACAAATTATGATTTGCATTTTAATAGAGGCACATCATGTTCTGGATATGCCAAGGAACAGGTACTAGCGATTCTCAGTGAGGTGGCAAAGGATCGATATGTCTAATCATGGGTCAGTGGATGCAAAGTCAGAATCAGTCACAAAGGAAGGCGAGATGCCCGGGGCTTCCTGTGTGACCACCAGCTCAGCCTGAGTGCCTTGTGATGGCAGCTTACTGCGTCACAGGCACTCCATCTCATTGCGGATAGCGCTTGTTCTAAGCAAGGTTGTCTCTACTTTGGCTCTGAAACTACAGCCCTGGAAATGCTTAGTTTAAATGTTATCCTCAAAGGATCAACCAAATAAACTGGTTGGTTGACTGCAGGTCCATAATCCCTGGGAGAGCACTGTGCATTCCGATAGCCTTTGCATCTCCACCACCTCCTGTGCGGGAGGAGGAAGGGGACTGTTTGGACAGGAGGAACCTGGCTTGGGTAGAAACGCAGTGGGGGGCAGGGTGGGGGGCAAGATGAAGGAATCGCTGCAGCTCACTTTGGCAGCCGGGGGTGTAAAGCACCGGAGAAGTGTGAGACCTGGAGACCAAATGAGAACAAGACGGGATCTTTGCAAACACTTAAACCAAGCTGTGCTGAGTTTCCCAGAAGAGAGATAACTCTGTACTTTCAATCTGTTCCATTTTTGTTCTGTCTCAGGGACCTCTTGAATTCCAGCAGGGCCGGGAAGGTGCACAGCCAAAACATCCCAAGAATGTCTCTTATTATAGGATGTTCAGCCCAATGCTCACAGCCAGGGAGGTTTGATGCTTCTGATAACATTTGGATATAAGACTCGATGTTCGGGCGGAGGAGCTTCAGTTCAGTTCAGTTGCTCAGTCGTGTCTGACTCTTTGCGACCCCATGAATCGCAGCATGCCAGGCCTCCCTGTCCATCACCATCTCCCGGAGTTCACTCAGACTCACGTCCATCGAGTCAGTAATGCCATCCAGCCCTCTCATCCTTGGTCACCCCCTTCTCCTCCTGCCCTCAATCCCTCCCAGCATCAGGGCTAACCAAATTTGGGCATCTTGTTTGAGGGGGATGGACAAGCAAGACCGGGGACTTTGAGAAGTGGAGGGTTCACGCAAAAATGGAAATGAAAATTTTAATCATTTTCTAGACTCATCTAGCACAGAGAGGGTGGTGTCTCCGCAGTAGCCACAGTGACAGCCTGCCTGCTGACTCCGACAGGGCTACGCCTCTCGAGAGCATCCTCACATTATGGTCTTGCACGTTCATAAGGTTGAGGTTGGGTCTTCTTCTTCTTTGGTTTCTTCCACGGGCTCCAGCACAGAGCCAGGAACATAACTCCGATAAACACCTGCATTTGTCATTTTTGCAGCATCAGGGGAAATACGGAGACTAGGACAACACCGACTTACGAAGAAGAAACGGACGTGACTGTGGTCATTTCATCACTCTCCAAGCGGATAGAGTGCCCCAGCGAGCACCGGGGCACCAGCAAGAGGGACGCCTAGACAGAGGGGGGGCAGCCTGAGCTCCAGCGGTGAGCAGTGCCTGGGAGGTTTTTGCTGTTGCTGTTCATCAGCTAAGTTGTGTCTGACTCTTTGTGACCCCATGGGCTGCAGCACACCAGGCTTCCCTGTCCTTCACAACCTCCTGGAGTTTGTTGAAACTCATGTCCATTGAGATGGTGATGTCATCCAACCATTTCATCCTCTGTCGCCCTCTTCTCCTCCTGCCCTCAGTCTTTCCCAGCATCAGGGTCTTTTCCAATAAGTTGGCTCTTTGCATCAGGCAGCCAAAGAACTGGACTATCAGCTTCAGCATCAATACTTCCAATGAATATTCAGGGTTGATTTCCTTCAGGATTGACTGGTTTGATCTCCATGCAGTCCAAGAGACTCTCAAGAGTCTTCTCCAGCACCATGGTTTGAAAGCATCAGTTCTTCGGTGCTCAGCCTTCCTGATGGTCCAACTCTCACATATGTAGAAAACTACTGGAAAAACCATAGCTTTGACTAGACAGACCTTTGTCAGCAAAGTGGTTTCTCTGCTTTGCAATCTGCTATCTAGGTTTGTCATAGCTTTCCTTCCAAGGAGCATGCATCTTTTATTTCATGGCTGAAGTCACTATCTGCAGTGATTTTTGGAGCCCAAGAAAATAAAATCGGTCACTGCTTCCACTTTACCCCTTCCATTTCTCATGAATTAATGAGATTAGATGCTGTGATCTTAAGCTTTTTGAATGTTGAGTTTTCAGCCAGCTTTTTCATTCTCCTCTTTTACCCTTGTCAAGGGGCTCTTTAGTTCCTCCTCAAGCACCTCATGGAGTGTGCACGGTACCACCAACACAAAGATCTATCCATCCATGGCTCTTTCCACCTGATTCACAGTGACATTTTTCAGGAACCTGGCTACTTCCAGCTCCTGAACAAGACCACACATTCCCACACCCCCAGTGTCGCCTTCCAGGAGAACCTTTCCATCCTAAATTTCCCACTATGGGCTGTGTGACCTTGGGGAAACCACTCCACGTCCCAGTTTCTCCAAGGTAAGTGGTAATTCTTCCCTTGAAGAATGGCGAGGGGATTGGTTATGAAGCACATATGAGGGCCCAGCTCCGTGGCTGGTGGACCTCGACAACCGCTGGTTCCCTCCCCACTCTCTTCCCTGTGCTTCGGGATCCCTGCATCTGCAAGGCCTGTTCCTGGAGGATGCTCGCATGTGCATGCTTGTCTGTGTGTGTGTAAAAGAGACAGAGAGAGAGAGACGAGGAGGAAGGTGGAGGAGGAATGCATAATTGGGTTAAGGGAAGTGGAGGTGCTCACAGTGCATCTAAGAAGCCCACAGCTCCCTCTCTCAGGCCATCAACCTCTTGCCTGGAGGCCCTGACAGGGTGAAAATTAACCACCAGCCTCCTCTAGTCACCGCGCAGGGTGATGACGGCCACGGTTACACTTCCTCCTCTTCTCTGCTGTCAGAAGGGAGCCGTGTCTACACTCCAGCAAGAGGCTTGACTCAGTCATGCAGGCTGTGCGGGGAGTGTCTGTGTGTGTGCACATGTTGGCCCGTGCATAACGGGGTTGGTGTGGGAATGGCTCCCAGGCACTCGCTCTGAGACAGGGAATTGGGGGGACTTTTGTTCTGCCAGCCCCTAGACCCAGACCCTGCACCCAGGAGGCACACACCTCCCCACCCCTGACCCTGTATCCTCCAGTGAGCTGATCTCATTATGGCAAATTTAGTTACAGCTGAAGTCTCCTTGTAACAAAGATTATGTCCAAGCTCAGAGTAATGGAACCTAGTCGATTTCATTAAAATAAAATTGGTTACAATGAATAATTCAATAGGATGATTCTGTTTCCTCATCTCCTCTTTGTAGATCGAAGAGCGAGTATTTATAATGATTTTTTTAAATTGGATTGTTGTTTAGGAAGAGATAATCACCCATGATTCCTGACAGCACCCTCCCTTCCCAGACTGGAATAATTGCCTGGGCGAAGTCTCTTTTCAAATGCTAAGACTGGAAAATTCTTTCTCTCCTTTTCTCACATTAGTAGCAATAACCTTTGGTGGCTTTTAAGCACAGCTGTTACCTCAACACTTGGTCATGTGAGATTCTGAGTGCATTAATAATACCCTCGTTTGAATGATGTTTTTAAAACATTTCTAGAGACTGGATGGCAGTGTTGCATCTGGAATGCCTGGCTCTATCACTGGCCAGCCCTGTTGTTCCTAACACACGGCACTCCTTATGAGAAAGGTAGCAATGTGTGTGTTTACCTACAATTAATTAAACACACATCGCTTGAACTCCTGGTCTTATCTACATCTGTGCTTGAAGATGGGGAACAAAGTAAATAAAACCTTAAAACTCTGTTCACAAAATGAGCAGCCTAAGGGGGAAGCCAGACATGGAAACAGGTAATTAGAGTTCAGAGCATGGGTGTCACCCAACATGAACCCAGCAAGTACAGAGGCGGCATGGGGCAGAATGAGCGTAGGCAGGCATTCACTCATTCAGGCGGCCGGCTAGCACTGCACAGGAGAAACATTAGGGGATCCCTCGCTTACATTTCTTCCCATCCTCCCCAGAAACAGAGACAAACGCGTACACAAAGAATCTGATGCAGGTAAACACAATCAGCTAAGTGGACAAATGATCAAATAAACACTATAAGCGAGGTTAGGTTCCTTCGTCCCTCTTCCAGTGATTCTCCCTGGGCCCCAGAAGAAGGTCCCATGTCTCTTTCATNTTTCTTCCCATCCTCCCCAGACACAGAGACAAACGCGTACACAAAGAATCTGATGCAGGTAAACACAATCAGCTAAGTGGACAAATGATCAAATAAACACTATAAGCGAGGTTAGGTTCCTTCGTCCCTCTTCCCGTGATTCTCCCTGGGCCCCAGAAGAAGGTCCCATGTCTCTTTCATCTAGAAACCAGGCCCCTCCGCCCTCACCCCAGCCCTCCACCGACCATGAATCAGAGAAGCAATGTTGGAGAGGAATGGGGAGAAATAAAGGCTCTCCTGCAAGGCCAGGTGGGAGGCCGGCCTCTGCAACCAACGGCCGTGGGGCGGGGCGCAGGAAGCGCGGGCGTGTCTCTGGGAAACGGGAGTCTCCGAAGAAGGCAGGTGCACACCGAGCCGGATAATTGGAAAGGGGACCCTGGGGACAGCAGGGCCATCCCCAGAATCACAGAAGCTCTGGTGCCCCAATGCTCTCGCTCCCTCGACCAAGCTGATAGTCCCTTGGGGAAGAACCCTGGGACATAAACAGTGCATTCGGGAATGAGGAATGAGTCACAGCTCTTGAGTGTTGGGAAGGTCCTTGGAGATCATCCAGTTCAACTACTCTCTAATTTAAAGATGGGGAAAACGGGGCCGGGAGAAGTGGGAAGGCTAGTCCAAAGCCACACAGAGCCTTCGATGGAGGTGCCATATTCAGGAGAGCGTGCTAGAGGAGACTTGACACCCTCCCCTGTCAAAAGTGAGACTCTCCCTGAGAATTTGTTCTTATACCATTGAATGCCAGTGGTATATCCAAAATGGGGTGCTTTCCCCAAATACGACTTCTAGTAGGAGACACAGGACAGCCATTACCCCTACTATGCTAATGTTTCTTGCCCTTAAAAACTCCAAATTCAATTGCTGACAAACAAGTCTCATGAGACCTCAGAATGACCTTTGGCTATTGGCAGCAACATGGAATGACCTAGAGATTATCGTGTGCTGTCCACGTTTGTCAAAGCTTTCTAGGAGATTAAACCAGTCCCTCCTAAAGGAAACCAACCCTGAATATCCACTGGAAGGACTGCTGCTGAAGCACCAACACTTTGGCCACCAGATGCAATGAGCTGACTCATTGGAAAAGACCCTGATGCTGGGAAAGATTGAGGGCAAAACGAGAAGCGGGCAACAGAGGACGAGATGGTTGGATAGTATCTCTAACTCAATGGATATGAATTCAAACAAACTGTGGGAGATAGTGCAAGTCAGGGAAGCCTGGAGTGCTGTAGTCCATGGGATTGCAAAGAGTCAGACACAACTTAGCGACTGAACCACAACAGAGGTATGGTCAAGTGGCCATGTCCAGTGACACTGCCTTTGTGATGGGCAACCTTGAGGGACAGAGCAGCGATCCGGAATGTCTGCAGGAAATGTCACACACGGCTGGGCGCTTACCTGGGACGCTGCTGGTTGGCCGATGATGACCCAGCCTGGGCACTGCTGGTCTTGGTGGGACACTGTAGCATTGGATGCCCACTGATCCAGGAACCCCTGGGGCGTGTAGACACCACAGTCCTTGATGCTGGTTTTCTGTTCAAACTCCTCACATACCCCGTCACCATCATGGAAATAGCACCGGCTGGGTTCATCTGCGGGAGACAGACATAGAAGGGACGGAACAGATCAGTGTTTGTTCTTTGGCCCTATGGAATCAGATACACAGAATCATCAGCACGGTCAAGGCCACCACTGATGGTCACCACTGACTGTTATTCAGGCTGTGAGTCACTGATGGTCACCATTGACTGTTATTTACCATGGAGATCTTGCCATAGGAGGCAACACTGGTGAATCTGGAGGACAATACACGAAGGAGAAGCACCGTATGATTCCACTTATATGATGCATATAAAACAGACTCACAGAAGGAGAGAGTAGAATGGTGACTGCCAGGGCCTGGAAGGAGGGGCGGGGGTTGAGATTTCAAATCCACTGTTCAAATAGTATAAAGGTTTGTTACGCAAGATGAATAAGTTCTAGCGATCTGAGGTACAACACTGTGACGACAGATTGAAAAAAGCTGTCTGTACACTTACAAATTTAAGAGGGTAGATCTTGTATTATGTGATTTTTACTACATAACACACACACACATTAACAAAAACTTCCACCTTCATACCTCTGGTGAGCCCCACAGTACCCTTCTGAGAAAGATATTATTTAAATTATTGGTTTAGTCTTCTAGATTGGGAAACTGAAATCCTGCATGTCTTAAATAACTTGCTCAAGGTCATGAAACGTGTTCATGCCGGATCCTGATTTTAAACTCGGGCTTTCACTGTCCAAGTTCTAGGTACATTATCTGCCACCGCAGCACTTCGTAGTCTTAAACTGACTATTTTGACTATTTAACTGTAAATAGGATTACAGTCTGACATAGAGTGAACTGTTATATGAGAGCCTCTGGCTTCAGTCCCAGGTCTGTAACTAAATTGTTCTGTTCCTTTAGACAAATCTCTTTCCCTCTTCTGGGCTCAGTCATCATTGAAGGGGGTGAAACTGCTGAAACTCCAGGAACCCTTCCTGTCTCAGGTGCTATCTTCTAGATATTTGCTGGATATCTTAGGTATTTCGGTTAAAGGCCAAGGGAGTTCTCAAGCTCCTGTGTAACTCAAGTCACAGCCAGGAGTTCTGCTGGGGACAGTTTAAAGCTGCAGCTGGTTGCAATGACTCTGACTGAGCTGCAAGAACAAAACTCAAGGGAAGCAGAGTTAGCTGGATGCCTTTTTTTAAAAATTTTTTTAACTTTTAACTTTTACTGGGCTATAGTCAATCCAGTGGAAAAGACCCTGATGCTGGGAAAGATTGAGGGCAGGAGGAGAAGGCGATGACAGAGAATGAGATGGTTGGATGGCATCACTGACTCAACGGACATGAGTTTGAGCAAACTCTGGGAGATAGTGAAGGACAGGGAAGCCTGGCGCGCTGCAGTCCATAGGATCACAGAGTCAGACGTGAACAACAACACAGTCGATTAGCAATGTTGTGATAGTTTCAGGTGAACAGCTATACATATACATGTATAGCTGGATGCCTTCTAAGCAGTAGGACCTACACAGTACATGCTTCTTGGTGTTTCAGGATAGAACAACACAAGGAGAAATCTGGAGGTAGCTGTCCAAAAGCGATCACCTGCCAGGTACACTTTCCCAATTCCTCTAGGAAAGCTAAGTACTCCCTCCTGTGTGGTTCCTATTTTACAAAGATCTCCATCATAATCCGCCTGCAATTAGCCTGAATCTGCCTGCAACGCAGGACACCTGGGTTCGATCCCTGGGTTGGGAAGATTCCCTGGCGAAGGGAAAGGCTACCCATTCCAGTATTCTGGCCTTGAGAATTCCATAGACTTCATAGTCCATGGGATTGCAAAAAGTTGGACACGACTGAGTGACTTCCACTTCACTTCACCGTCTTAATACTCATCCCGCTGTATTGCCATCAGATTTTCACGTAGCAGCTCCTTCAAATAGTACACTTGGAGAGTGGGAGAGAATGTTGGTATAAATTCTGCCCAGGCAAGAGGCACCTCTCCTGAGAAAATCTAAATATCGCAGAGCTTATGGTCACCCTGAGAAAGCCACTTGATCTAGGACATTCTTCCCTGACTCACTCTGAAAGAATAGAGAGTGAAGCCTCATTTAAAACCAGGGTTTGGTTTCTGCCCCTTGTACTCGGGAGGGGGGTGTGTGTGTGTGTGTGCTCAGTGGTGTCCGACTCTTCCTTCCTCCATAGACTGTGGCCTGCCAGTTTCCTCTGTCCACGGGATTTCTCAGGCAAGAATACTGGAATGGGCTGCCATTTCCTTCTCCAGGGGATCTTCCCAACCCAGGGATCGAACCCAGTTCTCCTGCACTGCAAGCAGATTCTTTGCTGTCTGAGCCACCAGGGAAACTCATATTCGGTATGTAACTTTGCACAATCAGCTTCACTTCTCACCCTCTGGCTTCTTATCTGTAGTACAGAAACCAGCAAGGACAACCTCTCAAGATAGCCACACAACTTTAATAAGAAATGGACATAAACACACAGTGTATATCTTAAAATAATGGTCAAGAGAAAAAATACTCTTCTCGTAAGGGTTTAATTTATTCCTAAGTGGCTGAATTGAATCAGCTTGTAAAATCAGTATTCATTTGAAACACTTTCAAGAGGCATTCCTTCAAATGGAAAGAGCCTGGGTCAAGTGGAACTAAGACTTGAATTTCTGTGATGCTGACTGTCTGAAAAAAGGAATCATTGAATTCAGGGGCAGCAGAATTTTGAGCCCCTTCCAAGCTCCAAAATCCCTTGTTTAATTCTGCAAACAGTTTACATAGTGAAATACTATCAAAAGAGCCAGAATAAATCAATCCATTATAATTCAATTATTTAAGGATGAGTTTGAGCCAGCTGAGGACGCCAGTGACCAGTAGCATGCCTGGCAGTTCAAGTACAGAAAGAATACAGGCTCAGCAGTTCTCAGTAGCTCCAACTTCTTGGTCAATGTGGCCAACTCACAAATAATAAAACTCACCCTGATCTGAGAGTAACAAGTCATCCATCCAGACTTTACTCCCAATAAAGGGAACAGAATAGGGCATAGGTTTTTAGCATCAGGCAAAGCTAGGTTCAAGACTCCTGAGAGTCCCTTGACAGCAAGGACATCAAACTAGTCAATCACGAAGGAAATCAACTCTGAATATTTATTGGAAGAATTGATACTGAAGCTCCAATACTTTGGCCACCTGATGTGAAGAGCCTGCTCACTGGAAAAGACCCTGATGCTAGGAAAGATTGAAGGCAAGAGCAAAAGAGGGTGACAGAGGATGAGATGGTTGGATGGCATCTTCAACTCAATAGACATGAGTTTGAGGAATCTCTGGGAGATAGTGAAGGACAGGGAAACCTGGTGTGCTGCAGTCCATGGGGTCACAAAGAGTCGGACATGACTTTGCAATTGAACAACAACGAAGCTAGCTTCAAGTGCTAATTCTGCCATACACAAGGGCCACAGGGCTTAAATAACCTAACCTCTCTGGACTTCATTTCCCTCATTCCAAAAGAATGGATAATAATATCTATCCAGTGTTGTTGCAATGGTTTCATGTGGTGAGGTGTACCATCCCAGACCCTTCACCCATTTTATTGAATGGAAAACTGAAAACCATAGGAGCAAAGAGGTAAGGCATTTATTTGCCTCCAGACAACAGAGCCAGTTGGTGGAGGCCTAGAAGCAGGAGCCTGGACTTTCTATATCAAGCAGAGAGATCTTCCCCTGCGCATCTTATCTACAGGATCATGAAGGCACACCCCCTTGAGGATAAGGTCATGAGGTTGTCTGACTCTGGGTACCACCTCCCTTCCCCTCTAATATGAAGACAAATAGGGTGAGATTATGATGGTAAGATGGCATATGATCTGCTTTCTAGGGTACATTGATTTATTTCCTCAAAGAGACCGCAGAGTGGCAGGAACTGGAGCTAGAGTTGAGTTCTTATGAAGGCTGGTTCCTTCCTGATTATGTGGAAGACCTCAATCTGTCTGTCTGCTTAGAGCTGGTGCATCCTGCAGGCTCTGGAGGAGAGGCAGAGGCAGGCACAGGTAGGGCAATATGCACTTAGACAGGCAGTGGTTCATAGCAGGAGGATAGTAGATAGATAGATAGGCAGAGGGAGCATTAAAAGAGAGAGAGGAAATGAGGCTAAAGCTGGGAGGAAGAGAGATGGAGACTTGACAGCAAGGACATCAAACTAGTCAATCACGAAGGAAATCAACTCTGAATATTTATTGGAAGAATTGATACTGAAGCTCCAATACTTTGGCCACCTGATGTGAAGAGCCTACTCACTGGAAAAGACCCTGATGCTAGGAAAGATTGAAGGCAAGAGCAAAAGAGGGTGACAGAGGATGAGATGGTTGGATGGCATCTTCAACTCAATAGACATGAGTTTGAGGAATCTCTGGGAGATAGTGAAGGACAGGGAAACCTGGTGTGCTGCAGTCCATGGGGTCACAAAGAGTCGGACATGACTTTGCAATTGAACAACAACGAAGCTAGCTTCAAGTGCTAATTCTGCCATACACAAGGGCCACAGGGCTTAAATAACCTAACCTCTCGACTTCATTTCCCTCATTCCAAAAGAATGGATAATAATATCTATCCAGTGTTGTTGCAATGGTTTCATGTGGTGAGGTGTACCATCCCAGATCCTTCACCCATTTTATTGAATGGAAAACTGAAAACCATAGGAGCAAAGAGGTAAGGCATTTATTTGCCTCCAGACAACAGAGCCAGTTGGTGGAGGCCTAGAAGCAGGAGCCTGGACTTTCTATATCAAGCAGAGAGATCTTCCCCTGCGCATCTTATCTACAGGATCATGAAGGCACACCCCCTTGAGGATAAGGTCATGAGGTTGTCTGACTCTGGGTACCACCTCCCTTCCCCTCTAATATGAAGACAAATAGGGTGAGATTATGATGGTAAGATGGCATATGATCTGCTTTCTAGGGTACATTGATTTATTTCCTCAAAGAGACCGCAGAGTGGCAGGAACTGGAGCTAGAGTTGAGTTCTTATGAAGGCTGGTTCCTTCCTGATTATGTGGAAGACCTCAATCTGTCTGTCTGCTTAGAGCTGGTGCATCCTGCAGGCTCTGGAGGAGAGGCAGAGGCAGGCACAGGTAGGGCAATATGCACTTAGACAGGCAGTGGTTCATAGCAGGAGGATAGTAGATAGATAGATAGGCAGAGGGAGCATTAAAAGAGAGAGAGGAAATGAGGCTAAAGCTGGGAGGAAGAGAGATGGAGAGATGGGGAGAGGGAGGGAGGGGGAGGGAGGAGGGGAGAGAGAAAGGGACCTGTTTTCCCCCCCAAGATTCTGCTGACAAAGCTACTGAGGGTCCCTTTTTTGAATAACCTCCCTGCCTCCGCTGTGCAGTTTTTCTTGCTACGAGCATCCCAAGGGCCCTTCAGCTGCGTCTGCCAGTCTTCATCTCGGGAATTCTCTCTCCCTCGCTACTCCCATGCCCCCAGTGCCGAAGAAAGCGGGGCGAGGAATGGAATACAAATGTGTGGGCCAGGAAAAACAAAGGCAGCAACAAAACAATCAAACAAAACCGGCCTTCCTGCTTTCGTGACCCCAGTTTCCTCAGGGCTGCTTGAATGCTTTCTGTGGGGAGCTGAGCAGGTTGCAGGGAAAAAGAGTTTGAAGTCAATACCAAGGTCAAGTGATCGCCCTGCCCCTCTGTCTTCTCCAGGAGTAGCTACGTGGCATTGGTGATAACACATCCCATCGGGAGGGGTATTCTGAAAACAGATACTTGCTGAATGAATGAACGAATGAGGAAAATTCAGTAGCCTCAATGCACATATTCTTGTCCCAGTATAGTTGAGGCTCTGTACACTGTGAAGCGTTTCTGTCCACTGGGTCTCGGGGTGAAGGGATGGGAGCAGTGACTTGCTTACAGTGGAATTCCAGTGGGCAGTCTCATTACTCCATCTCACTCCATCTTCCCGTGACACCAGGCAACTCTCCACTTCAGATTCCCTTCCTTTCATGCAGTGACAGACTTAGGAATCTGCTCTAGCCAGCTAGGAGACTTGATGTAGGTGGGGAGACACAGCCAAGTCTCTCTTCCCTGGCTGAGTTTTCAGTTGCCGGGGGTGAGCTCAGCTCCAGAAGCCCACAGATGGACGCTCTGTAAGTGGACAGACACAGCTGATGCTGCTTCTCACTGACTTAATTTTCAATTCCCATCAGTCTGAAGCATCAAGATGAACTCCCTTGCCTCTGCTCCCCTGAAGCATGTCCGAAGGACACTATTTGGGATAAGCAGGGACTGTCATACCTAATCGAAACCTTAACAAGCCAGGTCTCAGAGAAATGAGACAAATTTACTTTTAAGTATAAGCAAAGGCTGTTATCTGAACTATTGTTAAAAGCTCTCATCCTTGAAGTCAGAAACCCTGGATTCAAGCTCCTTATCTGTCCCCGATTCCTGGGTGAACATGGGCTTGGTATTTCACCTTGCTGTGCCTCAGTTTCCCCATATGAAAAAGGAAAACAAGATTACCTTTTAGACTGCTTCGACAAAGTGCTGGGCATACTCAAACAGCATAGTAGACACCAATGGAAAGTGATGTGAGTCTAAAGGCACAGGGCTTATTCTTAACCATGATGATGCTGGGGTGAGGTGGGGGTTGGAGAAGTCTTCTTAAGGAGAAATTTGGTATCCAATCACGAAGTCGTGTCCTACTCTTTTCGATCCCATGGACTGCAGCATGCCAGGCTCCCCTGTCCTTCACTATCTCCCAGAGTTTGCTCAAATTTCTGAAATGTCTACTTTTTATTTACAGAGCCCTAGATCCGAGGGCGTCTTCAGGAATAGAAATGATTGAAGAGAGTGCAAGGGCTATTTTCAATTTAAATAGCCAGAAACAAAGTTAACTAAAACAAACAGAAAAGGGTGGGGGAGTAACAACCTAAGGAAAAGAGAACAATTACTTAGACCAGAACTGTTTCAATCCAATTGGAGAATGTTAATTAACTTAGCTTGATTAGAAACTTTGGTAATTGATTATACCAGTAGAATCCTTGAGATTCCCACAAAACTTACAGACTAGTGGTAAACACAAGTAAAGCACTTAAAACATAAAACGTGATTGAAAAATGGCCTATGATCATGGTGATCATGATGCTGATGATTCTGGAGCCGAAAGCAATTATTTCATTTTATGTATGGGAAAACTGAGGCTCATAAAGTTGAAGTCATTTTCTGAAGGCTTCAGAAAAAGTTTCTGGGAGATACAAGACTAGAACATTAGTTCTTAAACCCATAATACAATTCCTTTTCTACTGTACCATGCCACCTTACTATATCAAGTTTTCAATATATAATTATGGCATCCAAAGGGTATCTTTATCCAAGTTCACTATCACTTTTGAGAATCTCTGGTTTCTGTTTTCATAGTAGCCCCTGGTGCCGGCTTAGTAAGCCTGAAGCTATTGGGATTACTAAATCAACAGTCCAATAAGGGAAACAAAAACAAGAAAACTACCTGCCGATGGAGAAATGAGAGTTACAAGCAATAGGAGATTGATGACAGATTTGACTTAGGTCTCAATGAAGACACAGGGATTTGAATGCACACCTTTTTTGGCAGCCTGCCTCCCAAATGATGGGTAGATTTACCCGTCTTTCTCAACTTCCCATCTCTGAAGATGGGTCAACTTTTGAAAAATTAGCATCAGTTTCTATTTCCAGCTGAGGGAACAGGATTGGCATCAGGATATTCTCTGTCATTCCAATGATGACTATTTTTTCAACTATTTTTTCAGAAAAAACATTATTTTCTTTTTTAAGTTCAGCTGTTTGTTTAGGGATGGGTCCAACCACAACAAGCTTCATGCCACATAACAGTTCATCCAAACAACAACAAAAAGAGACCAAAAAATGCACAATCTTTGGGTCCAAATAATATCTTCTTGGAATGGAGGAAACTGGATGGAGTAATTAACCCCCAAAGGTTTATAAAGGGGAAGCTTGAGATGGTCTGATGGCTATCCTGGCAAATGTTTCCTCTGGCACAGAACTATCTGGACTTTACATTGCCTATACTTTAAAGACTTCAAGTCAAATGCACATCGCTGACCTCACTTCATTCTATTTAAACCAAGGTTTTTTCTTAACTTCCACCACCAGATCAGCCTGTTCGGAGTACAAAAGTCAGGGTGGTGAAGGGCTTCTAAAGAACCATGAACCCGCTAACAAGCTTCAGATGCCAATTAGGTCTACTGAATCTGGGAAGCTTAAGTGGGTTTCTGGTTCCTTTCAGGGTTGGCCATCTACCAAAGTCGGCCAGAAATCCCTTTCTGCGTTTCCCTGTGACAACCAGGCACCACTGAGCAAATCTAAAGTGCTAGGGAAAGAAGAGTGAATCTGGGTGGGGTCTCCAATATCACTCCGCCTCCACGGTCACAGAGAGCATCTTCCAAGTTCCCACTCACCGCTTACAAACCTCTCACTGTGGCTTCGGGTCTTCCTCACTTCAACACCTTCTCACAAAGCAGCCTACAGTGATTCATCTAGAATGTAAATCTGGTCCAGTTTGAAATTCTCAATTGACTCCTGAAAAATATGAGCCTCCCCATCTAGTGCTCAAGTCCTTTTGTCATCCAGCTCCAACCTCCCCATCTGCTCTCATTTCCAACCTCACCTCTACTCTAAAAGCATAGAGGTCCTCTCCAGAACTCACACCTCAGAGCTGCCCACTCCATCTTATCTCCTTAGCATAAAAGCCTAGTCCCTGCCTACAAGTCTTCTGTCAAGATCTAATTCTAGCATCTTCAGCTCCATGAAGCCTCATCTGTCACTCTTCCGCATCACTGCTGTCCAGCAAAAGCCATTTCACTCTGTTCCTTGAGTTATGATTCTCTATTTCCAAACCAGCAAAGCAGGATATTGCCTAGGCAAATTTTTAATTAAAAAAGTAAGCAACGTACATTTTAAATTAAAAAAAAAAATAAATAAAACCCCTCTTTGGTCACATTTCCCTTCCCATGATTCATAGTGAAATTGACTAAGGACTATCTAAACTTGCATTTTCCACTTTCTCTCTGACAATTCACTCTTCAGTTCTCTCCCATCTAGCTTCAGAACTCACCTCCCTCACACACACACACACACACACACACAGAGAGAGAGAGAGAGAGAGAGAAAACGGTCTTGTCAAGATCACCACTGAATCAATGTTGCCAAAACCAACTACAATATCCAACAGTTCTGAAACATGAAGAAGTCATCCATTCCTTCCTTCCCAAAGCAGCTCCCCCTGGATTCCATGACAACATGCATCCTAGTCCCCTCTAGCTGTCAGACCTTCCCGCACAGACTCTTCCCTCTGCTAAATGCTGCCAGTTTTCAGGGGAGGGTCTTGGGCTCCCTTTTCCTACCTGTCTACATTGTCTCATCTAGTCCCAATATTTAAATAAAAATTTAAAGGATTGATGCACCAATGACTCAAACATCTCTTTAGATATGACCTGAGTCCCAGCCTCCTACAATGACATCTCTACTTAAATACCTATTTAAAGTCATCAGTAAATCAACATGTCTAAAACACAAGTAATGGTTCTTCCCAAATTTCTTTTTTCCCCATCTTAGTAAATGATAACATTGCCCGACAATGGCCAAACTAAAAGTCTTCTGAGTCATCTCTCCTGTTTTTTTTCCGCCCACTCTCTAATACCACAAACAGTCCATGTACACATCCTGTAGACTCGATTTCGTCTCAGGATATTCCAAAAAGATCCACTGCTGCCCAATCACCAACACCCTTAATCCAAGCCACCGTCACTGTGGCATCACTTATTTATTTAGCCAGTTTCTCTCCCGTGTCTGCTTCCCAGTCTTCCCCCTCCAGCACACAGCTAGAGGGCTCTTCCAACAACGTAAGCCACATCAGGTCACTCTCCACGAACACTTCAGGGGCTTCCCATGTCACACTGAACAAAATGCAAAGACTGCCTCCCAGCAAGGCACCACTCCATCTAACCATTTTCCACTATTATCCTTCTTGATTACTACTTTCCATTCATCAACCCCCCATCCATCCATTCATCCAGATATTCATCCATTCCTCCATCCTGATATATATCCATCCATTCAGATATTCATCCATCTATCCATCCATATATCCAATCATTCAACAAGTATCTGTTCCTTAAATAAGCCAAACTTGCTAGTGTTCAGCAAACTCAAACTTGCTATTTCCTTTACCTGGAATACTTTTTCCCACTGTGGCTTTTCCCAGGAGGGGAAGTTTCTTTTCATCACTTAGGGATTCTTTTCATCACTTAGGGCTCAGTTCACACACTACTTCCTCTAATGACAACTCTGCATTCTTATAGTAAGTTCACATCTTATTCCTCCATCCCCATTAGAATGTAGCACACAATCTTATTTCTTCACAGCATTAGTCACTATCTAAAAATAAAGTATATTTATTATTGTTCCCCTCCTTCTAGATGACATAAGTTTCTTGGAAGACTATTTCAACATGTACCTCTTTCTGTAGGATCAAGAAAACCACCTCCCCATATTATATAATTGATATTTAAGGACAAATGAATGAATGAGTGAGTGAATATGTATCACTCTTGGATTGTGAGATATTTCTGGGCTGGTCCCAGTCACACTTCTTTTTGCGCCTCTAATTCTTAGAACAATGCCAGTCTCGGAGCAGGTACTCAGTAAATTATGAATTAATAACGTTTTTTAGAGTTTCAGAATCTCTGTTACTGACTGTAATGAAGAATCTCAAATCTGACTTGAATCTGTTCTGCAGATTGCACTATAGAATGATTTTTTTTATGAAAATGTTAATTAGAGTGATATCATATTATAAATCAAGCACATATTAAGGGGCAAAATCCAATTCTATCTAAATCATCCCATATTATTTTTTTCCCATGAGACTTCCTGCCTCACCATCTGTCCTATATATTGTTTTATTTTCTCTCTTGACTGAATCTGCAAAGAAATGGAATATCTGGATAGAAAAGGTAGTGTCTACTAAAATGAAATTTAATAAAGAGATTTGATGGGCTTATGAATTGGAACTTGAAGATACATTTACATCAGTTTGAATTTAGTATAGTTTTTTTAAATGGCCTAAAAAAGATTGTAATCAAAGATAGTGATCCTAATAAATGACAATACATCCCACAGAGAAGGCTGTTCAAAGCCCTGAATGATTTTCAGCTGAGTCTCTTTTGGGTTTCAATGCTATCTCATAAATGAAAGAAGGGGTAAAATTGAGCACTGCAGTGAATGACACAGTGATCATGAAATAGGACAGACATTCTAAGCACAGACGGAAGAAGGGTGATACCCAGGACCTGAAGGCCTTTAAAAGTATGAACAGGAAATAACAAAATGAGATTTGTTTTGGATGATATAAGCTAATAATAAATGCAGAAAACCAATCTGAAGCATTCATATGCAGAGAGTCTGAAAAAAAAAAAAAGGTAACAGAAAAGAAAGATGATAAAAGATAGCAAAGTACAAGCAAAAGAGACACAGATATAAAGAACAGACTTTTGGGCTCTGTTGGAGAAGGCGAGGCTGGGATGATTTGAGAGAATAGCAGTGAAACATGTATATTACCATATGTGAAATAGATCACCAGTCCAAGTTCGATGCATGAAACAGGGCACCGAAAGCCGGTGCCCTGGGACAACCCAGAGGGATGGGATGGGGAGGGAGATGGGAGGGGGATTCGGGATGGGGGCCACATCTACACCCGCGGCTGATTCATGTCAATGTATGGCAAAAGCCACTACAATATTGTAAAGTAATGAGCCTCCAGTTAAAATAAAAAAGTTAATTTTTAAAAAATGAATAAAATTAAAAACAGGGAGAGCAGTAAAAACAACAACAAAAAGATAGCAAAATACAAATGAAGTGTCAGGGGTTTCAATGTGATCTCATCAGTCCAAACAAAAGTGGGGGCCCAGGGGGGAAAGAGGAGAGGAAGGGAGAGGGAGAGAGAGAAGAAAGAAAAAAAAAAAAGAAAGAGGGTACTTCCCCATGATCAGCTTACTGGTCAAGAGAACTGATATCTAAAATCAGTTCAGTCGCTCAGTCCTGTCTGACTCTCTGCGACCCCGTGGACTGCAGCACACCAGGCCTCCCTGTCCTTCAGCAACTCCCAGAGCTTGCTCAAACTCATGCCCATTGAGTCGGTGATGCCATCCAACCATCTCATCCTCTGTCCCCTTCTCCTCCTGCCTTCACTCTTTCCCAGCATCAGGGTCTTTTCTGTAGAGTCAGTTCTTAGCATCAGGTGGCCAAAGTACTGGAGTTGCAGATGTCCACTAATATACCCATGACTTTGACCATGGCATTTCCTTTTCAGGGCTGCAGTTTCCCTTTGAGTGAAAAAGAGTTAAATCAGTTTTATGATTCCCTTCAACTAAGTCACTCTAAAAATGTATTTTCTTCTTGATTTTTTTAAACTTTCTTTTAATTATTAAATCCACTCTTCAGCCTGAAGATGGAGAAGTATGTTCAGCAAAACTAAAACTAAGTAGAGTGAGGAAGAACTCTCCAAAGAACGGGGAAGAAAACGAATAACAAAAAGCATACGGAAGAGGAACCGGAAACCAAAATTTGAAGCTCAGCTTTGTCACCAGATTATTTGGTACAGGGCACCGTACATCATCATTCTGGGTTCCATTCTTTTTGTTTATTAAAAAATGACAACATTACTTTTTCTACCCATTACAGAAAGTGGTTGTAATGATCAAATAGTGTTATGGAAAATACTCAAGCATGGTGTTGTTTCTACATTTTATTATCACAGGTACAACCTGGAACTCATCTCCCAAAGCATTACATGGCTTTTCCAATTCATCAAGTCAGTCTCCCCTCAACCATCTCCTGCCTAAGGAGGACTTCTCCAATCATGCTGACTTCACTCCAGTTTCCCTACTCCACTGGTCTATTTTATTTTCTACATAACATTGCATTGCTTCTTCAGAGTTTAGTAATGACCATTGCATTCTCTCTAAAACAAAACGCTATTCCATGAGAGCAGGAACAAATGCTATTTTGCCCACTACTGCATTCCAATTTCAGAATACAGAAGACAATTACAAGCTGTTGGCTGAATGAATGAATAAAGGTTTAATGCTGCAAAAGTCCTTTGAAATTATCGAGCCTACATGCTTTGTTTTGCAAATACAGCAACTGAGTTTCAGAAAGTTTAAGTAACTTTCCTTGAATGCGGCACAGTTCATTGTTACAGGCCAAGAGTTCTGATTGGCTAACTAAGGTTCATAATATAAATTGGGAACATGCAATATCAAACAGAAATTGAATCGGACTGTGAGAAATCCATGCATGTGACCCTAAAGCAAAACAAGCAAATAAGAGTTGGTAGGCACACACATGCGCAGCTATTCTCCAATCCAGCAGAACAAGCAGCCCATCAGTCTTCCAAGGCATCCTCAAGACGCCGGAGAAGAGGGGCTTTTAGACAAGTCTAGGCTAACCGTAGCTGAGGGACTGAAGGCGCCACGGGAAGCTAAGCCAGTCACCCTAGTCTGGCATAAATCGGGACTAGGGTGAAGACAGTGTGTTAGGTTCAGCGTGTGTAGGGTTCCGATGCAAGAAGCTGGAGTGTCAAAAATGGATCTCTTCCACCCTGAGCCCTGGTTGGTTTAGCCAGCCTTGAAGGCTGTCCTCTTGCCATATGATTAAGACCAAGAGGATGAGGCGTTTAAACCACAGCTTGCTTAATCTCCAGGTTAGGATACGTGCCACAGTGCTCTGACAAACAGAAGCCCAGTCAAGGGGCGGAACGGCGCTCAGGCAAGTTTTATCTTGCACGATGAGTGGGCCACTCGCGTTATGTTACCCTGAATGTATATGTTTCATGTGTATCACTGCACTGTATTTTGTTTTTCTAGAAACGTGTATATATATTTTTGTCTCTTTCCTCCCAATAAGGAAAGAAGAGGGGGAAGAAGGAAGGAAAGATAGGAAGAAGAGATGGAAGGAGGAAGAAAGAAAGAAAAGGAGGGCCATTGGTCCTCAGTCTTAAGAGCTAACTTGGAATATTTGAAAATATCAATCAAAACCCCTGTTGTTTTTGATCAGAGATGACAGATAAGGGTCAGCATAACTATTCACGCTCAAAGAAAGGTTCAACGAGTAGCCGTCACCCTGGGATCCGTTTCTACCAACTGGAGAAGGTGTTGACCCAAACAAGAATGTGAGATTGCAGATTACCTTACTGACAAAAAGGCAGTAAGATTCCAGAACAGAGGTCAGAGAAGCCCCCTCTGGTCCTAGAGATGGCTGGACGGACCAGTTCTGGACCACTGAATTGATGAACCAGGATACAGATGGGGCCCAAGGCAGGCATCGCCAGGAAGCAGTGCTCACACAGGTATGAAGATGCTTAATCTGAAGAAGAGGAGGCTCAGAGGAGACACAGCGGAAAACTCTTCCAACAAACTGCAGCTGGTTTGAGAATGAAATTGGCTACCTCGGAGGGTGCCGAGGCAGAGGCTTGGTGACAGCTGATGGGGCCTAGCCTGGCTCCGGTCTGTGTCTGCGGTCTTCTTTCTAGTGTGCCGTGGTTTCGGCTCGAGGCAGGCTGAGGTCATGGCCATCTCCTAAATGGGCCAGATCCCCTTTGCTCTCCCCACCCCTTGCCGTGCAGAAGCCAACCCCCGCCTCAAAAATGGGGCCTAGCCTGGCTCCGGTCTGTGTCTGCGGTCTTCTTTCTAGTGTGCCGTGGTTTCGGCTCGAGGCAGGCTGAGGTCATGGCCATCTCCTAAATGGGCCAGATCCCCTTTGCTCTCCCCACCCCTTGCCGTGCAGAAGCCAACCCCCGCCTCAAATTCCTAACCCTGCTTTTTCGTTATTAGTCTCCGTTCTCCATCCCTATTTAACCAGACATTTCTCTGGAAAATCTCTCCAGCAATCCACTCAGGATTTCTCAACTTCTCTAATTAAAATAACAGCTACCACGCCGGAGGAGAAGACGGTGACAGAGGATGAGATGATCGGATGGCATCCTTGACTCAATGGACATGAGTTTCAGCAAACTCTGGGAGACAGTGAAGGACAGGAAAGCCTGGCATGCTGCACTCCATGGGGACGCAAAGAGTCAGCCAAAACTTAGCAACTGAACAACACACCATGCAGATGTAAGCTATTCTTTATAGAATGAATAAACTATAAGATCTCATAGTACAGAGAGCTGTATTCAATATCCTATGGTAAACCATAGGAAAAGAACATTAAAAAGAATGTATATCTATCTATATGTGTGTGTGTATAACCAAATCACTTTGCTGTACAGGAGAAATTAATACAACATTGTAAATCAACTACACTTCAGTAAAAACAAACAGAAAATGATAGCCACCATGAAATAAGCGTATTTGCTAAGTGAATGACATACTTAAATGTTTTTAAATATGCAACATTATTTAATCCTAAAAGAGCCCTATGTGTTTGGTGCAATTATTATTCCCATTTAACAGACAAGGAAATTGATGTGCAGAAAGGTTAAGGCATTACCTAAGGTTTTAAGGCTCAAACCCTGATTAGCGTGATTCCAAAATCCATACCCTCCCATCTGCCCCTGCTGCCCGGTTCCCGTCTTTTGTGTGGATGTGGGTGCTGAAGAGGAGCTAATGAGACAAGCTGATCTGATTCTCTCTCTGAGATGCCCTGCAATTCTGTGGTACTTGGGGGCTCAGGGGTCTCATGGAACTGCGGTCACATCCCTGCTCTCCACTAATTGGCTGGGTGTTGATGAGCAGTGTGCTTCCTCTTGGATTCTCAGTTTCTTCTTTGGCAGTTGGTGAAATAATGACTCTTCCCAGACGTTAGGAGGATAAAAATGAGAAGCTGTATAGAAAATGCATAGCATGCGCCTAGCATGCAAAAAGATTCTGCAAGGTTCTGCAAAGGATCACGAGCCTCCCCTTCCCTAAAGGAAACAATCTGTCTCTGCTACTTTCTGCCAGTTAAACTGTACCAGCTCGGTAACTCATATTTTGGTTAAACCTTAAAAAAAAAAAAAAAAAAAAAATTTTAAGGGGAATCTGAGTTTTTGTTGGCAAGGGATTGAATAGGCGTGGGCCCAGCCTCCGGGCCCACAGTCCATTAGGGAATTTACGAGGGGTGATGGGGGACCATCATCAGAGGCAGTACTTACAAAGCCATCAATTTCCTTAACAAAGACCACTGGCTTAAATGCCCCTTAAAGCAGCGTTATTTACACAGTTTCTCCACTTCCCTTTGAATTCTCTGCCTGGGGGGGGTGGCCTACCTGCAGTCCTTTCCAGCTACTAGTTAATTAGGCTCCCTCCCAGAAAGGAAGCTAGTGGAAGCAGGGACTTGGTTTTGAAAAGCGGCTCAATTCGGGGGTTATCAGAGAGTTCACACGAGCTACTGGACTGCCCGCTGCTTCTGCTAATGTTCTAAAACGTGTGGACCTCATCAGAGTTATGACCACGGTTGGCATTGTGAGATAGCAGAGGCGTGACCATTCCAGCTGTCGCAGCTTTGCTGGGAAGGTATAATAAAGCTCCAAGAACATTCCTGGCAAACGCTCCTATGGTGCTTTCTAGCTCTGGCCTGTCAACCTTGCAAACCTGCCGTCTTCATAGATGAAGAAACTGAAGTGGCCCCCACCCCTTTTTTGTGGGAGAACTGGAATTTGAACCAAGCAACCCAGCTCTGGAGCCTGGGCATAGAACCTCCATCCTAAGCTCCTCAGACTGAGACGTCTGGCCTAAGATGATAGCTGGAAAGTGGAGAGGCTGTGAGTCCAACTGAGGTTTGTCCGACTCTAAAGACCAGCAAAGCTCTACCACAGTTTGTTGTCTCAGGAATAAAAATGTCTCTTAAGAAATATATCCTCCCTTCACTCATTTCTCCTATATTTACTGAGCTGCAAATTATGTGCCAGGTCCTGGACGGATTGCTGGGAAGTGAGATGAATGAACCCCGGGCTCAGCACTCCAGGAGCTCAGGGGTTGCAGAGAGAGGCAGGAAGTTATCGACTGCACCCTGTTTTGCTCAGAGGTAGCAAATGCTGTAGAATCACAGAGAAGAGACCCCCTAACCTGATCTTGCCCAGATCTGAGAGCTCCCCTTAGGAGGCAACATCTGGGCTAAGTCTCTGAGAGGAGAAATCAATCTGGGGTAAGGCAGACATTCCAGGAGGCCGGGGCGGGGTGGCTGAGAGCAAGCGGGAGGAAGCGGAAAACGGGGTTGTAGGTGCAAAGCTAGGAGACGCTGCATGCCACAGTAAGAACTGAGACTCATCTCAAGGGCAATGCAGAGCTACTGATGCTTCTAAAAGGAGAGGGATGGAATGACATCTGCCTTTTAGGAAGCTTAGGCTTCCCGGGAGGCACTAGTGGTAAGGAGCCCACTGCCAGTGCAGGAGATGGAAGAGCTGTGGGTTCAGTCCCTGGGTCGGGAAGATCCCCTGATGGAGGGCAAGGCAACCCACTCCAGCATTCTTGCCTGGAGAATCCCATGGACAGAGGAGCCAGGGAGGCTATGGTCCATGGGTCGCAAAGAGTTGGACACGATGAAGCAACTTAGCATGCATGCACATACTCATTATACTGGAGGACAGCTGGAGCCAGCAAAGATGGGAGCAGGGACCTAGCTGACCTCTCCCAGGGGGGTTCAGGCAGGAGTCTAAATGTGGGGGCGGGTCTGGAGACTCAGGTAGGGAGACAGAAGTAGGATTGATTTGGAAGGATAAGTGTTGAAAGTTAAACAGTCAGAACGGTGACTGGATGTGGGAAACAGGGAAAAGCGGAGATTGTTTCCCAAGCTTCTAGCTTCAATAGCTGGTCGGCTAGTGGCACCAGCCGCTGAGACTGAGGAAAACATGAGCTGCAGCAGCTCTGGGGAGAACGAGGCAAGCCTTGTGTTACCTGTGTTGAGTCTGGGTGCCTGCGGGGGATCGGATAGAATCATTAGACAGACTAGTCCAGAGGTCAGGATAAAGGCCTCAGACTGCACACAGATTTTGCAGTCTTTGGCTTTGAATGACGCAGTCAGGCAGAGAGTGCGGAGACTGGGAAATGAGTCCATTATGGAACTTTGGAGAAAGAATATTTAAAAGGTAGGCATAACATGTCTATGTAGGGATGGGCAGAGAGGTTGAGGAAAACTGGGAGAAAAGGCCAGTTCAGAGGCCCTGGAAGTTAAGAAGTTCAACAAAGAACCAGGTAAGCTGAAGGAGAAAAACACTGGGGTATGTTTGTTTTTTGAAACAGTATTCGCGCTCAGTCGTGTCCGACTCTTGCGACCCATGGACTGTAGTCCGCCAGGCTCCTCTGTCCATGGGATTCTCCAGGCAAGAATGCTGGAGTGGGTAGCCATTCCCTTCCCAGATCAAGCCTAGGTCTCCTGCGTTACAGGCAGACTCTTTACTGTCTGAGCCACCAGGTAACTTTCACGTTTGTTTTTTGGCTTCCCCCCAGAATCGTTCTTTGGCCCAATGTAAAGAATCTGCCTGCCAATGCAGGAGACACAGGAGATGCAGGCTTGACCCCTGGGTCAGGAAGATCCTGTGGCGTAGGAAATGACAACCCAACCCAGTGTTCTTGCCTGGAGAATCCCACGGACAGAGAAGCCTGGGGGGCTACAGTCCATGGAGTCTCCAAGGAGCCAGACATGACTGAGAACTGAGCTGCACACACGCCTGTTCAATCACGCTCTCCAAGAGAACCCCCTTCATTGCTCCAGGATGACTCTCAACTTTCTGGTTGATTTCTTCCAGGGACAGGGTGTTCTCTACTTGTGAGTAAGAACTAGGTTATTATCTATAATAGCCACGAGAGTCAATATTTATTCATCATTTCTGAAGAACAGGGACTGCCCCAAGCCTAGCACACCGGGCATTCTCGGTGCCTTAGCATGGACCTGACATGTAAGAGGTGCTGAACAAACGTGTATGAATAAATCCATAAATGCATGAAAGAGTATATCACAGCTACCCTATGAAGGATGGAATGTCACCCCCCCCACACACTCCACAGTTGGAAAAAGATGGTTGGGGACCAAGTCTGGAGAACCGGCAGCCCCTGTGTTGCTGGGTCAGGTCAACTGGCCTCTCCTCTCCCTCTCTCCATCTAGGAGTTCTCTTGGCAAAAGGCGCAAAGACTGATGGGAAATTCTGGGGGTTGAAGATGCTGGTGCAGCCCTCTCTCATAAGCAATGAGGCTGAACTTGAGTTACAATGCATGGTTTTGGACTCCTGAACTGAGAAATCAGTTAAAATCCTGCCAATAGCAGTTGGAAGTTCAGTTCAATCTTTTGGATCATTTGGGCTGGGCTTCTGACTGGTGTTGAAAGCCATCATCACTCTGATTTCTCCTCAGGTCAAGTTGCCAAGAGTACTTCACTGGCCTTGAAGGGCATCCCACAGCAGGAGTCTCCTCTTAAAGCACTGTTCCTAGCTTGTCTTGCTTCTGCCCAGAAACCACTGTTTGACACAGAATCACACCTGCCTACCTACCCATCCTGCCACTCCCTGGAGCAGCTTTCTATGGGTCCTGTCTGCCCACAGGGCCGCAGAAGAACCCTCCTTCTGGACCTTTATAGCAGCAGAACCCCTGCATGCGGTTTCACTGAGTCCAACTGCTCAGGAAGCCTTCACAGACTCACCAACCCCCACCTTTGGTCTCCCCGCTCCTCCTGGGGTCTCCTCAAACCATCCCTGTACATCTTTAAGGACCACTGCCCTCTAGAGCCCTGCAGTGAAGGACTTCTTCTTCCCCAGACTGTCGCTGCCATCTGCCTCCTGCCTAGCACGGAGCTTTGTATACAGTAGGTGCTTAATATAGATAAGTGTCAGTGTGAATCTCTCTTGTGGTCATATTTGTTCCCGTCATCTTTGCAGAACCCCTGAGGCTGCTGCCTTGAGGCCCGAGAAGGGAATCCGAGCACTTGTGAGGGGAGCTGCAGACACCCAGTGTGGGATATTTCATCTCTCTGGGAAATTAAAATTAAAATTAAAATCCAGTCCCTTAAAAATTATTATAATTTCAGATTTGCTTTATCTTAATTTCTCGCTGGTACTTAATCAGTAGCAGCAAAGAAAAAGTCGCATTTAGTTTCTCCCTCTGTTGAGTCGCTAATGATCTGTAAACAAACACTCCAGACTGCGTCTTAGAGAGACCCTCCGAGCCTTGTGCGAAGTGAGATTCCTTTCGCACCTTGCTTTGTTTCCTCTCTCATTATCTCTTTGCTGGTAGGCTGTTCAGCTCTCAAGAGCACATGTTTTTATTAGATAATCTTAATGATCAAAAGGTAGCATAAACTAGCAGTTCAGCTCGAGGGTTTAAGAGACAGACTTCCACGGCTGGAATCCCTTACTGGGGAGCCTTGACATCTCCATGCTTTTTCCTTATCTATAGGGTCAACACAATTAAGCACTGGAGTTAACAGGAAAGCATTACATGCTTGACTGTTATGACTATTGTTTGAAATGAAGAGATGGAAGAGAGCTGGCAACACAGATATCAATGTCAGCACTTCTACTGGTTCTGAAGATCTGATGTTTTGGAGGACACTGGCTCCTTGAGTTTTGGAGCTGGGCAGGAGCTGGGCAGATCTTGGTTCAAACCTCAGCTCTGCCACTTAAAAATCACCTGCTTTAAAGAAACTCTTTCATCTTCCGGAGCCTCAGCTACCTCTTGTGTAAAATGGGAGTAACAGGCCCTGAATTCCTGCAGCTCGGGAAGATCGAGAGGGGAGAGAGAAGAGCCGTGTGTGTGGCAGAACTGCTGGCCTGGGATGTGACACTCGTGAAAGCTTGTTTCCTCTTGTGCTGGTTTTCCCATTCAATAAATATTTATGGAACGGAGGTCACTTTCTCAAAAGTCACTTAAACACTGGGGACTCTGCTCTGTCATCTAGAAAGTGGTGATGAGACTGTCTGGATGCCAGGGGTGCTGGGGGTTTGAAATGAGACAGCCCTAGTAGGTTCTTATGAAAGGTCTACATGCCCCCTTCTCCAACCCAGGGAGAATCCAGGATGTTTTCCGAAGCGCTAGGTTCTAAGATGGAGCTGAGCATCTCCAGCCACTCTTTTCTGCTTCCATATCACTTGACTCAGCGTATCAGCCAAAGTCTGGCTCTAGCTGGATGCTGGAAACACGGGGATGGGCAGGATGACTTCTTTCAAGGGTGAGGGAAACTGACATGGAAACAAAAAATCTGGGAAGTGAATAGAATTACAACTATGCTGCTATAGGCTGAGGGGCGACACGGAGCAGGTCATGCCCCCCGCTCTCCGTCTCGCATCTGCCTTGACCTCCCTGATTGGCTCATCCTCCACCCACCTGGAGACTCGTCCATCTATGCCAGCAGCTGGTCAGCAGCTTCTCCCCTGCAAGGCCAGACAGGAAATATTCTGACTTCGTGGGCCACACAGGGTCTCTGGGAACTACTCGACTGTCTCTGCGGCCACAGATCTCTAAATCAAGGGGCACAGTTGTTTTAGTCAAACCTGATCTGCAGTAAGAGACAGCACGTGTGGTTTGACCACGGGCAGTAGTCTCCTGACCCCTGATCTAGGCACGCATGCGCATGCCTCCTGGAACCCTGCGCAGGGCTTGTCCCTGTGTGTAGACTGCACACCAAGGACTTGCCTTCTCTTTTTTTCCTGCCAGGAACAGCAGCCTCCCCGGGGTCCCCAGACCCTGCGGGGTCCAACCTCTTCCCTCCCACCCCTCACCACTCTCCAGCCACGATGACTTTCTCCGACCTCCTGGAAAGCTCTTTCCCGCCTCGAGGATTTAGCAGTCTGAACTTCTTGCCAGCCTTGCTCCATCACCCTGCTCCCCATCTCCCTACTTTATCCACTTTCTCTTCAACCTTCGTGTCTCAGCTTGAAGGTCCTGTCTCCGAAGGGGGCTCTCCCGGCCCGTCACTTACACACCCCTACACATTTCCAACAATTCCATTTCAATAAGTGCCAGAGCTATTTCCTTCACCTCCCTGGCCTTCCTTGTTCACGGACATCTCCCCTGCCACCGGCACAGTGTTCGGCACCAGCAGACATCAATAACTGTGTGACTAAATGCATGCTGCGACCCAGCAGCTGATGCGCACCATCCTTGGCCTGGCTTATGTTAGCGTCCTCAGCCGCTCCATTCTGCAGACTATACCAGGGCGGTGTCACACCGTCCCGACTGCCCATCCATCATTTTATTTTAAGCACATTACTTCTCTACCCGAAAAGAAGAGGAGGATACAATTAGGCCTATATCCCCCACTTGCTTAATATTTCAATCTCCCCCAGGGCACACTCCCTTCAAGTGGAGATCACAGCTCATGAATATTAAATGTCTCTTCCGACTCACCATGGTCCCCAAGAAAGAGGAGAGAAAGCCAGGGACTAGGAGAGACTCCCGCCCGCAGGCCTGCCCCCTCTGCGGCTCGCTCTGGCCTGACGTACTGACCCCACAGATGCGCAGCAAGGCTCCGGCAGGGGCAGCCGCTCTCTGGTCCCTTTAAGCGCCACAGAGAAGCGCTTGTTCTTGGCTCCCGGATTCACCTGTCTTGGATGTGGACTGCGTTTCAAATGCGCACATCAAAGTGTGGTCTTAATTCCTCGATTTCAGGAAAGCTCTGAGTCCTTTTGGAGCCTGACCCCTCCCTGGGAGTCAGGAGGCCAACCTGGACCGAGGGCGAGAATTCCTCCCTTCTGGCATCTGAGGCCATCCTGCTTCTTTTCATTCCTGACTGGCCTCTCTGTGGGGTAGGCCTCCCGGGCTTCTAAAGGAGGTGGTAAGCCGTGGCCTGAGGCTGGATGGCAGGCTTGATCCTAACCGGTGCTGACTCGAGGGTGTGTGAATGCATCCATCAGACCTCCCGGTTGAGGACTTCAGATCTTTAGACCGCCCTGCACGGTAGCCTTCCGCCCCATCGCCTCCCTTCCCCTTGTCTTTGTCCCCTCAATGACCCCCTCTGACCCTCTGGGTTAAAGGAATTCCTTTCTTCTCCCCAAGCCCTCATTTCTTTTAAAATGCACAGTTTAAAAACAATAACGATCCGGGATTTAAATCCTGGAAGTCAGGGTTGGAAGAGTCCCAGAGCCCATCTAGATCACTCCCATCACGCGACGGCTGGGGAGCTGGGGATCAGGGGCCTCCGTCCCTTCTCCTGACGACAGGATGCAGCGAAGGGCCATTTGCCCAGAGGTGGACCTGTGGCCTTTGCATCGCTCACAACTGAGATGGCAGATGGGGGAGGGGGGTGGGGGGAGATGGTAGACATGTCTACTGATGGCCATGCACCGTGCTAGACCCACTACAGACTCTCTTCCATCTTTCTCTAAACATGACTGTGTTATGATTATGTCCATTTTCCAGTGCAGAAGACTGGGACTCAGAGGATGGGAGATGCTCAAGATGACCCCCAGAGGGAGACCTTTGAACTCAGGCTCCTGGGCCTGACATTGCCATGACAATGGACTGAAGTGTCAAACTCTTCCTAGGCTAAAACACAATGTGGCTACATTCAATGGAGGGTGAGCTATTATAAACAAAAATGCAGCCCCAAACACAGAGCGGCCCCAAGTCAAGGGCCTGGGGTTTGTGCAGTGTAACACTTATAGGGTGATAGTAATTGAAAATTGTCGTTTTCATGACTCATGAAAAAGGCACAGGAAGGATCTATGCATTCACTTTTGTTTCCTGCTGAGTCGGTGGCAACAGAGCAGAAAAAGTGGAAAAGAGAGGCTCTCGGCGGCTTTGGGTGGGACTCATCTGGACGCTGGACGCTGGACGCAGTCTTTAAAAACAGGTGCTCTAGAGTTAAAATCTCCTGCGCTGACCCAGTTGGCTGTATGACTTCGAACAATTCACCTATACTCTCAGTGTTAGTCTCCTCATCAGGAAAATGGGTGTTCTTATTCTGAGGAAGCAGCGTTGCAGGAAGGGTAAATGAAACCATTTGACCAAAGGGCTCCTAGCACGGAAGTTGGTCCAGTTGGGTGCCTGATAAATGAAATAATTTCACGGTCAAGTGTGCAGACTTTGCTTAGGTACGGTGAATCCCATCTCTGCTCTTCCTAGCTGTGTAACCTTGGGCAAGTGATTTTACCTCTCCAAACCTCTACACAACTGGGATCAACATCATTTATATCATCAGGTTCCTGGGAAGATGGACATAAGTTTCAAATTAATGATATCAATGACAACAATAGCAGCATTAGCAAGCACAGACATATCACCTACTAGGTATCACTTATAAAATGTTTTACATACTTAACCTCATTTCATCTTAACAACTGTGAGAGGCAGGGACCATTACTACCCCATTTCACTGATGAGCAAACTGAGGCACAGAGAAAATTTGTTTGGATCTTGCTTCTCACCCAAAATCCATGCCCATAAGCATGACACCCATTCTAGCTGACAGATCACCACCATTATCACAACCTCCATGACTACCACTAAGACTTCTCTTTCCTTCTTTTAAAGACAGGTCTTCAAGTTAAAAGAAGTTTTATTTCAAGAAAGTATTTTGGTGACAGTCACTGTGTTTTCCATGGAGGGAGGTCTGAAAAACTATGTATGGCCAGGAGACGTTTTATTTTTTTCTTATTTCAATTTTTTTGTTTGTTTTGGTAAGGTGAGAGGTGGGTCATCTATTACGATTTCATGTTGTTAGAAAGAAAAATAATAATAAACACAACTCCCAGCAGAGCCCATGCTTCCGCCTCTTCCCCTCCCCCTACCAGATGCTATTTTCCTTTTTAGTCAGTGTTGTTCTAAACTCTCATCAGAATATCCACCAAGAAGACATAGCGATTCATCTTCTTGTTTTCCTTTCTCGCCTTGGCTGGGAGCAGGCCAGGGCAGCTTGACAGAGGGGCCACAAGGCGCGATGACCCCCGCCCCTCCCAGGGACTGCTGGGGAAATGGATTGATCCCCCCCTTATCTGCTCACAGATAATTTAGTTATTGGCCCTGGCTCTAGGATAGGGCTGGGGATGCTGTGTCCTGAGCAGAGACAGTGATGCTAATGGCAGGGGGTGGGGGAGAGGAAGGGGGAGGGGAGGTGGTGAGAAAGAGAGCCAGGCTGGGAATGCCTGTGTGTTTGTGTCTGCAAAAGGCAACGTGCGGGTGTTTGGCTTTGCTTGCTTAGCTATATATCAGCATCAAGCAGGATTTGAAACCCCAAAACCCTTAAATGGATGTTTGACAAATTGAGGATGCCTCACTGTCAGACAGAGGAAAGGAGCCTTTTGAGCCTCAGCACGCTCACTCTCATTTCACAAAGGGAGAAACTGACGCCCCCCAGGGGAGATCCCAAGCTGCAGCCCAGGCTCTCAAGTCTGAGCTGAGACCCCAGGTCTCCTGAAGAACCTGGGGCGGTACATCAATGTGGCATGAAGAGCCTTCTACAGTCACAACCCCTATCATGGCTTATGTCATCTCCGAAGGTAGCACGTTTCCAGCACCCGCTGGGGGTGTATGAGTGAGCACAAGGCCTGTTGGGGATGCTTCCCATTTTGTCTGACTAATTTGACCATTACCTCCCCTCCTTCAGCTTTTATCAGCAGCCTGTCTGTAGTTTATGACTCAGTGCTTTAGACACAGAATTCCCAACTCTGTGAACAATGCCTCCAGCCAGAGCCGCTCGGAGTGGGGTGCAGAGAGTTATCAGTTTACTGATGATACCACATTTTTTTAACCAAAAACCTCAGGCCTGGGGTATGTTATATGTGAAAAGGGGGAGAAAGGACAAGATAATTTCTACACTGCCAGGTCACAGCCTCATTGCCTAAGAGGTCTTGTGGGTGGTGTTCCTATTAACAAGCAACTTATTATGTGTTGGGGATGAGGACTCTGGGGGAGGGACAGTGGGAAAGGGAAGTCCCGGGCTGTTGCATAATAACACATTGGCACCTTGGGAATACTTCCGGATGTGTGGGCTTCTGCAGCGTGAATGAGAATGCCACCATAAATCTGCCACCCACCCTCACACTGCTGGTACCAGAGCCAGGGAAAACATCAGCCCGGCTCGATGATCGATGATCGGGGACAGGAAAACAAATGAGGAGGAAAGGAAGGGAGGAAGAAAGCAGGGAAAGAAGGAAGGACGGGAGGGAGTGAAGGGGTCATTCAGCTAGGGAGGCAGAGCTGCCGCAGAGAGAAGGCAGAGGGGCTCTGTACTTAGTCTGGAGATAGAATCACAGTTCTTTGAGATGAGTGACCTTGGACAAGGGAAGGCATCCTGTGTGTATGCTCTCGACTCAGTCTTGTCAGAACTCTTCACAAAACCCCAAAGCCTACAGTCCACCAGGCTCCTCTGTCTATGGGATTTTCCAGGCAAAAACACTGGAGCAGGTAGCCACTTCCCGCTCCAGGAGATCTTCCTGGCCCACGGATCGAACCTGCGCCTCCTGCATGGGCAGGCGGATTCTTTACCACTACGCCACCTGGGAAGCCCCTTCAGGCGTCCTCGTAGGTCTCAGATCCCTCATCTGGATGTAACACACCTCCACAGGCTCGTCTTAAACAAAGGTGCATGACATGGGGCAGGCTACCTGGTGAGTATCCGCACGTGGTGGGTAGTGCTGATATTCACCCCCATCTCAATGCCCACTGAGGGAAGTACTGGGCGATGTGCATCACACACACTCAGCTTGCTAGGAACGGGGCTGAACCTCACCGTGCCCGATGACAGTATTCAGTAGGGCTTCCAAGCGACAATCAGCAGAAACCAACTTCGGCTAAGTCAGGCAAAACAAGCAAACAAGCAAAATCTATTCAAAGCATATTGGATACTCATGGAAGACTCCCTGGGAGGGCTGCAGGAGTGTTTTGAAGGCTGATTTTGAGCTCACGGTGAAGCCCCAGGACTGTTCTTGTGAAGACATCTCAGAGCTGTGGCTACACAACAGCTGGGTGCTGTCAGTGGTACTTTGGAAACACATGGGTGTGGCCACTCCCACTATCTTCATCAAAGTGGTTTGATTTGATGAATCATTGTCCCTGTGTCTTCTGATTCATTCTCAGATTGATGTGTCTGATAGGTGATCAGAGGAGAGGGTAGGTCACGTGCCCACATTCAGCTACAAGGAGGACTGGGTGGCAGAGGTGCTGCCATTACTAACTTCTTTTCTTTTTTTTTAAGTTTTTATTGAATGTGTTACTATATTGCTTCTGTTTCATGTTTTGGTTTTCCTGCCACTGGGCATATGGGATCTTAGCTTCTCCTCCAGGGACCGAACCCACACCCTCTGCACTGGAAGGCAGAGTCTTAACCACGGGATCACCAGGGAAGTCTCTGCATTACCAGTTTCTGCAGTGGGGCTCTGCCTCACTATTATTACACCAAGGAGAGCTCTTTCCTAAATCTAGGAAAGGGATTCAAATAGTATGTCCACAAACATTGGTCAGTGTCTCCCGCAATGGAGTCCCAGGCCTGTTCCCATTTTCTGGATGAGAACACTGAAGCTCAGCCAAGGTCACATATCTAAGTCATGGCGTCAATCCAAGTCAAGTCTCCTTCAAGCCTGTTCTCCTGGCTACCACCTTGACCGCCGTCTTGACATGCGTCATGATGAGAACACCCTCCACTCCAGCAACGCCTCCCCCATTCCAGTCCCAGTCCTCTGGCTCATCCCAGCTGGATCTTTCGGGAGCCACAGATTCACTGTCTGCTTTTCCATTATTCTTAGAGGAAGATGTTTTTCTTCCTCTAAAGCCATGGAGTCTGTTCTTGGAATGTCGTTTCTAGGCGCCGGGATCTCTGGACAGACTCCTTTCTTCCTGGAATATCCTGTCCCTCAGAGTCCCCAGGATGGACTCCTACATGGTGAGGTGGGGGCACCTGACTGAGGTGCCTCCTCTAACACAAGCAGTCAACAGGCAGGCGGAACACAGAGCCTTCCCTGGACACCATCCACGCCACGGACAGTTCTCTGTTCCATTCCATTAATTCATTAAGTGAACTGTTCCATAGCAGTATATTCCTTGCTCACACTCCCAAAGCCCTACCAGACCAAGAGCTGTCTGGTAAAAAAAAATATTTTGCAGGAAGCTCACCACCGTGAGCCCGGGAGTCAGACTCTCTGGGTGAAAGTCCCAGCTCTACCACTGGACTGCACATCCTTAGTTCACCTCCTCAAGGCCTCAGCTTCCTGGTTTGTAAATGTAGGGTACTGAAAGAGTTGTTAGGAGAATGCACTTTAGAAATGTGTCTGGCATATGATAGATGCTCAATACATACCATCAGCAACAGCAGAACATTGAGGATCTCCTGGAGGATAATACTATGTGAGGTAGGTCTAGGGCCTTCCCTGGTGGTACGGTGGCTAAGAATCCACCTGCCAAGGCAGAGGACACGGTTTCCCTTGGTCCAGGAAGATTCCACACGCCGGGCAGTAACTAAGCCCATGAGCCACAACTCCTGAGTTGATGAGCTGCAGCCCTTGAAGCCCGCATGCCGAGAGCCTGTGCTCTGCACCAAGAGAAGCCACTGCCGGGAGTAGCCTGTGCACTAAGCTAGAGAGCAGCCCCACTAGGCGCCAACAGAAGAGGCCTGCACACAGCAGCACAGACAGCGCAACCACAGAAAGCCAACACATACACTCTCAAAAAAGGACAACATAAAGCAGATCTGGAGCTTCCAGGCCTCATCCTCATCTTTACCCTTCCCCCTCTTAAGCATTTCAGTGAACACAGCTTGAAGATCAGGATCTATTCCAGTTACTCGGGCCAACGTGTAGGTGGGGAGGCAATGCCTCTGGAGGGAAAGCAAGAGAGGACCAGACTCAGAGTCTCCCAGGCCCCACTACTGTAGGCACAGAATGCAGTTATTTTTTCCCAAGAAACGGTGAACCATGTCATAATGTCCATCTCCCCTTTGCACTAGTCTCTAGCAACCAATAATATCAAAGACCCCAAATCTGTGGACCAACAAATGTCATCTGTAATGAGCCAGATGATAAATATTTTAGGCTCTTCAGCCCCTGGGGTCTCTGTTGCGACTACTCAGTTCTACTCAGCAAAAAAGCAGCCACAGATAATAAAAGATGGGTGCAGTGGTAAAGAATCCATCTACCGATGTAGGAGATGCAAGAGACATGGGTTCGATCCCTGGGTCTGGAAGATCCCCTGGAGGAGGGTATGGCAACCCACTCCGATATTCTGGTCTGGAGAATTCCATGGACAGAGGAGCCTGGCGGGCTACAGTCTATGGGGTCACAGAGTCGGACATGGCTGAGCATCCATGAATGGTGTTGCATTCTCTATTAGTTGCTCAGTCATGTCTGACTCTTTGCAACTCCATGGACTGTAGGTTGCCAGGCTCCTCTGTCCATAGGATTCTCCACGTAAGAATACTGGAGTGGGTTGCCATTTCCTTCTCCAGGGGATCTTCTCAACCCAGGGATCAAACTCAGGTCTCCCACATTGCAGGCAGACTCTTTATGGTCTGAGCCACCAGGGAGGCCCCTGGTACATTCTAGAAAACTTTATTTACAAATACAGGCAGTAGACCAGCTCCAGCTCATGGACTGTTACTTGCAGACCTGTTCCACAGACCATACCATCCTAACTTCACCACATTCTAACCCTGCCCAGAAGCCCTTGAGCCACATGCCATCTTAATGCTAGTACAATGGGTGGGTCTCATCCAGCAAGATCTGGGTGTACTGTTGGGTGTGATGTCCATGGTGAGAGATGGTTCAAGCAGAGCTCACGATTATGAGAAATAGTCACACACTTTGGAAACCACACAGCAGAAGTGCAGGTAAGGCTTTTAGAGATTACCTAATACAATCCTTTCAATTTATGAGAGGTCAATCAGAAGTCCAGACTAGGGAGGTGACTTGGCCAGTTTCAACTAACATGTTCTCAGCATAGCTGAGACCAGAGTGCCTGGTTTTCTGACATTTAATCCAACGCTCTTTCTACTATACCACTAGGTTCATATCAAGATTTTATTACGAATTACACTCAAATCAGGAGGAGGGGCTGGAAATCTGCGCTTCTCTGCCTGGAAACTCTGCTGTCCTTCCCCGCTCCGCATCTTCCTTTTCTTCCATCCACAAACAGGTGTGGGGCACCTCGATTGTGTTGCTCAGCCCTCACTTGGTGTCAAGGAGAAAGTAAGTGGTCAATAAACGTGTTTGAGAATGGAACACACCGTAAATGATATGTGGTAAAGAGCTCACAGCATGCCGGGAGAAGGGAGGTCTAATAGCTGCTCTGTGATGTGCTGGGAACAGCAGAACCAGTGACATTTCCTCCCCTTCAGTCCTCCAAGAAAACTGCCTTTCAGAGAGAAATCTTCCCACCGAGGGTTTCCTCCTTTCCTTAGATGGAGCACCTCTGTCTTTTGTACTTGCAAATGAATTGTGATTAGTTTTCACCTCCAGCCCAGGGGATTAGCCAGGGGACCTTTGATCTTCAGGTATCGATTTGCATCTTAAAGGAAGCATGATCTCATCTGGGCTAGCTCAAAATTCCATCCCTGCCCCCCAACCCCTGTCTGTTTACCAACCCCCCAGGCTGACCAGGGGCCTCCCAAGTGGGGCTAAAACAACAAGACCAGCCAGACTCCAAAAACAAATTTCCCATCTGACTCCGTGAAGGTGGGAAAAGGACATTTGCTTGCTAAACATGGGCTGGTCTGCGATTCCTCTTCCTCAAATCCGAGAGCCTGGATCCTGGCTGGAGGCTGTGGAGTAAAATGAACTGAGCTTGTGTGCAAGAATCAGACAAGATCAGGTTCAAGTCCTGGTTCTGTCTTCAAGCCTAACCTGTGTGACTCTGGACACGTTTCACAAGCTCTCTGGCTTCTACATTTTTCTCATCTCTAAAGAAAGAATAAAAGCCTTAAACGTCTATACAAATAATAACGACCCCAGATAGTTGGCATGAAGAAGTGCAATAAATGTAAGATGAAGCTAGATCACAAGGGTTATCCATTACCACCGTCGTCTATGAGAACATAAGCTCCAGGAGAGCAGAATACCTGCCCTCTGTCTGTCTGTTTTCATGGCTGTATTCACTAGCGCCTAAAACAGAGTCTGGCTCCCAGGAGGCACTCAATACATACACGTGAAGGAAAGGAGTGAATCATCATTTAGTTATAACCCATTGCTATTCTTGTAACTCACTAGCCGTCCGGCACCGTCCACTTCTCCAGCGAGGCCCAGAGAAAGGGCAGACTTACCGATACAATTGAAGGAGACTTCCTGCCGACAGAAGAGCGAGCAGCCATCCCCGTTGATCTTGTTCATGTCATCACACTCTTCACCTTGGCTTCTGCAGAACGGATATGGAAGGAAAATTTGCCACATCAGCGTCAGAAGCCCAACTGGGACATGGAAAAGCCCTCTGGGGGCTATGAACTTTTTGGTGAGGTCTCAGACAAGTCCCTTCCCCTGGCTGAGTTTCTGTTTCTTCCAAACAATGTCAATTTGTGAGGTCCTTACGTGTGTCCTACTGTGTGTTTCTCATGACAAAGCAGAATTCCTGCTTCAGACTCATTCACTCTGTTAAGTTAGCAAGTCAGAGGGGAGGAAGGAGAGGACGCAGCAGTGAACCGGACTTTGCGACTATGTCCAGGAAATCGCATTTCCCCTCTGAAACGATGGACTGAAGGGGATTTTGGAGTTTCTAAGGTATAAATGCTGTTCTTCCGTGGGCCCTGCTCTGGTCCTCTGTCATAAGCCCAGTGCACATGAAGGCAGTTTTTTCTCCTACACGCATTCAGACTTGGTCTTCCTCAGACCAGAGAACACCGCCCTCTCCGTTGGCTGTGTCATTTCATGGTGTCGAGAACTCTAAGGCCTGGGACCTATGCTGCTAGGAAATAAAACTGCCTCCTCCTACTATAAGGAATTATTTCCATCACCAAAGGATGATTTTGCAGTGGTTAGGATGGGCAGAAAATGAGCCACACTCTTGGAATTAGGTCTAGAAGAGAAGGAGGATTAACTACAGAAAGACTGGATATGTTACCACTTTCTGGAAAATTCCCATCCCTTTAGTCACAGAAACTTGGGTTTAGAGCCCTGTGTTCCCAACTAATTGTGTGATCTTGGACAAGTCCCTTAGTAGGGCTCTCCAACCTCGGGCACCTAATGCCTGATGATCTGAAGTGGAGCTGATGCAATAATAATAAAGTGCACAATAAATGTAATGAGCTTGAGTCATCCCTAAACCATCTCCCATCCTCCTAGTCCATGGAAAAAGCATTTTCCACAAAACCTGTCCCTAGTGCCAAAAAGGTGGGGGACTGCTGGTTAATCTCTCTCTGATCTACCTTTGACAATTTACACCAACAAAAATTGGAAACAAACTTTCCGCTGTTTAGCCACAGTAAGCACATTTCAAGTCCTCAATAGCTGGATGGAGCAAGTGGCAACTGGATCAGACGGCACAGAATCTATTTCCACTATGGTAGAAAAATCCCCTGAACGGTCCTATTCTGGATGTTTAATCTCCGTTTTCTCATGGGTTAAAATGGAGATAATTACACCTACTCCTTAGCTTCGGTGCAAACATGGAAGGTAACTTAAGGGGTCGGGCCAGGTTTGCCACACACAGTGGACAATCAGAGAGTCACAGTCCCCACGCCCACCCACCTGTCCTGGGATGTCTCCGTAGAGCATGTGGCAGGTGTCCCTCCTTCCCCAGAGACCGGCTGGGAGCCCGGCCTGAAAGAGGCCTCAGACTTTGCCTTTCACCCGGGCAATTAACACGGGGAAACGTTTGTTGCTTTTAGGAAGTGTCAGAGTACCAGTATGGGGCCTTGTAATCAATGTTTACGATGACTAGGATATTGCATTGATCTTTGAAGAGCCCCCCGACTTCTCTCCTGGTTGCAAAGCCCTTAGCAAAGAATTCTATATTCCAAGCTGGGCCCATATTCAAGCAAATCTTGCACACTGGAAATCAGTGATGGCCTTGTGATTCTTAACTATTTCATAGGTTATCTGGGGAGAGAATTTTTTTTTTTAAACCCGGGCTGGTTTCCCTAAGCCACAAAGAACACTTCTAACCCTCCTTCCCTCACCACCCAAACAGTATGTTCTATTGGTTTAAGCAAAACATTAGGGTCACCACAAATATCTTCTAGGCATGCCAGATCTATCATTAGATAGACAAGTTCTGAGAAACCTTCTTTGACCTCCCGGGCTAGAGTGGGTGGCCATCTTCTTGGAGTCCCAAGACAAGGGGCTCCATCTATCACGGCACTTGTCAAACCAACTACCTTTGCCTGTTGCTTGAGAGCACCCCGCCCTAGGCTTTAGGAAGCCAAAGGAGGCGACAGAGTCTCTGTCATCCTAGCACCCTGACGCCTGGCACAGTGTCTGGGAAAGAGGAAATAGCACGGAGCCATGCCTTCACTTGTTAGTTTTGCAGCACCATCGGTCACGGCAAGGCAATGGTAAATCCAGATGAGGATGTGGGTCCGAGGCCTACACCTTGGTTCTGCTCCTTACTAGGTATGTAAGCTTCAGAAAACCATTTTAATCTTTGGGGGCAAGGTGTCTCTTGTGAAGTAAGGTGATCAGGCCTGTCTCACATGGTTGTTGGAAGGACCCAAGGAGATGACTGTGTGGCACAGTGCCTCCCACCCAGTGGAGTCTCAATAAATATTTATAATTATCATTATAGTAGTCATCCAGGGCTTTTATTCATCAGAGGCCTCACTGAGTGTTGAGTCTATCTGTATTTCTTCCCAAATTCCTTTGCATATATACAGCAAATTAGCACGTATCATCCCATGAAAAATCCAATTAGTGAAGATGACAGCCCTTCTTACTCTCAAAGTTTATTTTATTTTATTTTTTTGCTTAGGTAATCATCCATAAGTTGCATTCAGTTTTCTTCCAACTATGTCAACAACTATTTGGTACCTGCAGGTAATTCAATACCTATTTGATGTCTATGAAGGTTATTAACCCTAGGTATAAAATACTGAAAAACTTGCTCAGAATGATATTTAAATTACTACCAGCAGTTTTAGTGATAACATTGCTTGCAGTGTTTTATCAGTATATCTATGAAAAGTCAAAGTCTTAGTCATTCAGTCCTGTCTGACTCTGAGATCCCATGGACTGTAGCCTGCCAGACTCCTCTGTCCAGGGATTCTCCAAGCAAGAATAGTAAGTGGGCTGCCAGTTCCTATTCCAAGGGATCTTCCCGACCCAGGGATTGAACTCGGGTCTCCTGCACTGTGGGAATATTCTTTACCATCTGAGCCATCAAGGAAGCTCTATCTATATCTGATTCCAAAATGGATAGACAGAATTGTAGACCAGATCCTACATGTAGTGAGTTTCTTTTTTATTCTTCTTGCTAAATTAAAAAATCCCAAGTCACAATTATGGGTTGTTGGCAATGACCATGACTGTCTCCTGGATGTTCTGGATATGTAGCTTAATCTTGGACCCTCAAAAGATGCAGCACTTTCCCTGGAGATGATCCTGTTCACTTGCTCAGGGTTCTATCAGACAACAGCTATATCAAAAGCTAGAAGTCAATGTCGTCATGTGGAAGTAAACAGTGAGTATCTTCCCTTTGCCCATTTTTGTTACATTAAGTGCCTGAAACCATATCTTCATGTTGGATTGTTGCACTTGGATAAGGATCTTAAATGCATGCAATAGCACACCATCAATGTCAATCTCTGACAAGTGTGGAGTTTTATTTTGTATGCTTGAGGAGTAAAATTCTTGGCAATCAGGTGGTTTGCATCATAATTCAACACTTAAAAATCCTTATTATTACCCCCCTCCATATTGAAATCTAGATAATTCAGCTTTGAAATTATAGATCCAGGATGTTTAAGACGTGAATATATATATATATACACACACACACACACACACATACACACCTGAGCTACAACACTTCAGCAAATCATTTGAAATTGCACAAATAAGCAATACTGGTCTTAATCAGTGTTAAAAAGAAAAAAAAAAAAAAAAATGTCATTCAATATTCCAAAAACTTGACTTAGTACCCTGCTGGTAGCAGCTGGTTTATTTCAGGGTGTTTAGGGGAGCAGCGTCTTGCACACACTGCTGTCCTTTTGCACAAGAAGTTGGCCGGCATCTGATCATATTCTCAACATATGCTTTTCCCTTCAGTGCTAAGCCATGATCAGGAGGCAAACTGTTGGCCAATAGTGGGTGTCTGTGCGAATGTGTATTCACGTACACACTCTTTCTCTGCATCCCTGCATTCTCCTCGCTGTGCTCCTAGCTGGTCCTTTCATTCCGTAGCAGCTTTCCAGTGGATGTTACACACCACAAGATCATCAGCATCCAATTAAATTGCTCTTGACCTCTAGCACTAATGTCAATGATAAACCAATGAAACCGCCATTGAGCCCTTTTCTTTCATTATATGAACTATACCTACGAATCGATTCATGTCCTGCACATCAGTGAAATAAATTCTCTTTGTAGTGCCCCTCCCCCTACAGAAATAGTAATTGCAGTCCCATGGTGCACAGATACTCTGTGACACCCAATGGTGCCATTTAACGAAGGAATTTTGCCAATAACATGTTGTGTCATCTCCATATGTAACGTTTATTATTAAATCTGCCAATAGTTTTCAAAGTCCCTTAGCAATAGTGTGATTTGTAACTGTGATTGCAATAAAGAACACAGATTTAGCAATAAGAAGTGTAATTGTGAATGAATCTTGGTCTCTTTTTCATCTTGAGGGCCAAAACTATTTAATTCAGTGACAAGACATTTTTGTGCTTACTCTGGAGGGAAAAAAAAAAGCCCAAAGATTTCCTTTTTTTTTTTTTTTCAACAATACAAAAGTCTTGATGGCTTCTCACCACTTTCTCAGTTGCGTAACATCTTGCCCTGTGGACAGGGGTGAATGGACTGATGATCCGATAAAATCCATTTTCTAGACACACAGCTTTATATCTTCCAATCACACTTTTCCTTCCTTTTGGCTGCTTGCGTGGAATCTTTACACTTACTGATTCATTTGTCTCCTGTACTTATAGTCATATTCAATGTTCACTCCAGAGGACTGTTTACTATTTATGGTTTCAGCATTACAGAGAGTTGAAATATTTTGCTGTTTTTATGAGACTCTGATCCATTTTGTAAATTGTTGATATAACACAATAGAAATAATAAATAAACTTTGTTTTAATAAATGTAAACGGTAACCAGCAAAGAATGTAAAAGTGTTCTCACGTAGGTCCTGTGTCCTATTAACTGAATGTGGACTGAGGTGGAAAAAACTAATAGAACCTCTGTAGCACAAAGGACATACTTCGGAACAAGAGCACAGTGGTGGTCAGCGCAGAATGGCAGCTCGTGGAAATCTTACGTGAGAACTTGTTTACTCAAAAAAGAGTCACTGCTTTTCTTCTGAGGCCTGCAAACTCCTTGCAGATGAATCGAGCTGCAGATTGCTGGGGCTCCCTCAAGCTCACGCCCTGAAGGGTAGCCCACAAGCTCTTCTCTTTGGCACCCTGACCACCTCTGGCCGAATTAGCATTACCCCCCGCTCTGTAGTGAGACTTACTCACCTCTGAATGACGCCGTCACCACAGTACCCGCTTCCATGGATGTATGTGGCAGCAGGTGACGGCTCACTCTCTTCACTGCCTGAAACAGCGATGACCCAATACTGGTACCTACTGCCAAGCTGCACATCTCTGGAAAACATACGGACATAAGGGAGACTATTAACTATGCAGATGCAAGGCTGGGGACAGACAGAATGGATCCCCTTGAGCACATTTCTACTAGTCTGGCTTGTTTTTGATACCACCCGCATATTTAATTATTCAACAATTTTTATTTGTTTTTTATAAATTTTACGGAAGCACAGTTGATTTACAATGTTATATTAATTTCTGCTGTATACCAAAGTGACTCCTTTTTACACATATAAACATTCTTTTTCATATTCTTTTCCATTATGGTTTGTTAGGAGATTGAATGTAGTTCCCTGGGCTGTACAGTAGGACCTTGTTCACTCATCCTACACATACTAGTTGGCATCCGATAATCCCAAGTTTGCAATCCTTCCCTCCCCCATCCCACTCTCCTTTGGCAACCACAAGAATGTTCTCTATGTCTATGAGTCTGTTTCTGTTTGGTTGAAATGTTCATTTGCGTCACATTTTAGAATCCACACATAAGTTAGCTATCCAGTAATTTTTCATGTCTACTGTGATTAAGCCACTCTCCCACCTATGATGGGCTATCCTAAAATGTAGCATCAACTGACATACAACCATGAATATTACCAGGTGGCGCTAGTGGAAAAGAATCTGCCTGCCAATGCAGGAGACACAAGAGATGTGAGTTCGATCCCTGGCTGGAGTAGAAAGTGGCAACCACTCCAGTATTCTTGCCTGGAGAATATACTTCCACTCCAGTATTCTTCCACCAACAGAAGAGCCTGGCAGGCTACAGTCCAGGGGGCCGCAAAGAGTTGGACACGACTGAATGACTGAGCACTTTTTATCTTTAATTTAATCTTTAGAATAACCCTGGATAAGAATTGGATGGTATATGGCCCATAACGAACATGTCTTGGAGAATGCCATCTAGGAAAAATAAATGGGATGAGTAAAAGCACAGAGGTGGGAAAGCACCACGCCAGATTCTGTGGGCACTGTCTGATCATTGCCCTCATATTAAGATCGGAGCGGAAACCCCATATAAGCAGGCAAGCCCTTTCCTTACGTTTCATACCCAACGACTATCCCTGCCACTTGCTCCGCCCTGTGCTTCTCACTCTTGACTAAAATAATAATAATAGCAGCAGCTATGAAATGAATGTCAAGCCTGGGGCTAAGCACTTTCTGTGTGTTTTCTCATTTGAGAATCAAAACAACACTACATGCATGCTAGTAGTTTCATATTTATTTTACAGATGATGAGTCTGAGGCATAAAGAGATTAAGCGTCTTGCTTACAACCATACGGCGTTAAATTATATCCTGCACTCTGCCTCCCTAATTCCTAGCTCAGGTCAGCTTGAACAATTTCACTCCTTGCAAAGAGAAATCTTGTCCTGCAATTGCAATTCCAGGCTTTGGTTCCTGCTAGATTTCCAGTTTGCCTAGATTGCATCTCTCCTCGGCTCTCAAGACCCCACAGAGCAATGCCTGTTCCACTTTCCTGGCACTCAACCTCATACCAGATCACCTTCCTCCCTTTCTGATCTCTTCTCAGCTCCTTACTTGAATTCCCTGCCATGGAAGGAACCTGGATACTGGCAGTTATCTTCCAGGGCAAAGATATATTTATCCACATGACCAAATCACCATCCCCATTTCCTTTTTGACCATTTTCAAAGGGAAATATTATTCTTCTCTTTCATCTCCCTCTGCTCCAATTAATTATTTTTTAATAATAAAAAAGTGTCATAGGAAAAAAGAAAGTACAAAATGGTAATGAAGAGAATTCCTATCAGATTCCAGAGCTGGGGTGAGGGGGGATTCATAAACAAAAGGATGGTGTCAAAAAATCTCAAGTCCTCCTGCCCATCTGTTGTTTCAGCTGCTGGTCGGGCTGGGGCTGTTTGGATAAGGCCAATAAGATAACAGGTGCGGTGACAATAGATAGTATCTCCTGACTCTCAACGCAATGACGAGCTAGAGTTTATGACTGAAGAAGGCTCCCGAAGGACATGGCCCTGCTGAGAATGCTGGACTTATGACCCAATAGAGGGCTTGTTTTTGGAGAAGGAAATGGCAACCCACTCCAGTATTCTTGCCTGGAGAATCCCATGGACAGAGAAGCCTAGTAGGTTACAGTCCATGGGGTCGCAAAGAGTCGGACACGGCTGAGCGACTTCACCTCACCTCAGAGGGCTTGTTTTAGCACTGCTGGAGCAAGTAAGAAGATTGAGGGTAGACCAGAAGTCCCTGGAGATTCTAGCAGCACTCTGTCAATGAAAGCTAAGTAGGTAAGATACATAAAAATCTTGAGATATTATATGTATAACTGTACAAATAATGGTTGCCTTGTAAACCTCTGGAATTCTAATTTGTTGATATAATTAGAGGCTTTTATAAAAGTTTATTGGATATTTAAACCACCTCTAGACCAATGAATGTATGTATACATTTTCAGATGGTGCTTCTGAAACTGGAATATTGGGGGAGGGGGAAGAATGGCTTTCCCAGGGGATGCATGAAGGCCCAAGATAAAGATGACATGTGCTCTATTGTACATCATTTTTGCTTTAAAATATGGAGGCTGGGACTTCCTGGAGGTCCAGTGGCTAAGAATCCACCTTGCAATACCAAGGACGTGGGTTTGATCCCTGGTCAGGGAATTAAGCTCCCACATGCCCCAGGGCAACTAGGCTCACGCGCAGCAACTACTGAGCCTGGGCACCTCACAGCCACACAGCACAACGGGAAAGCGCGTGCCACGAACGAGAGAGTCCACGTGATGTAACAGAGATCCGCGCCACCACCAGACTCAACACCGCCAAATAAGCAAAACAAAAGCAAAAAATATGAAGGGATGTTTTATATTAAACAATTATGGCCCATTAGGGAATAAAATTTAAAAATTTTCGACAGGCTACCTCCCAGGCTACTGGGGCATATGGTCACTGTCTGAAGCAGATGGAGCACTTGGGTGGAAAAGCGTGAGACTGTGAAGATTACGTCTCTATCTTGTTTTTTTCATTCGTGGTGTGCATCCAAATGATTTATGCCTGATGATATTTAGGGGCTCTGCTAATATTTGTGACTGTTTTCTCCCCTACCCTGCCTGGCCTCCTCCCCTCTCCCTCCTCCTCCGTCTCAGTAAACACCACTTTGAGGTGAGCAAACGCAAGTTTCCATCCTGGCTTCCTCACTTGCTCGCTGAGAAGTCAGAGGCAGGTGTTCCAGTGCTCTGAGCCTATTTCAAATTAGTCAGAAGCCTGGTTTCACAGCATCTTCCCACAGGTTGAATGTGAGAACACATAAAGCACCTATGTACCCAGCCAACAATAACTTGTTAACAAATGCTAACTTGTTACTATTAAAGCTAAATTATCAACATTCTCATCCACTGAGAGTTTTGCTATGCTCTCTATACTAGAAGGAATGGAGTGACAGATAAGTATATATAAACTTGGTTTGGTAAACTCATGAAGATGAATAAGACAATCATCTATCACGTGAGTCATGGTTTGATGGAAAGTCTCTTCTGCCACAATGTTTGGCTAGAACACCCTCAGGGCATGCAGCTCTCTCTCTTTCTCTCTCTCTAGGTGGCTGTTTCAACTTTTGAAATTTCTGGATCCCAGAAGGTTTGTCTTTACCCTGGGGCCAAATCGATTCCCCAGTAACTTCCACCACTGTCCTTCTTGTTACCTGCCGGCCTTACACAGAAAGTATCTGATTGGTAGAGAAACCGTAATACCCTCCTTCCAAACAGCGCGTGCATGGCACATGCACGATTATCTCTCAGAAGCCTGACAGTGGCTCTTTGGAGCAGGAGTTGTTATCCCAAGATTTCACATAGGAAATTAGAAGCCATTCCCTTTATTAAAGGACGAGAAGGGAAATCAGGGCAAAAAAATGCTATGAAAAAGATTGCATTTTTCCACTTAAGAATTCCTGTGATAAAACTATATTTCCTCCAAGTTAAAGTCACAATGAATGCTAAACCAGGGCTCTTTTCTCAAGAGCCTAAGGTAGAAGAGAATTTTTTGAGGACAGGCTATGGCTTCTGAAGGCTTTGCTGGAGGTTAGGAGCTATTTCACGGTTGGCCTAAAGCCAACGTGGGACATTTATGTCCAGTTGTGCCTTTCAGCTGCTCTGAAAACCATCTGGAAAGTCTTAATGCTGTCACTGGAACCCCTTCCCCTCCTGAGTCTCCCACATCCAGGCAGACCCTAAGCCCTGTTAACTTCCCCCATCCAACAGCTCCCATGTCTTTTCCTGTGCATCCTTGCTACCAACTATATCCCAATCTTGACAACTCTGGCTCGCCCTCTTGCCTCGAGCAATCTCCCCTTTCCAGTTGTGCCAACACCATCAGAATATTCTTAGATCCAACGCTACTCTCCAACTCAAAGCCTCCCCATGTAGGGCAGTGATGGGAACATGCTTCCACCTTAAACTTCCTATTTCTCTTGGTTTAAAACTAAAATTTTACCACTTCATCTGAAACACAATTAGTTTCATCACTTCTGATTTCTCTCATAGAGTTCTGAGTGCCAGTTTATTTTAAAGCTAACCTCCACCAGAATTCAATCATTAATGCATCACATCTCAGATAAATTTCGGGCTTTTAGCTAGTAAGTTTAAATGGCAGTATTTAAATGTGATGAGACTGCTTGGTTGGTTTTGAAGGGTGGCTTGTTTTGCATCCTTGGTATGACTTTTTTAAAAAATGTTTTTATGTTTGACCATCATTGTTTCACAAAGGTCTCAAATGACACATTTGATATGCCTTAGGTTTGCATCTCTGGCGATTAGAAAGAAAAACACTGACATTTTTAAGTGGTATGACTTTTCAGTTCTTTTCCTCAGAAATGTATTGACGGTGATGTGTATCAAATTTGGAGCACAACCTGAAAGTAAATTTAGTTATAGATTATAAAATCACTATCTTAAGAAAATATATGTTATTAACTTATATGCAGAGTACATCATGAGAAATGCTGGACTGGAAGAAACACAAGCTGGAATCAAGATTGCCGGGAGAAATATCAATAACCTCAGATATGCAGATGACACCACCCTTATGGCAGAAAGTGAAGAGGAGCTGAAGGGCCTCTTGATGAAGCTGAAAGAGGAGAGCGAAAAAGTTGGCTTAAAGCTCAACATTCAGAAAACGAAGATCATGGCATCCAGTCCCATCACTTCATGGGAAATAGATGGGGAAACAGTGGAAACAGTGTCAGACTTTATTTTTGGGGGGCTCCAAAATCACTGTAGATGGTGACTGCAGCCATGAAATTAAAAGACGCTTGCTCCTTGGAAGAAAAGTTATGACCAACCTAGATAGTATATTCAAAAGTAGAGACATTACTTTGCCGACTAAGGTCCATCTAGTCAAGGCTATGGTTTTTCCTGTGGTCATGTATGGATGTGAGAGTTGGACTGTGAAGAGGGCTGAGCACCGAAGAATTGATGCTTTTGAACTGTGGTGTTGGAGAAGACTCTTGAGTCCCTTGGACTGCAAGGAGATCCAACCAGTCCATTCTGAAGGAGATCAACCCTGGGATTTCTTTGGAAGGAATGATGCTAAAGTTGAAACTCCAGTACTTTGGCCACCTCATGCGAAGAGCTGACTCATTGGAAAAGACTCTGATGCTAAGAGGGATTGGGGGCAGTAGGAGAAGGGGACGACCAAGGATGAGATGGCTGGATGGCATCACAGACTCAATGGACGTGAGTCTGAGTGAACTCCGAGAAATGGTAATGAACAGGGAGGCCTGGCATGCTGCGATTCATGGGGTCGCAAAGAGTCGGACACAACTGAGCGACTGAACTGAACTGAACTGAAGGAGTCTAAACATGCCATGACTGAGCTTTTGGCAAAAATGTCAATTTCTTAAACTGTTGGTGTGCAATTAGTATCATGACAGGTCAATTAAAACCCCCTCTGAAATCTACAAGCAAGTCACTTTCTTCCTCTCAGTCTGTTTTCCTACCTTTTAATTAAGATGTATGATTCTTGTCCCATGCCACTGTGAAGATAAAATGAGAGCTACAAAAGTACAATAGGAGAAAGAGGGTGGGGCAACGTCATTTCACAAGGAAAATGGCCCGTTTTCCTTGCTCCAGGAAATTCCCTCTGGGCCCTTGACTCCTCCTTATTGACCTCCTATTGTTTCCATACCATAGCATGCATTTATCATACACTCTCTCTCTCCAGTTTCTGTAACTGAACTGTATTATACTTTTCCGAGACCCTACTTCTGCAATAATTATAGCAATTGTAGTTTCCATTTGTTGGCTATTTATCACATGCCAGGCCCTATGCCTGGCACTTCATATGAATAACATCACTGAAGCAAAACAGCAGTCCCTTTATTTACTATGTAAAGGTTTTAGGTGAAGGAGCAAACACCTGGAGAGGGGAAGCTACTGCCTTTAGTCACACTGCTTTTGTCTCAGGACAGGAACTTAAGCAAGTCTGACTAATTCCATCCCAAGACACTGCTTTCTGAAGGTGAGGACCCTGGCTGTTATAAACCAGGACAGACAGCAGAGGTGAAAAGATCAAGTTTTTGAATCATGTAGCATCTGCATACAAAGACCAGTTGGAAAGTTCTAGAAGTCAGGAGAGACACACATTCTCTTCAGTTCAGTTCAGTTCAGTCGCTCAGTCGTGTCCGACTCTTTGCGACCCCATGAATCGCAGCACGCCAGGCCTCCCTGTTCATCACCACCTCTCGGAGTTCACTCAGACTCACATCCATTGAGTCAGTGATGCCATCCAGCCATCTCATCCTCGGTCGTCCCCTTCTCCTCCTGCCCCCAATCCCTCCCAGCATCAGAGTCTTCTCCAATGAGTCAACTCTTCGCATGAGGTGGCCAAAGTACTGGAGTTTCAGCTTTAGCATCATTCCTTCCAAAGAAATCCCAGGGTTGATCTCCTTCAGAATGGACTGGTTGGATCTCCTTGCAGTCCAAGGGACTCT
>SJYT01056469.1:372793-383974 GCA_006410635.1 Cephalophus harveyi
GGGAGAAGCCACCTCGAGCTAGAGGCCAGGGGCGGTGACCCCGGGGAGCCACCACAAGCCCGAGGCCAGGGGTGGCAGCTGGGAGGGGCCACCTCGAGCCCGGAGCCAAGGGCGGTGACCCTGAGCCTGAGCCCGAGGCCAGAGGCGGCAGCTGGGAGGAGCCACCCACGCCCGAGGCCAGGGCCGGCAGCAGGGAGGAGCAACCCAAGGATCAGCAGGAGGGCCTAGAGGATCTATCCCACGTTGAAGGTCAGGAACAGCCCCTCGTCCAAGGTAAGGAGCCGCGGCTGTGCTTTGCTGAAGCAGCCGTGAAGAGATGCCCAACACCCAAGGTAAGAGAAACCCAAGTAAGATGATAGGTGGTGCAAGAGGGCATCAGAGGGCAGACATACTGAAACCATACTCACAGAAAACTAGTCAATCTAATCACACTAGGACCACAGCCTTGTCTAACTCAATGAAACCAAGCCATGCCTGCAGGGCAACCCAAGGCGGGCGGGTCATGGTGGAGAGGGCTGACAGAAGTGGTCCACTGGAGAAGGGAATGGCAAGCCACTTCAGTATTCTTGCCTTGAGAACCCCATGAACAGTATGCACAGTATGAACACATTCTCTTAAACACCACGAATGGCTCACTCATCACGGGCAAGCCATTCCTGCTCTCTGATCATCCATTGCTTCATCTACAAAATGGGAATCTGGGAAGAATGTGAGAAGCAGCTCTAATTTAACAAGGAATGTGGTGATGCATCTTCCTGCCACAGGCTTTTCTACAAGCTAGAAGCTGCCTCAGCACTTAAAATTCTGTGTTGAGAAGGATGTAGTTCTAAATCTGCCACCCAGATTGACTAAGCTGGGAGACATGATAGGGGAGGACCACCTAGGATGCCTCTGGCTCAGGAAGAGCCCAGATATTCCAGGACTGCCTTGGGCTAAGGATAAAAGGGTAATCCTGGGTGCTTCATACACCAGCTTTCAGCCATGGGAAGAGAAGGAAGCAATTATTTTTGGAGCCTGAGATGATGTGCCCAGGCACACTATACGTACCATTAGTATTGTGTTGATTAGAAAATATATTAATCATATAGAGAAATACAAAGAACATTATAACAAATCCCCTTAGACTTACCACTCAGCTTTGTCAAATTAACAGTTTGCCATGTTTTCTTCCTCTTTTTTTGCGGGGAGCGGGGGAAGAAATAAAATATACTGTTTTGTATTTTTTGTTTTCAGTCCACCATTTCTCTCTCACGTGAGTATTTTTATATTTCTTGTGCCTATGTATTGCTCTGCATGTTTTAAACTTCCTGGGTGTTTTACTACTACATTTATTATTGTGTAGCTATTTTTTTTTAAAACCCAGCATTGCTTTTGAGATCACACATATTGATCATATAGATCAATGCAGTAATATACTTTCTTTGATCATTCTTTTCCTGATAGGCACCCAGATTATATCTCTGTCATTATTACTATCATCGTTGGTAATCTTTTTATTTGTTATTTCCAATAACATTGCTTTAAACGTACATGTTCACGTTCCTTTGCACATAAAACATGAGTGTCTGCAGGAAATACATCTAAAGTGGAATTGCTAGGCTGAAGATAATTGCATCTTCAACTTTATTCAGTTAGATATTGCTAAATTACTCTCCAAAAGTGTACCGATTAACACACCTACCAATAGATTTTCCATTGTTCCAGATCCATGGCAGCACTAGGTTCTACCAAACACGTAAGTTTGTAGCTAATCTGATGGGTATTAAATGATATTTGGGCTTCCCTGGTGGCTCAGATGGTAAAGAATCTCCCTGCAATGCAGAAGACGTGGTTCAATCCCTGGGTCAGAAAGATTCCCTGGAGAAGGAAATGGCAACCCATTCCAGTACTCTTGCCTGTAGAATCCCATGGACAGAGGAGCCTGGTGGGCTATAGTCCATGGGGTCACAAAGAGTCAGAAATGACTGAGAGACTAATGCTTTAGGGGCTTCCCTGGTGGTATTACTCTCCTTTGCCTTTCCCTGATTACTAACAAGCCTGAGTGTCATTTCAGGTGTTTGCTGACAACATATGTTTCTACTTGTGTTGACTGATTATTCATCACTCTGGCCTATTTTAAATTGGGTTCTTTTGTCTTTATTGATATGCCATGCATTTACAGATACTGGATACTGATTCTTTGCTTTTTTTTTTTTTTTATTCTGTTTAGGCTGTTTTGTTGAATAAAAATTTTTAATCGTTTCCTTCATGATTTGATCTTTTCATGGCTTGTTAAATAAATGTTTCTTTACTCCAAGATATTCATGCAAGTAAGTAGTCTCCCCTATTTTCTTCCAATAGTTTTAAGTTTTAATTTTTACATGTATGGCTTCAATCAACTACAAACAGTTTTTAAAATGATGGTGATAAGGATTGTTTCCCCCCAAATAGAGATGAATCATTTGTCTGACATTATTTATGTAAAACTTAATCCAATTCATGCAAGTAAGTAGTCTCCCCTATTTTCTTCCAATAGTTTTAAGTTTTAATTTTTACATGTATGGCTTCAATCAACTACAAACAGTTTTTAAAATGATGGTGATAAGGATTGTTTCCCCCCAAATAGAGATGAATCATTTGTCTGACATTATTTATGTAAAACTTAATCCTTTCACTACTGAATTGTGACACATTCTTTTGCCATATATCATTCAGAACTTAGATAAGCTTTCTTTTTTTGGGGGGGGGTGTTTGTCTTGTTTCATTAGTTTATTTTTTTCCTATTATCTTATCAATAGCAGTTTGTCTTAATTTCCATAGTTTTAGAAAAGTCTTGATTTATCTACAAGTCCACTCTATACTTTGGTTTTCTCCATCAAAAGACCCTTTTACTCTTTCAAGTGAATTTTTAGTTTCATTTTCTGAAATGCCTGTTGGGATTTTAATTCCAGTTTCATTGAATTTATAGATGCATTTGAGGATAAAATACTTCTTTATGACATTGTATCCTCCCATTTAACTATATAGTTTATATTTATTTAGGTCTCCTTTTATGATTTCAGTAAAGTTTTTAAAGCTTTCTTCATAAAAACTGTGATGATTTTTTATTAGGGATATATTCCTAACTCTAAGCATTTTATGATGTCAGTGCTATAGTAAATGGTAGCTTTAATCTATCTACCCATCCACTTATATAAACATATTTGCATGTATATCTATATTTGTATCTTCATATCTTAGAGCTGACAAAAATAATTTATAGATTGATATTCTGTTCATCAGTCCTCATAAGCTGTTTGATTAGTTCCACTAATTTGTTTATTCTTATTAATTTTTCTATGCAGTCTTTTATAGATGAGGGTAATGATGGTCTAGTTTCTCCCTTTTCAATCCTCAGAAATTCTGTTGATATTTTTTTGCTTATCCAGGTCAGGTAGGACCAATGGTGTTACTGGTTTTGTTTTTTATCATGAAGGGACTTGATTTTATTAAGAGTTTTAAAATTCTGCATCTAGTAAGACAATTTTATTTTTTTAAAATATTTTCATATGCTGGTCTTGTGAATTACATTCATAGACCATATAACTTTAACATCTCATTTTTATCCTGGGAAAATCCACTTGATGCAATGTGTATGTATTTGTTTGAGTTTGTAGGTTTTAAGACATGGATATATTTGGTCTGCTAGTATCTTATATGGGCTTCTGGGGTAGCTCAGCTGGTAAAGAATCCACCTGCAATGCAGGAGACCCCAGTTTGATTCCTGGGTTGAGAAGTTCCCCTCGAGAAGGGATAGGCTACTCACTTCAGTAATTTTGGGCTTCCCTTGTGGCTTAGAGGGTAAAGAACCTGCCAGCAATGAGAGAGACCTGGGTTTGAGCCTTAGGCTGAGAAGATTTTCCTGGAGGAGGGCATGGCAACCCACTCCAGTATTCTTGCCTGGAGAATCCCCTGGGACAGAGGAGCCTGGTGGGCTGCAGTCCACGGGGTCATAAGGAGTCAGACACGACTGAGCGACTAAGCACACACAGTATCGTATAGAAGATTTCTTGCTATTTTGATCATACACTTAATTGATCAAAAAGATGTCTTAACCCTCTGCATTTACTTGTCTGCTTGTTTACTGGCTTATATGTTTATGTGTTGTGCTGTGGACAGAAACACTGTTCTATGTGGCACTTATTCTTCGATACTTCCTGTTGTCATTTTGTGTCCTGGGACATAATAAATTAAAAAAAAAACGTTCTATACATTCTAGAAGAAAACATTTATACTTAATTCAGTAGCAGGGTTCTATATAGTTTTGTCAGATGAAACACTTTTGCGTGTGTGTTGTTCAAAGTCAACTAGATTGTTATTCTATTGTTTTTTTTTTGCTTAGTCTATTAATTATTGAGAAAGTTTGTTAAAATATTATAATACAACTGTGGATTTATCACCTTTTTTTTTCAAAGGTGTCATAGTCAATTTATATAGTTTTAGGGCATGTTATTTGGTATATACAAGCTCAAAACCATAATATAACTTCCATTTATCATTATATGGTAATCACTATATCTTAGAAAAAAATGTTTTTATCTTAATATTTCTTTGGCCTGATATTAATATTAGTGGGTTTTGGTTAGTTTTTTCCTGGCAAATATTTTCCATTCCTTTACCTTTAACCTTTCAGTGAATTTGTATTCAATTAAATCCAACATGAGAATCTACATCTTCATAGTGGACTTTAATCTGATTAGTGTGGTGACTATTAATTAATTTGTCCCATCTTGTTATGCTTTCCATCTACCATCCTCTTTCCTTGCTTATTTATTTCCTCCCTTTCTTTCCTTCCTTTGGATATACTGGACCTCTTTATTTTTACTCTTTACCCCTAGTTAGTCCATCTAACTTTTACAGATTATACTTTCTTACTATTTCTTTTTCCTGGTTACACAAAAATATGAATGTACACACTTTATCAATGTCAAAATTTAATAAAAACTGATGTTGATTTCTGACCCTCATTCTTAAGTTTTTATGTTTTTTGAATTTTGATGTGTCAACTCATGTTCACTGGGTTTTAATCCGTGGGGAATCATGTGTTTCCCAAGGTCAAGTCTACATTCCCTCTCAGAGGATAATTCCTAGGTAGGCTTGAAACATTATTCATCTAGAACTCATCTTTTTCATTTTGCTTCCAGTTAGTTTTTTCAGTTCAGGCATTCTGAGCAATGTAAACCCAAATCTCAAATCTTTGTGAGATATACAACATAAACATAGATATTTCCCCCCAAATACACCCTTTCATTAAGCATGTAACTTTCAGAAGTCCTAACTTCCTTTTGAAGCCCTCAGATACAATTTCCCACTTTTCAGAGATTCAGGGCCAAATCTCCTCTCCGGGAATAAGTGAGAATATTCAGTCCACTCACTCGCCAAATTGAAGGCTCGCCCTTGTCCAAACTACATCAATAAAACTAGATTCAGAGCTGACTTGTCTAGTTCTCAGTTCTATTGTATTGTTTGCTTGTAGCAACATATATATATGCTGATATATATATATATACACTTCTCTGATGTGTCATGCATTTTGAAGGATGCTAGTTATATCAGTTGTATTTTATCTCAAATGACTGGATAGATGTTTGTACTAGAAATATTTTTTAGTTTGCTAGTCCACATTTTCATATACAATTACTAATATATACCTGAAAGACAGAAATCATTTGCACTGTTCAGTTGGGGTTGAGTGTAGTTCAGTGATCTGCCCAAGGCCAAGGAGATAATAATTATAGAGAAGAATTTAAATCATGCTATTTGACTCTTCCCTGGTGGCTCAGAGGTTAAAGCATCTGCCTCCATTGCGGCAGACCCGGGTTCGATCCCTGGGTTGGGAAGATCCCCTGGAGAAGGAAATGGCAATCCACTCCAGTATTCTTGCCTGGAGAATCCCATGGATGGAGAAGCCTAATAGGTTGCAGTCCACGGGGTCGCAAAGAGTCGGACACGACTGAGCGACTTCACCTTACCTTATTTGACTCTAGAGCCCTTAACATTCCCATGATACTGAGAGGACTCCTTGGATAAGTATACACTAGTGAGCAGTGCCGGAGAAGGCGATGGCACCCCACTCCAGTACTCTTGCCTGGAGAATCCCATGGACAGAGAAGCCTGGTGGGCTGCGGTCCATGGGGTCGCGAAGAGTCGAACACGACTGAGTGACTTCCCTTTCACTTTTCACTTCCACACATTGGAGAAGGAAATGGCAACCCACTCCAGTGTTCTTGCCTGGAGAATCCCAGGGACAGGGAAGCCTGGTGGGCTGCCGTCTATGGGGTCGCACAGAGTTGGACACGACTGAAGCGACTTAGCAGCAGCAGCAGTGAGCAGTGCATTAATCGCCAATCAAGTATAGACCACTGCAAATATCTGAAGATAAGACAAGCTCCTCTTGTAGTTCTAAAGTCTTTTAGGAAGCTACAGAGTTATAGAACAAATAGCTTAAGCACTAGCATATTGCTAGAGTGATAGCCGATTTTTGTTTTAATTGAGAAGGGATAGTAACATTATCACAACTGCTTTATTTATTTTTTCTAACTTTAAAGATCACCCATGCTTGCTTTAACAAATTAAAGCACTATATAAAATAATTAAAATAAAGTAAAATTATATCAAATTCCATCACAATGAAGCTGCTGCTGCTGCTGCTGCTAAGTCACTTCAGTCGTGTCCGACTCTGTGTGACCCCATAGACGGTAGCCCACCAGGCTCCCCCGTCCCTGGGATTCTCCAGGCAAGAACACTGGAGTGGGTTGCCATTTCCTTCTCCAATGCATGAAAGTGAGAAGTGAAAGTGAAGTCGCTCAGTCTTGTCCGACTCAGCGACCCCATGGACTGCAGCCCACCAGGCTCCTCCGTCCATGGGATTTTCCAGGCAAGAGTACTGGAGTGGGGTGCCATTGCCTTCTCCCACAATGAAGCAGCTATCAAGAATACTCCAGACTTCTCTGGTGGTCTAGGAGCTAAGAATCCGCCTGCCAATGCAGGGGACATGGGTTCCATCCTTGGTCCGGAAAGATCCCACCTGCTACAGGGCAACTAAGCCTGTGCGCCACACCTACTGAATCCAGGCACGCCCAGGAGCCCACGCTCTGCAGCCAGAAAGCCCACCGCCGCGAGAAGCCTGAGCACTGCGACCAGAGGGGGCCTCCACTCGCTGCGACTGGAGAAAGGCCGCCCGCAACAACGAGGGCCCAGGGCAATGCCCACCCCAGAGAGAAAACATTAGCACTCAAATAAACAGTGTTTCAAAAGAAGAACCTTCTGGTCAGCACCCTTCATGTATCTTTTTATGTATTATCACACACACACACACACACACACACACACACACAATTTTCTATGAATGTAAGTGCACAAATATGTCAATACTATTTCATCTTTGAAGTAACGTGAAAGTCGCTCAGTCGTGTCCAGCTCTTTGCGCCCCCATGGACTATACTGTCCATGGAATGCTTTAGGCCAGAATACTGGAGTGGGTAGCCTTTCCCTTCACCAGGGGATCTTCCCAACCCAGGGATCAAACCCAGGACTCCAGCATCGCAGGCAGATTCTTTACCAGCTGAGCCACCAGGGAAGTCCATTTCATCTTCAGTGTTCTTGGAGAAAAGGGCACAGGAGAAGTAAGTCCAGCTACTTAGCTTTATGCTATCTAATTACTTTCATGACTTTGACCACTTTTTCAAATCCTGAATGAATATGGGTATATCGTTTCCCTGGCTGATCCATTCATTCATCCAAATAGCATTCACTGAGTTGTCCCAACTTCTCCTAGGTTTCCTGGATTCAAAGATCAATAAAATATAGTCCTGCCTTTAGCATACTCAGAGGCTTGTGGGGAAGAAAAGACAATAAAATGAATGGCTTTCACACGGCTTAAAGAGTGTAACAGGTCTATAGTGAGCACAGGCAGTATCAGACAGAGGCGGAGTCTGGAAAGACTTCTCAGAGAAGGTATACTGGCTTGACAGGAGGCGTAAGGAGAAACCATGCTAGGGGAAGAAGAGAGAATTGGCTTTCGAGGCAAAGCACCTTTGTTCTGCAACCAGAAGAAGAGAGAAATGGCTTTTGAGGCAAAGGACACAACCACCTTTGTTCTGAAGAAGACTGTTTTGGTAGCAGTAGAGATACCTGGTTTGGAGGAAAGGCAGAAAGACCAAATATTCCCCATGGGATGAATGATGTGGGAATAAACTACCCATCAAGTTTGGGCAGTGTGCTGCTGCTGCTGCTGCTAAGTCACTTCAGTCGTGTCCGACTCTGTGCGACCCCATAGACGGCAGCCCACTAGGCTCCCCGGTCCCTGGGATTCTCCAGGCAAGAACACTAGAGTGGGTTGCCATTTCCTTCTCCAGGGCAGTGTGCTAGATGTTGTCATATTCTAAAGTGATTAAAGAGAAGTAAAACTTACAGCAAAATAGCCTTCCTCACTGAACCCCTGAAGCTGAGTGGTCTTCTCCAAAGAATTTCTTAACATTCATACACTCAGTTGTTTTTCTCCCCCCTATATGCAGTAATAATAAACTCCTAATTCCAATTTTGTTTGGGTATCACCCTGAATTTTTACGAGAGCATTGATTTTTGTTCTAGGTTGAGAGGTCCTTTGAGCTTAGGTTTTATTGGAAGAGGGCAGTTGGTAATGATCTGAAGCAGAGAATATCCTCTGCCTTTGGGAAGGGACAACTCGAAAGGCATTTTGACATCACTGTGGATGTCACCTGGACCACACGTCAGGAAAAAAGACTATGGTTCTTCCATGAACTTTGGTTGTATTTTTAGATGAATTAATTCTTCTCTCCCAACCTTGCTTTCCTTGTGCAAGTCAAATAAAAAGGATGTAAGAAGCTTCTGGTAGGAGTCATTCCAAAGATGAAGAAGGCAACATCATTGTTCTCAAATAGTTCAGTGGGCAAAAAAGAGGTTAAGCCAAATACAGTTTGACCGTAATTCAAGGAAGAATTAAAGAGCACCAACAGAAAAGAGGGTCCAAGAGCGGCTAGAAGGATGAGAAAGGGAAGACTCCTAACACTGTTAGACTGATCCCTCCTCTGAGTCCATGCTGCTGCTGCTAAGTCGCTTCAGTCGTGTCCAACTCTGTGCGATTCCACAGACGGCAGCCCACCAGGGTTCCCCGTCCCTGGGATTCTCCAGGCAAGAACACTGGAGGGGGTTGCCATTGCCTCTCCAATGCATGAAAGTGAAAAGTGAAAGTGAAGTCACTCAGTCGTATCCGACTCTTCGCGATCCCATGGACTGCAGCCTTCCAGGCTCCTCCATCCATGGGATTTTCCAGGGAAGAGTACTGGAGTGGGGTGCCATTGCCTTCTCCTCCCGTAATTGATTATAAAATTCAGCACCCTTTGTTGCAATCAGATGTCTTCCCTGGTGTATATTAAAGTGTTCTTAGGACAAAAAGAAACATTCGCCTTTCATTGCTACATCTCTGTACCGAGCAGAGTGCTTGGCACAGGCGAGGTTTCCAACAATATCTGTTGAAGGAATTAACAGTTTGAGATAGTGCACATAGGGAAAATGTCAAGACATAAATGATGAGCATGGTATTCAGTAGGAACTGCGCAGAACAGGTCACAGGCAAAGGTTTTGAGAGAAAGAACAGTGCATTAAGACTGGCCTTCAAGCTAAGTCAAAGGAAGCACTAAAGTTCAACAACGGTCAGTTGAGAGTGTGTGGTAAACGGTGGAAGGTTCTGAGGAAGATATTGCGGCATAAGTCACTGATTGATGAGAACTCACAAGTGTAAAAGCAGGGGACTCAATGCAATGATTTCCTAAGTCCCCCATCTCCAGCTGTATAAGTCAGAATGTAGATGATTTAACAGGAGTTGAGATATCAAACCAGCACCCAGGTCTTTAGCCAGGCTGGGTTAACTCCACCACCACCTACCCTCCTACCAGACCAGCACCTGGTAGACTGTGGCTTTTTCCATTCAGGTGCCCTTTTATTAAAGCTGTGCATCTCAGAATACCGAGATTCTGAAGCCAAGAAAACAATCTTTGTCTGGGAACATGAACTTTTGTCTTACAATGTCCATCCACTCTTGGTGACTGCTGTGAGTTCCAACTCGTGGTCTGGATTAAATGAATAAAGAATGAGAAAGAATGAGAATGGATCTGAGAATCCACTGGGCATGTGTATCCCTCCCAATGGGACTCGGGTCCACCCCTCTTACGCAGGTAACACAAACTCATTCTTTTCACGCTGACGACGCTGCCTTCACTCTGCATAAGCCTCAGAAAGGAGCAGATGTATACATTCAACTGATGAATTCCAGCAGCTTTTGAAATAACTGTCCAAAGGTTTGCCCTGGTACCAATTTACAACACAGTAGCAAATTTAATAAAACTAACAGTTTGCAGCCAAGGCCTTTGTTATTTTGTTTTAATCATCTTTTACCACCAATTGAAAGGATTTTCTACTTTCTTGGTGCAGTGCAATAAAATACAAGACAAAGAATGGAGGGGCAACGTGGAAATTAGAAAAAGATTCCGAGTTTCAAATCCGGGGATAAGGTAACAGCAGGCCTGAGAGCTAGCTGGTTGTTTGCGTCCGGCGGAGATTTGAAGGGAAGACATTTCCCAGTCTGGGGGAAATGCCACACCTGGATAGCATTAAAGCAAGGAGGGAGGAAAAGGACTCCAAGGGACTCTTGTTTTTCCTGAACGCAACCAAAGGCACTGTGTGACAGCTTCCCCAAACACCCGTGCTGCTGATGGACAGGGCTCTTGATTACAGAGCAGGGGCTTGCGACAAGCTGACCGGTCGCCAAGACCCCGGGGAGCCGAAACGCCAGATCCGGTGGGAGGTAAACAAGGCTCTGGGCGCGGTGTGAACGCGAGGCCACGCTGGGGCCAGGAGCCGCGCGGGGGGCCGGTGACAGCCGGTGATGGAGCGGCGCTCAGGGAACACGGTTGTGGAGGACTCGGGGCCAGCGCGGAAGGCGGCCTGCTCTCTCCTCCCCTTGGCCTCGCTGGGTGGCCAGCGATTTTATCACTGGCAGAGGGTGAGCCCCACAGCATTTTCGAATTTGGCACCACATCTAAAACCATTTGGGGGCTGGGCGTCTCTTTCTTCTCCCTCCCGCCCCCTCGCACACCACCATCACCACCCCCCGCATCCCCCACCCTCCCCAAGAATGCTTTG
>SJYT01056469.1:384180-453859 GCA_006410635.1 Cephalophus harveyi
CATTTCCCCTCGAATTTTGAAACCCATGTGCGCTTGGGGAAAATGTAATCCTTATGTTTCTGATTCATTTACACTTAACTCATCAAAACGCTATTTTGTAAGAGCTATTTGATGTCCACGGAGTCTGTCGAGCCCCTTTTGTAAGCCGGGCTTCTTAGGAGCAGGAAGTCACGTTTCTGACGAGAGGGAGAACTTGAACTTAAAAGATTGAGTTTGTTTTGAAATGAGGGCTCTCGGAGGGTCACGTGGACCCGGAGCTGGGCCAAATGCGTTCTCTCATTTCCTATAGCACCCACCCCGCCCCCCCCAGCACCAGCTGCCATGACGTTACCAGCGTCCGCCTGCTATGATTTCACTCCGAGCAGCCGACGGAGGCGCCTTCGTGATCAGAGAGAGCCGAGCTCAAAGCTATTGAATCCCCAGGTCTGGCCAAACCCCAGCCCTCTGCGTTGTGGGGAAAGGAGCACATGCGCTGGGAATCAGGAAGCCCGAGGTTCAAGTCCCCACTCTGCCGTCGAGGGGCTGTGTGCCTCTGAGGCCGTGGCCTCCCCTCTCCGGGCCCAGTGCTCTCATTTGTAGAAGGTCACGGCTTCAACGCTCCTCCTGAGTCCAGGAGTTTTTGAGTCTAATTCCTAGACAGTAGGAGGTGTGAGCACCCCAGAATTCTCTCTGCTGAAAACTTGGGGACAGAGCTTGGATACAAGTAGCTTTGCACAAGAAGGACACACAGACATGTAGAAATCAGGCTTCGACTATCCCATGCTCACTGTCTCACTGTGGGCTGGATACCTGCGGCCAGAGAGGAAGAAACTCATCGTCCCAAGTCATACAGAGTCCAGCTTTCCTGGTGTTTTCTGACTAACATCCTTGGATGGGAGATTTCAAATCACTCGGTTTATAGGATACTGAAGCTGGGGCAAAAAAACTCTGCTTCCCATTCTGACAACAGGAATGTGAACGCTGGTGCTAAGATGGAAGGGGGAACTGGCATCGCTCTGCATGAGGCACAGCGAGGTGGTGTCTGGCTAGTATTAAAGCCCATGAGTGAATGATTAATCCTGGGTAGAAAACAAAGCCCATGCCTTGTAATGTTATAGGTATTAGTGCGACAGAAGATCAACCCCATGACCCCCCCAAGGGACCTTTGAGAACATTGGACAACACTTTGAGAATCGATGGATGATGAAAACAGGTAGTCTCACAGGTCCTGTCTGCCCACCCTTGATACACACACGCACACGCATACGTGCATACACACACGCACGCACATGCACAAGCTCACCTCCATTGCTCCTGAATCTATATATAGAAATGTCACGGTTCAAAGCCAGCTGAAGCTGCCTGCCTGCCACTGATTCATAGACTGGTAATGGGAAGACACTTCCATCTCTCCTCCTCCTTCTCTCCTTCCGAACCAAACATCCCTCTGTCTTCCCATCACGTGACTCAGTGACCCCAGTACCACAGGCACTTCTAGGACCCAGTGCTTTGCCTCCTCCCTCTGACCACCACGGGCTCCCTCCATCCACCAGCACTGCCAACCCCCCCGCCCGCCCAGGCCCCTCTGCTCCCGCCCTGGCGGCCCTAGATCAGGGCCATCTTCCGCCTCACTGTCGGCAACCCTGCCTAACCTCCCTCACCATTTACGGTTCTGGTAGCCGCACACAGCCAGAGCGCGGTCTTAAAACCAAATCTCATCAGGATCCTCTCTCACCTGAAGACATCGAGTGGCTCCTCACCACGCTCAGGATGAAGCCCAGGCCCTTTAGCCTGGCACTCCAGAACCATCGTTACAGACCTCCTCCTCTCAATCTCTCTGGCTTCTTTGCTCAAACCCTCCCCCTCCTCCAAATTTGCCCCACAGTCAGCAGGAGCAAACAGCACCGCCCCCCACCCAACTCCCCCAGCTAAGTGGCCTGGCCTTAGCGTGCGTGTGTGATCAGTTGCTCAGTCGTGTCCGACTCTTTGTGACCCCATGCACCGTAGCCCACCAGGCTCCTCTGTCCATGGAATCTTCCAGGCAAGACGCCACCTTTTCTCGGAGGGTCTTGCTGACTTTTAAGCCGAGTGAGGATCTCCTGGCCCTGTTGCTTCTCTTAATGTAAACTTTTCTCACTTTTGTTACCACTTAGGTATCCCCTTCTCTTATTAGTGAGATGAAGCTCCCAGAGGACTGGGATGGTTCCTCCTTTAATCTCCACTGCTCGGCACGGGGCGAGGACAGCGCTAAATCTGTGCCCGCGGAGCGAATGGCAGGCTGACTTCCATCACTTGGCTTCATCCCTTGACTTGAGGAATAAGGACACTGAGGCCCAAAGAGGAGAAGGAGGCCCAGCTGTAAGGTTTTCTTTACTCCTTTTGCTCCAGTTGAGACGTTTAGAGGAAAACATCCAATATACCAGGTATCATCTGTATCATCACAGATTTCTGACCACTTACTGATCTGCCAAAGCTTTTACTCACCCATTCATTCACGCCTTTACTGACCTACATTTATTGGCCGTCTGCTTCATGCCTGTCCTTGTACGAGAAGCTGAAGATAATGCAGGAAATGTAACCTAGTTCCCATCTCTGGTATCTCATTGTCAAGCCAAAATGTCATGGAACAGGAAAAAAAAAAAAAAAGCACCAATGCATTCTGAAGCTGTCCCAAATGGAGAGCTTGGAGAACTTTGAGAGAGAGAGAGAGTAGGTCAGGGAGGAGTTCCGAGGGCCCCAGAAGGGTTTCTTTACAGACGGCCCGTCTCTGAGCTCCCCTGGGACAGGCAGCCGGCTCTCTTCTCTCTTCCTGAATTAGACATTCGGGGCAAGTAAGAGCTCCAGGAGGGTCTGAACAGAATGCCTGGGCTGGAAATGACTTTGAGAGTCATCAACCTAGGCCTTCATTTCATAGAAGGGGTGGGTGGAGGGGACTCCAGCCCACAACTGGGGAGTCATGGGCCAGGAATATATCACAATCTCAGGAGATCAGCCCTGCCAAGTCAGGCCTCTCGATTCCAGGGCCGGCCCTTCGTGAGTTTTCTCTCTTCTTCTTCAGCTCAGCTACAAACTGGAAATGACTTTGAGAGTCATCAACCTAGGCCTTCATTTCATGGAAGGGGTGGGTGGGGGGGACTACAGCCCACAACTGGGGAGTCATGGGCCAGGAATATATCACAATCTCAGGAGATCAGCCCTGCCAAGTCAGGTCTCTTGATTCCAGGGCCGGCCCTTCGTGAGTTTTCTCTCTTCTTCTTCAGCTCAGCTACAAAGATTAAAGCGCAACTATCTTTTCTGCCTGCAAATCCAGCACGGAATTCTGGGTAGAGCTGACTGGGAAACGGTTTCATTTGTGTCTGTGCGTGTCTGTGTGTTTGTCTTTCACAAATACTCTCCGGCCAGGCCAAGAACAACCCTAATGAAAACCAAACAATAGGAAGAATCATGAACATTTCAGTCTTTAAAGTCCCCCGATTGCATCATGTTCTTGCAAGTCCATTAGCTCATTAGTTTTTCAGGATACCCCTTGTGAGACTGTATGGATAGGAATCAGCACCACAGCTTCACCAACTCATTGTTTTCCAAGGGAGCGCTTGATCCACCCCACCCTGTAATAAAACACTAAATTAAAATCTATTCCTCCACGTCAGGAAATAACATTTCCCTCATTCCAGATACTCAAACCAGAAACCTGGGAGTCACTGGACAGCTCCTTCTCAGAACCCTTGAGGCCAACACACCGCCAAGTCCTGTCGGTTCCACACCGTAAGCATTCCTCCAATTCATCCGCTTCTCCTGCGAACAATCATCTCTGGCTTGCACTTGAGCAATAGTCCCTAAATGGATTTTCTCACTCTTCCTCAACCCTTTCTTCAAGAGTACCAAGAGCAATTTTATAAAAATACAGATCTGATGGGTTTCCAACCAGTCCATTCTGAAGGAGATCAGCCCTGGGATTTCTTTGGAAGGAATGATGCTAAAGCTGAACTCTGGCCACCTCATGCGAAGAGTTGACTCATTGGAAAAGACTCTGATGCTGGGAGGGATTGGGGGCAGGAGGAGAAGGGGACGACCAAGGATGAGATGGCTGGATGGCATCACGGACTCAATGGATGTGAGTCTGAGTGACCTCCGGGAGATTATGATGAACAGGGAGACCTGGCGTGCTGTGATTCATGGGGTCGCAAAGAGTCGGACACGACTGAGCGACTGAACTGAACTGAACTGATGGGTTTAGCCCTCCATTTCCCAATGAATAAACCCAGTCTCCATAACGTAACCTCCCTTCACCATCCTGCCCTTGCTTGCATCTCCAGTCTTGTCTTCTGTATATCCCCTCTTAGTTTAAGAGGGAATTATGCTCTATTATAACCTCTCATAATAATAATCTTCAGTCTGTAATTATATTTTTATTTGGGCTATTATTCAGACCAGCCTTCCTATCCAATTATAAGATTCAGAATTATAGTGCCAGCGTGGAGATTAACATGCAGAAGTTACTTCATATTAAAAGGCTGACTAAATGAATGAATATGCTTATCAACGGAGGCTTGAGTTCAACACTGAACTTCGGTTGAGTCTTACTATCTGTCAAAGAGACACTAGAATGACAACCTGGTTTAAAAGTCAAGGAATGCATCAGACTGATCCATAGGTGAGTGATCTCAGTGGTATCAGCACCAAACGGGGGCTTTTCACACTTTCAGAATCATGAGGGAACTTACAGACAGAGAGCACTTCTATGGCTGCTGCTGATCCTGGAGATCTGTTGATTTTGCTAAACCCTTTTGCTTACCCTAATGTTCCCAGAGCCCGTATTTCATTCTGAGAGGTACTTGGCCTAAGACGGATGAGAGGGAGTTGTAGGTGGATAATGCCCAGCTTCCAGAAATAGAGGAAGATTGTGCTGACTATGTACACTGCTAGCCTGAGCTAGGAGCAGAGGTATTTGTTCTGGGCTTGTAGAAATAGCTACCAATCCTGATGCTCTCCTCTGTCCCGGTGGACAGAACATCAGGATGCAGGCAAGGCATGCCTTTCAGCAACAGCTTCTTGGAAACCTTGCTGGTCTGACCATGACCACACTTAGTCAAGCCTCCTTTTTCTCATCTGCTTAAATGTTCAAAAATTAGATAGAAAAGAAGTTATCTTGCGTGTGTTTATTCTCTCGCTTCTTGGAAACAAGAAAAACTAGTTTTTAACATCTACTTTCTCCATTCATCAAGATACCACCTTATCCTTTTTCTGTCACAACAATGATTAAGCTCTATAGTTTTGCCAGGCTTGTCTGTTAGGGTCAGGCAAGGAGATGTAAAACTTGACTCTAGCATCTATTAACTGTAAGACCTTAAATGAATGACTTTATCATTTTGAGTCTGACCTTACGCATCTAAAAATAAAGCATACTGATAGCTATATCTCATTGGTGGGCTTATAAAAATTGCTAAGCATATATGAAGTATTTCCTGTGGGTTTCCTGGTGGCTTGGAAGGTAAAGAGCCTGCCTGCAATGTGGGAGACCCAGGTTCGATTCTTAGGTCAGAAAGATCCCCTGGAGAAGGAAACGGCCACCCACTCCAGTATTCTTGCCTGGAAAATCCCATGGACAGAGGAGTTTGGTGGCGATCCACGGGTCGCAAAGAGCTGGACATGACGGAGCATATGCATACGTGAAGTATATTCTACATGGTGATTATTGGGAGTAGTCAACTAGCACTACTAGGCGTTACCTGCGTGTGTAATGGTGCTTAACACAGAGACTAGACCCCGCTGAGGTCAGAACCTGGGTTGGTTTCTATTAAACACTGTATCTTCAAAGGTGGCATGGTTCCCAGCCAAGGGGCATTTGAGAAAGATATCAATGAATATATGATTTCTAAGAGTAACTCCTTCATAAATGCTAGTTCATCCTTGACTACCCATTTTACCCTAGATTCCTAGAACACTGATGGATACGCAGGAGGGCTGACATTAAAGTCCCAATGTAGCAGCTAGGAAAACTGACATACGATAAGATTAACAATCAGACAGCACTTAAACATGTTAATAGACAAGTCACAGAAGAGGAGATGCAAAGCCAGTCAATATTTGAAGAGATGCTCACTCAAGATGCTCAATCATAGGAACACCATGAAAAGTCACGTTTGACCCATCCAGTGGGCAAAGACAAAACACTTCCATTTGTTGAGGAGTCGTGACCATGAGGACAGTTAAATCACCTGTAGCACATTCCTACTGTGCAATATTATTTAGCAGTTAAAAGGAATCAAGTAGATTTAAGGATCAAAGTGGACAGACAGTCTACATGACTACATACCCTCCTCCAAACTCTACATGTGATCTAAGATTGGACATGCTCTTCTGCCAGAAAGCACATTAGATTTGTCCATTCACTCACTCATTCATTCATTTGTTTATGTATTTATCAATTTTTGATGAGCATCCATTTTTCAACCAGCCATGCTATGGCAAACTTCTTCAATAATCAACTCTTACCTCTTTCAGGTCTCAACTTAGACAGACGTAACTTCTTCCAAGAAACCTTCCTAAATCATCTCAAGCTGGGTTGGAGACCCTTCTTGTGTTTTATATAGCCTTCTTATGCTCCTCACCCCACACACTTTCCATGCTGCAGCATAATCACCACATTTTTTTTTCTGTTTCCCCCTTTAAACTGTGTACTATAAGGCCAGGCATCAGGGCTCTCTGGTTCAAGTGGAGAGCATAGCACAGAGCAAGACACCTAGTAAATATCTGTGAATATAGGAGTCATTACCAAACGCGAGTGAATTACAGATTTTCACTATTTGGTTGACGAATGAAAGGAAAAAAAGGAACATATATAAGAACAAAAAACATATGACCCAGTGATATACAGAAAGAGCCAGGAAAAGAAACAGCCCTAAGAAGAACAATGAAATGGTGACTCAGCTGAGAGTCAGAAACAGCATGAAACAGCCACCTGTTTCAGGTGACCCTGATTTGGTCTAACATTTCCCAATCCTTGACGTTTAATATGGAATCACATGTCAATCTTATGGCTAAGATCTGGAGGCAAGAAACTCGTCTCTGAGAGGTCTCACTTTGTGCTACTGCTGACTCATTCTTCACTCACTTACTCAACAAGCATTCATGGAACCCTGACTCTGTTACAAATAAGCGTACTAAATTTTGCACTTAAGAATCTGAACCAGGTAAGAGGAATAAACATACACAGCTAAAGATAAGATAGGTCAGACAGTGATCAAAGACCAAGGATCATGTTACAAGACACTTCTGTTCCAAACAGGGTAGGATCTCAATGATGACAGGTCCCCCAGCCTTTATTATAAGTCACGAGGAGACCCTTCTGGTCTCTGTTCAAATGTCACCTTACCACAGAGGACTTGCCTGACAACCTATCTAAAAATCACTATGTTCTAACCGACTGGGGTACTGTGTCGTGCTCTCTGGTTTATCTCTTCCAACTACATCACAGGGATCAAGTAAAAGTAAGGGTCCTCTCTGCTCTGTTCACTACTGTGTTGCTAGCGCCTCGAAAGTGCTTGGGTTCACGATGGGAATCAGCAAATATACTCCCAGAAAATGAACTGATGAGTGAACTATAAAGTTTCTGAGCTTGTTGATGGGGTTCTGAGTATGTGGAATCCAGAGAAAGAGACTTAGGGTTTGATTTGTAAAATGTGGACTCATGTTCACAACAGTTTCCACCGAGATCATATGGAATATCTCCTTCTCTTGCTGCGCTATGCTGTCCTTAGTCATTCTGTTGTGTACAACTCTTTGCGATCCTATGGACTGTAGCCCTCCAGGCTCCTCTGTCCATGGGATTCTCCAGGCAAGAATACTGGAGTGGGTTGCCATGCCCTCCTCCAGGGGATCTTCCCAACCCAGGGATTGAAACCAGGTCTCCTGCATTGCAGGCAGATACTTTACCGTCTAAGCCACCAGGGAAGTCCATGAATACCGGAGTGGGTAGCCTATTCCTTTTCCAGGGGATCTTCCTTACCCAAAATCAAACCAGGGTCTCCTGCATTGCAGGTGGATTCTTTACCAGCTGAGTTACCAGGAAAGTTCATACTTCCCTTATCATTATTCATTTATTCCAAGACTTATATTGAGAATACCGAGGATGTGAGGTGAAATAGAGATTGTGTTGGCACCTTAATAGGCCTGAATATGAAAGAATTGAAAGATTAATTAATTTGGACAGACAAATAAGCTGGTGGGGAGAAACCATTTCTGAGAATATTTCTAGCTCTAAATCAGTGATTCTAAGAACAGAGAGGCACAACCAGAATAGGGGACACAGAAAAACTCATTCAACTAGAGATGAATAATTAATAGCACAAGCATTGAAGTTGATGGAACTCCGTGCAAACCCCAGCAATAGTTACACTGTTTGATAGCTGTGTAGACTTTGAGTTTTAGGTTCTGATCTGTAATTTGGGGTATAGGACCACCTACTTTGTGGAGTTGTTGTGCAGATTAAGTCAAATAAGATCACCTAAGCAAAGACCTTAGTATATGTATCTGACATATAGCAGCTACTTAGTAAATTGCCACTTCCCCATTTCTCTTCAACTGCTAAACCCCTTCCCATTCTTTTTTCAAGAATCATTGAAAAATATTTACTGAATGCCAACTGTGTGCCTGGAATTATTCTAGGCACTTGGACTGCACCAGTGGATAAAGAGGCAAAAATCCAGTCCTCAAGGAGTATATTCCTCAATTACAGCTCAGTTCTTCCAAGTTTGGGTTAGACACCACTGAATTGACAATGGATGGATGAACAGATAAACTGATGAATAATGAAAGTGAGCTGCTATCTGCTGTTCCTGGTTTGCTTTATATCTCCCTTTCTCCAAGCCAAAAAGGTTTAGTTTTATCCAGAGTCTTTTTTATTAGAGACAACTGGAGATTCAATACAGACCCAAGGAGCATGGTGCCCAGTGCAGAAGCACTTGGCAGTCAAGTCAGAAACAGAAGTATCACTCCTTCCCAGCCAGACACAAAAAGACCTGGCCATGCATTCCGTGTTGCTGGACTCCAAGAGCAGGTCTCAGGGACGGTCTGGGGGCTGGTAGCCCGTGAACTGTAATCCTGTCTTCTGGTTTCTATATCTTGAACTTCAGCCAGCTTAGATGCAGGTCTGAGCTCTAAAATTCTGCCTCTGCGTTATTACGGCAGGTGGAGTATTGTGGCTGAGAAGGTGAGATCTGGAATTAGACCTGGGTTTTAAACCTGACTCTGATATTACCAGGCTTCCCTGGTGGTTCACTGGTAACAAATCTGCCTGCTAATGCAGGAGACACGGGTTCTGATCCCTGGTTGGGAAGATCCCCTGGAGGAGGAAACGGCAATCCACTCCAGTATTCCTGCCTGGGAAATCCCAAGGCCAGAGGAGCCTGCTGGGCTATAGCAAAGAGTGGACACGACTGAGCAACCAAGCCAAAACAACTATGCCATCAGCAGCTGTCTTAGGCTGGGTAATTCACTCTTCTGAGCTGTGGCCTTTTCTTCTGAGCTTTACTTTCTTCATAAAGGTGCTTAAAGCAGAGTCAACATTCAGTAAGTGGTTATTAGATTATTATTGTTATCATTATCCACAAACTACACCTTTCACTCGGACATGCAGAACCAGTGTGATTCATCCTGGGGACTGAGTCAGAGATAAACAGTCTCTGCCGAGTCCCTTTTACTATTAACAACCAACCAACCAAAGAGAATGCATCACCTAAGAAGAACTCTTATCCACAGAGAAAAGCTTTATATGTTGTCCCCTCACTTTACAGGTAGAAAAAAAAAACAGAGGTGAAGCAACGGCCTTCACGTCACATGGCGAGTTAGGAGCAGAGTCAGCATGGGTCCCCTTTCCCTCTGCCAGTGTCAGGCCTCATTTAACAGAGAGCTTCCACTTAAGGGAGACAGTTCGCAGTTCTGCCTTGTGCTGGCCAACAGCAATCAGTCTACGAGAAGCGTCCATCGGGTAAGCACAGAAGCCTCTCCCCTTCATCAATGTCATACCTTGGGAAACTATCTCCAGTATAGATAACAGAAAGAATAAATATTTTTGTTGAGAGAAAAAAATGAAGACAAAGGTCAAAGGGAATCATGTAATGAGTTGAGTCAGGGAAGAAAAAGAAAGCATTTTTTCTCTCCCTTCTCTTTTTCTCCAAAACAGTCTTTATATAGAACTTGTCTAAGAGCCAATTTATTTGATATGGAAAAAATGTGAAAGCAGTGAAACACACACACACACACACACACACGCACACACACAGAGGTATTTGTGTTGGAGTTTAGAACTTGAATTACCAAGAGATAAAGGAGTTGAAATAGTAGGTTGACTTGGAACGATATTTTATTTTTTCAGAGTCTCAGAGAACTTTCAAGTCAGGAAACGGAGCCTGGCCCAGCCCAGGTCTCCAATAAATTCCTTGGGACTCAAGAAAGACAAAGAGGAAAAGGTCAATGAAGGACTCATTCTAGCCCTTGTGCCTGCAACATAGTCAGGGCCAAAGACGCATTTGTTGAGGATGAAAGGACAAATGGTACACAGTCTGGATCTGAAGAGTGATTTGGGAAGCAAATTGGCTTAGGACTTGGCATTTTTACCAAATGGTTAAGGTCTTCAGCAATCAAGTGTGAGTGTCTAAGGAAAGAGGACTGAGTCACCTCTGAAATCTACAGCTCCCAGCACAGACTACGGCACCTAGAATGTTCTCAGTACATACTTGTAAATTGAAGGAGTCGTCAGTCATATGAGCAAAGAGAACTTGGAGCTTCCTGGGGCTTAGAGACCAGTGAGAATAAGAACTAGTAAACTTCAAACAGCATCAGAATGATCTGGAGATGTCCTGTATGCAGAGTTTCTTAGTCAGCAGTCTGGGCTGGGGCCTAAGAATCTACCCTTTCTAAATTCTCAGATCCTGTTGATGCTGCTGGTCTGGGCCACACTTCAGGAGCCTGCTTTGGTGCAGAGGTTCTTAAACTTGGCTGCAAGTTAGAATCAACCAGTGAGATGTTAAAGGCCTAAGGGTTATGCCTCATTTTTCTATTAAATCAATATCTGGGGCAGGACCAGGAGGAGAGGAGATGGGGATGTAAATGAGCTGGAGATGATTTTAAAATGTCCTTAAGTTTTGTACTGTGCCACTCAGTCTGAGGATCCCTCATCTAGTACAACTTCCTCCTCGTGGATGTAAGGCCTCTGAGGTCCAGAAACAGTAAGTGACTAGTCTAAGAACATACAGCAAGTCAGTGGCTTAGCTGAGAAGAGAACTCTGTGTGTTTTTACTTCTTTAGTACAATCTGCCATCCCGTACTTATCAACCCATGCTAGCTCTCACAGGCTCACAACTCCACGCTAAAAAAAAAAGAAAAAAAAAAAAAGAGCTGTGTCTAAGTTGAGGTTTTAAGACAGCTATTATTTCTTCTCTTCCTTGTTTTATACAGAAATGTTAAGTGGATGCATATTTATAGAATTTTACCATTCTAGACAAGTGAGGAGATGGAAGAGACGGGGTTATGGAGGATTCTCAAGGCAAGACGGTCTTTTAAGTACATCCTCAAACACAAACCAAGGGCTCCCTCTGAGTTCTTAAACAGATGTTCTTCATCTCTGAGTCAATGAACGGGCAAGATTTGCTTGCAATGTGCACGTTAATTGCCGACCTTGTAAAAGGAAGTGCTGGTAAAGTGTCTGAAAGTGGTTCTGTCTCTTAAAGAGATTAAAAGTTTCCTCCAGAACTTGGTTTCTATTAATAACTGGCTTAGCACATATTTTCAAACAGACAGAGCAGAGATTGTGTCTTGTATCATCTTAGAACCAAAGAAAGTGCAACAAAAGGCCCATAGTTACCATCGACTTCAACATTTTCATCAGACAGAGAATAAATCAAAACTCAAAGAGATTGACTGATTTATCTAGCATGAGTAAACAGACCAGCTGGGGCTAGACACAAGGTGTCTGACTCCTGAGCTATTGTTCTTTTCAGTTCTCAAAATGTTCCCTATCTATGTCGCTTGTACATAGACGAGATGAGGTTCAACAGAGATGACCTCATAGACTCTTGGTATGCACACTAGGTGAGGCTAAGGCTCCCTCATTTGTTAAATTAAAGCAGAAATTGGAATTACATCTTTAATTGAACAGTGGTTAAGTGCACTGTCTTTGGAGCCAGGATGAATTCCAATCCTGATCTCACCACTTCCTAAGTATGTGATCTTGGACAAGGGACTTCACATCTCTCAGCTACAGTTTCCTTCGGTAAAATGAGAAGGAGACTAGGGCTGTGGTTGTGGAGAGGATGAAATAAGTCAGAGATGCAAAGACATTAACCCATGGCTTGGCAGAGAGGAAAAGCACTAATGGCTTCATAGTAAGGGGGTGCCTGTCATGAGAAGAAGTGATAGAGAGACGGCTTGAGAAAGGAATATTAAGAACAAACATGATCTCACATCCAAGCAACGAGTACCCGAAAAGAATCATGGAGACCTAGAGCTGTGAGGGCGCCGGAGAATCAAACGGGCATGAGCCTCTCCTCTACACTGGAAGACAGAGACGGTTACTGGTTATGTTCACCTCCCATCATTATCCCACTCCAGCACTCTTGCCTGGAAAATCCCATGGACAGAGGAGCCTGGTGGGCTGCAGTCCATGGGGTCACTAGGAGTCAGACACAACTGAGCGACTTCATTTTCACGCATTGGAGAAGGAAATGGCAACCCACTCCAGTGTTCTTGCCTGGAGAATACCAGGGACAGGGGAGCTTGGTGGGCTGCCGTCTATGGGGTCAACAGAGTTGGACACGACTGACGTGACTTAGCAGCAGCAGCAGCCATCATTATTTTTAAGCAAACATCTGGGAACATGCCCAGTTCCCAGCCCACCTGCTGTAACTTCACCCTTTCCTCAAAAAGCAACCACAGTGCAGGAATACACTTCCATGTAATCTAAAAAGGAGGTCATTAGCAAACTCCAGGTCTTGTATTCTCGTTACTAATCAATGACTTTCTCACTGCTAATCTCATCCGACCTCCTTTGTTTCACTGTTGGGAAAGGTAAGCTGCAGAGAGGTGAGAGAGGCTTAGAGTCCCAGGGTAGACCTGCCACCAGCGTTCAGGACTCGTGGCTCTTGTCTGCTGTTCTTCCCACCCTATCAACTCACCAACGCCCGGTGACAAATCCCCAGAGGTGAGTCTGTCTGTGATCACCCTCCTTCCAGTGCAGGACACTCTGACCCTCCTCACATCCCTCTGCAACCCCCCGTCCCCCACCTGATCATCTCCCTGTCCAGAGAGCACACTTACGTGTCTGTGAACCTTCTACTGAAGTGCAGGGCGGAGGCCACGTCCACCTGGAGAGGAGGATTCCGAACCACCTTGTACTGCAGCAGCGTACACTCCAGGCAGAGAGGGCTGTCTGCCACAGAGGTCAGCATGGCCGCGTCAATCTCCAGGTGCTCATCCAGCGTGTAGATCTGGACGCCATACACCTCCTCGCCCACATCCTGGAGCTTGATGGTCAGCGGGACATCACAGAAGACGTTCTGAGGCCCCAGGGAGATGTTATTCCCATTGACACCCAAGAGTTTGATGTCATTGACAGCCCCACTAGAGTCCCAGTCGGTGGAGACGAAGGTCACCCAGACGGTCAAAGACTCGGGGACCACGGGGTAGCGGAATCTCAGGTCAAGGTGGCAGCCCTGGGGCTCAGGGCAGGCTGGAGGGACCGTGTGTGGGTTGACGGCTGAATTGGGGCTCCAGGTACGGACGCTGGACTTACAGGGCTGCTCAACATCTGGATGACCTGTGGACAAGAGATGAGGATATGAGCTCTGGAAAGTCCTCGGAGTTTTCTGCAGCCCTCAGGAGATATGGCCAGACTCGGACTCAGAGGGAAGGTAAAAAGAGAGCGAAGATTCTCAGTGTCTCAGCGAATCTGCTGTACTCACAGCACCCCTGCTCACTCCTACCCCAGTGACGTGGATCTGAACGAACTGGATCACGAGACATTTGGTCAGAATTACCTTCAAATAAGTTGCTTATGATGGAGTCGCTGCCCAAACTATCCCTCCTCGTCTCTCACTTGATGGAAAGAAAGAAGGGATGCATGCTAAACACCCACTGTGTCCTCTGAACCAGTTTAATTCTTGCAAGGACTCATTTCTGAGGTGAGGCCACCAAGGCTTAGAGATGTGGAGCGAACTAACCAGAGTCTCACAGCTTGGTGTGTAAAAGTCAGCACGAGAGCCTAGCTCTGTCTCATCCTGAAGTTCCTTGTTCTCCAGACTGAACGCGAGAGCTGCTAACAGAAACTAGACTCCCTCTAGTACAACCTGCTTGTAAGGACAGAAGAGCCAAAAGCCTCCAGTGGAGAGGAGGTGAGTTATGATAGCTTCCACCTCTTGGGCTGAATTTCCATGGAGGAAACTGTCTAGAACCCTGAATGACGGAGCTGGGACGCAGCCCTGGAGCCATCTTATCTCCTGCCTCCCCTCCTCCACATGAGGTCACTCCATGCCACGGAGCTTCTCTGAGTCCTGTCCAGCCGGACTCGGGGAGGGGAGGGCTGCTTGGGAGCGGGGAGAAGGAAGGAGAGAGTCTTCCAGTCTTTCCCCAGGGAGACGATGCCTCATCCCCACTGATCTCAGCCTGAGCAGTGACTTCTGAATTTTTCTCAGTTGAGATCATTAGTCCTAGACCCTCGGAGAACTCTCCTTTGCACTGCTGAGAAAAGTAATCAGGACTCAGTGCAATGACTGGCTTTGATTTACGTAAGGGTGTCTAGCAAGAGATACACATCAGCTGGTGAGGGGAGGATGGGAGAGCTCAGGTTGTCCTGTGAGCCACATTCTTTTTTTTCCCCCTTTAAATCAGTGGTTGATAGGGGTGGAGGTGCTGGATATTTCAAAAGCAAAAGGGGGAACAAAACCCATCAATCTTAGCCTCAAAAGGCTTTATGATAATGTTACAGCGTAATAGGAGCCACCACAATATGAAAACTAGAAACTGATTTTGGGTGGAAAAGCCATTCCAGTGAAAGTTGTTAAGTATCTCCAATCCCTTTGCCTCTGCCCAGCCCAGGGAGTAGAGAGATGATGTCCAGAGATGGGAAAGAGAAGAGAAAAAGAGGAGGGAGAATGGGCAAGGGAGGAGGGGAGGGGCCAAGGACAAGGAAAATTGAAAAGACTCTTTAGCTACAACACATCAGAACAAGAAGAGATGGGCACGACTGCAAGGTTCCCTCCAGCTTTCCTTGGCCAACTTCATTTATTACCTGCGGCAAATGCTGGACAGAAGAGACCAGCTGTTCAAGTCAAAGGCACAAATAAGGCTGGAGTCGTTCTTCCCGTCAATTCTCCAACCCAAAGAGCTCCTGAATCCTTTTGACTTTGTGGGTCTTTTGGTACTCATGTAGCACTTAATCATTCAAAAAGCCTTATCAAGGGCAGTGTTTCAATGCATACAAAGTACATTCCTTAGCCGTTAATGTATTCATCTGATTCTCAGCAAAATCCTGTAAGATGGTTGTCATTTTTGCCTCTGCTTGGCAGCTCTGTTTTGCTCGGTTGCCATGCTCAGTGCTTTATACAGTGCCTGGCACAGCAACAGGGAGCCAGCGCACACTCGACAGATATTTCAGGGAAGACTCTCCTAGTGTGTTCACATGGAGCTAAAGAAGTGAAGGCTCCACGGACTATGAGAGCCTGCTACGTCCCGGTCTGCTCCAGGTGAACACCCCCCTGGCCCCCGCCATGCGTTCTCCCGGAGCTGACAAGGAACGGAGAGATCTTCCTCCCTTCCTTGGAGAAAATGACTTTCAGTGGTGGGAAGCCACAGGAGAGCAAAGATGACAAATCCGTCTGGCTCCGACTTTCATCCCTGGTTTCTTGTTAATCAACAGAGAGACCAAATGCTTTCCAAAGGATAAGAAACTAAGCTTGATCATTATGCTCAAATAAGTAAACAGGACTAGAAATATTAGCAAAGTGTGAGCTTGTCTGGTTATCAGAACAAACTTTTAGATGTAAAAAAAAAAAAGTTTCAAGGGGCACTGAGTCCCTTTAATAACACCAGGCTTCACACACTGACCATCCTCTGTGTGCTGGGCACTGTGCCAGGCATGTTACATGCCTCAACTCTTTTCATCCTGCCAATAAGTCTATGACGTTGGTCTTATGAAACTCATTTTACGGAAGAGGAAACAGAGCCTCAGATGGTTAAGTAATTCCATGGTGGGGAGCAGAATACTTGTGATGCTGTGGGTCCAGAGAGCATGCCAAACTTTGAAGGAATAAATCATGGGTTACAATATCAATTATACAGCTTCTCACCATATCACCTACTCTAACGATGTCTACCCCCCAAGGGGTCCTATAAAACTCAAATGGGATGAGATAGTTAATAGATGAACATATTCACAAATACATTAGCTCTGCTTTGACACATAAGGAAGAATTAACAAGTGAAAGCTTGGGAAGAGGAGATATTCCAAGCAAAGGGAACAGTTAAGAGAGAAAGTGAAATAAGATGATTGTGGTTTTGAGTGCAGTGGGAAAGCAGTAAGTGGGAAGGCCGGCAAAATAAGCTGAGCCCAGATTATGAAGAGTCTTGTGTGTCACTTTAAGGAAACTCAACCTCATGCTAAGACAGCTGGGGAGTTAGTGAAGACTTTCAAGCAACCGAATGAAGGTTGTCTTTCAGAAAAACCAACATTTAGAGTCACAGATACTCTCCATCCATCCATCTATCCATCCATTCGTCCACCCTTCCACCCATCCATCCATCCATCGGTCCACCCACCCACCCATCCATCCGTCCAGAGAATGGCTGCCTCTGTCTGTGCCCAGGGCTAGGGTATAGACCCTGGAAGAACAGGTTTTGCAGACATAGCCTCTGCTTTCATGGAGCTTCCAGTCCAGTGAAATCAGTTAAGAAAATACTGTATCAGTGCAGATAACACACAACTCTTGCCTGTACCAAGGGACCATGAGGGGCAATGAGGGCACATCAGAGTCCCTAAGGAGGAAAAATGAACACACCCAGGAGACTGAGCTGGGGGGTGATAAACTTGGGAGAAGGGTTGAGAAAAGGAAAGGAAGGAAAGGCGGGGAGGAGGAGGAGGGTAGATAGGGAAGGGGCAAAGAGGGAAGGGAATGGGAGGGGGGCTGGGAGGGAAGGAAGGGGAAAGGAAAGAAAGGAACGGGCAAGGAAGAAAGTACCCAGGAACTGTTACTTCACTACAAGTACATACCTTTTTATATGAAAAGTCACGTTTATATAAGCTATCCACTAGAGATCAGGCAATAGACGTGTGTGAAATATATTTATACAAACCCACACTGATTTAAATTTACATTTATGACAATCTGTACAGACATCTATTACATATCTTTGTGTATATACACTGCAGCTGTTGATACAAACACTGTTTATAAAAACTCGGTGCCAAGTTTTTTCTAGATGTATACTTCAGCACACCTGAAATATTCTGGGCACAAAAATGGGGAATAGATTCACACAAGCAAGAAAAAAATGAAAACAGCCAGTGCCATTCGTTACCCTCTCACAGAAAACCCAGCAGTTGCAATGTATTATATGCTTGCATAAGTGATCTGAACTGAGATTTGAGTCAATCAGATCTAGCTATCTGATTCCTGAGCTACGAGCGTATCGTGGTATTGAATATCTCAGAAAATATTCATCTGTGAAGTACAACGTTTGCTCAAGAGAAGGGAAAATAGGGTTTCTTTTTGGTACAACTACGTTCTGTGGCCAAAGGAAAGAATTTCTGTGATTATATTTTTCCTGAAGTTCACAAGATGGAGTTAGTGGAACATAGTGAATATGCCATAAATATTTGTTAAGTGAAGAATTTTCTATCTTGTTAATGTGGAGTTAAAACTATGAGGTTGTGGCTCTGTGCAATATCCTAGCTGGAAAGGACATTCTGTTGATAAGATGCTATCTTCATAGAAGCAAAGTGACTCACTCAAGGGCATAGAGCTCACTGATGGCCAGGCTCAGACCAAACCCCAACCCCATCATCCTCCCCACACCCATGCTCTTTCCCCTACCCCAAAGATACGCCTGGCATCGCTCACAGATCGGGGAGTTTTATGTTTGGGAAGTCCAAAAACTTAAACACGCAAAGATAAACAGGATGAAAATGAGTTGAGAAAAACATTGCAGAGCTTGGCTCATGGAAAAGTTTATTTCTTCAAGAATATTAAAAGGGTCTGAGCCAAATGGATCACAGAGCCTGTAATAGGATGCTCTAAAAAAAGAACAGTGTCTTTTCCTGGCCTCCGTGTACTAAATTTGCATATCCTAAAGGAAACCCAGAGCTGCTGGGTTTTCTTGGAGGCCTGAGTCAACTCGGTACAGGGGAGGTGGTCCAACACTTCAATGGGACTCTGCTCTGCAACTCCTGCTTTAAGAGGGTCGGGGATTAGCCAGGAGCAGACCTAACCAACCGATAGTTTGGTTGGATGGTGGTGCAGGGTGATACCAGGGAATTATTTCATTCATTCAAGTGGTAGAACAAACTGAGATGATTTCAGCCAGGAAAGTCACAGGGTAGTCTTGCTACTTCATCCACCCAGTGTGCACGTGTACGTGCTCAGTCATGTCTGACTCTTTGCAACACCATGGACTGTAGCATACCAGGCTCCTCGGTGCATGGAGTTTCCCAGGCAAGAATACTGGAGCGCGTTGCTATTTCCCACACCAGGGATCTTTCTGACCCAGGGATCAAACTCACACGTCTTGCTTGTTCTGCACTGACAGAACTCTTTACTACTATGCCACTTGGGAAGCCCCATCGTCCTCCCAAATTTCTTTCAATTCCACCGACTCTTCTCCAATCTCACTGCCATTGACCTCAGCCAGGCCACCACCGTACCTCTCCTGGGTTCCTACAACAGCCACTTAGATGCACCCTTCTCCCACCCGCCCCCAGCCCCACCCCAGGTCTACTCAACTCCCAACCTCTTCACCACAGAGCAGACCAGGTGATCTTTCATAACAGGCACATCTCACCATCTCCCAGACCCCTGCCAAGGCACATGGCATCTCCTTATGACCCTCAGAATAGTCCAAACCCATCCTCATCTGGTCATCACACATCTCACCCCAGCTCAACTGCTTCCTAGTCTATACCTTTCTCTCCATACACATTTAAGTTCCTACCCCATTACTGAAGAGCTTTTGTTCTTGTACACAGTATCTATGTCATTACCATGTTGTGGATTAAAACCGAGAGACTTTAAAACACAGGAACACATACACATGCATCCCATTAGCTATCTAAGCAGCGAGACATCACGTGCCATGCAGTCGCTGGGAAGCACCACTGGACACTCAGGAGAGAGACTGAGTGAAAAGGGTGAATGGTGTCATAGTATTATTATGAAGATATCTTTCCCTTGGAGGACACACTAGGAAGACTTAAGAGGCCCTCGAGTCTCCAGATCACACTAAAATAGCCAGTGCTCTCAACACAGTCAACTCCTCTCACATTCTTAAATGCACCTTGCTGACTGATATCCTGACAGTTCCCTGGCGGGGCGAGAGTCTCAGTCTGGGGGGAGGTCCCCCACTCCCTACTTGTCTCCCCGCACTCTGTAGGTCTATCAGCACCAGCTGCATCACACCCGATGGAGAACGCTCCCGGATACTCATCTGACTCTCCTATCAGACAGCCAGCTCTGCAGAGTCCCCATGCCCAGCACAGTGCCTGCCTGGCGCACAGTCCCTGCGGTGGGCAGAGAGGAGATGGGTTTGTTCCTTGCATGGAAGAGACACAGAGCTTCTTCTGGGAGAACCCAACGTGGGTTCAGTTTGGGTGAAAAAGTCACCATTGCAGATTTCAGGAAGAACTTTCTAGCAGATGGTGCTAGAATGGGGAGACCAAGGAAATACATGAGCCGGTGCTGGGTACACACGAAGGGGATTCCTGCCCAGGGTGGGAATCGGGGCCGGGCGACCCAGGCGTCCCTTCCATGTCTGACAGCCCGTGATTCTGTGAGGCCGAGCTGAGGGCTTCTCCCAGGCACCCCTTGGGCTCGCCATTCCTGATGGGTCTGTTTGGAGTTCCCCAGTTCGACTCTCCTTTTAATTTCAAGCTACTTTAGAAGATAACAGAGCACAGCGCTGCCGTTTTCCGCCCTCACGTTTCCTCTCTGACCCCTCTCCCTTGCTTTATTCTATCTCTGGCTTTCTCTTTTTCAACCTTCTTTCTAAAAATATAAAGGAGAACGGGGGAGTTCTCACTGACCCTCAGTGAAGAGTCAGATTCTGCTTCCTCAGGTAGCCGGGGGTCCCTACCCGAAGACGGTTGGCCTGAGCCGCCTCGCAGAGCACCATGAGGGATTTGGGTGGGGGGCTTCTGTGTGGACATCTCCGAGGGCACCAGAGGGCGAGACAGAGGGCTGGGAGGGGGTGCGGGGTTTCTGCCAGCCTGGCTTCAGGGACTAGACTTGTGCCTTGAAGAAAGAGACACCACAGAAGGACCCAGAATGGGCAACTGGCCGTGAGATTCGCTGTGTTGCAAGCTGTCTTGCTTCAGGGCCAAGTGACAGGGCGACAAAGCATCGGGTGAAAGACGCTTTCTTAATTTCTCTAGAAAACTGAGGGGCTGTGGCAGCGAGTGTAAGGGAGCAGAGGCTGTTGGTCTGCAGGGAGGCCTGGGAGACTGCCCCACTCCCAGCATGGAAGGTCTGTGGGTGGAGTCCACAGCCATGGCCGTCCTGGGGTGCTTCTCTCCAGTGTCTTGCTGATACACGGATTCTGACAAGGAAATGACATGGCAGGAGTCCGAGAGGAAAAACTGCGACACGTGGAAGACTGCCTCGGGTATTCCCAGGAATAACTGCAGAAGAATCAAAGGCTCGTGATGCCCTGAAGTCCTCCAGTACGCGTGTGGATTCTGACGTGAGCTTGTTTGTACCCACAGGCTGTCAAGGTCTAGGCCACAGACAAACATACACACACACACACACACACACACACACACACACACACACACGGTGTCTTATAAGGTATGTGGCCTTGGGTATTTGATTCCTTAGGGGCTTTGATTCTTCATATGTAAAGTGGGATGACATACCCAGGACAGTTCAGGTGCTCAGAAAGACTTGTGCTCAACAAATGCATGAATACTGGCCTTGGTGGAAGGGAAAGGGCACAAACTCCTAGCAATACAATGAATAAATTCTGGAGCTCTAATATACAGCACGGTGATAGCAGCTAACAATACTGTATTGAAAAACTGCATAACTACTAGATCTTAAACATTCTCACTGCTTTCCCCCCAACAAAAAAAAGAAATGTGTGCAGCGACAGGTGTGATGTGCGATGACTTTAAAATAAAAGTGCTCTGCCATGCTAAGTCGCTTCAGTCGTGTCCGACTCTCTTCGACTCCACAGACTGTAGCCCACCAGACTCCTCTTTCCACGGAACTCTCCAGGCAAGAACACTGGAGTGGGTTGTCATTTCCTTCTCCAGGGGATCTTGCCGACCCAAGGGTCTATCAGTCATCACGTTGTACACCTTAAATCTACACAATATTAAAAGTCAATTATATTTCAGAAAAAATTCATTTTTGAGGGGGTTAGAAAAAACAGACCTAAAAAGGAAAAAAAAAAAAATACTGGGCTTGCAGGGCAATCTTAAGATCCAATGGGATGGTACATGCTGCTGCTAAGTCGCTTCAGTCGTGTCCGACTCTGTGCGACCCCATAGACGGCAGCCCACCAGGTTCCCCCGTCCCTGGGATTCTCCAGGCAAGAACCCTGGAGTGGGTTGCCATTTCCTTCTCCAATGCATGAAAGTGAAAAGTGAAAGTGAAGTCGCTCAGTCATGTCTGACTCTTCGCGACCCCATGGACTGCAGCCCACCAGGCTCCTCCGTCCATGGGATTTTCCAGGCAAGAGTCTGAGTAGGGTGCCACTGCCTTCTCTGGATGGTACATGAGAAAGATCATTAAACTCACAAAGCTCTATCTACACTGAAAGAGTTCTTTGCATACCCAACCTGCAAGAGTCCCCAGCCCGGCTTACCTTCTGCTTCCCGAGGACTCCAGTGTCCTGACGGGCCGCAGGGCATCGGGGAGGAGGCATTGAAGGCATACTGCACCAGGAATCTCCCTTCCAGGCAAAGGTCACATGCTGATCCCAATTCTCTAGGAGGCCAAGGAAAGAAGGAAACGCACCGACTTAGGAACGGTTGAATGAGTTCCCGACTCAACTGAGCCAAAGGTGCAGGTGACAACAACTGCTCCCCTATGGCCCTTATTCTCCCCTGGGCTGCGAGGAGAGCCAACCAGTCAGTCCCAAAGGAAATCAACCCTGAATATTCATTGGAAGGACTGATGCTGAAGCCCCAATACTTTGACCACCTGATGCGAAGAGCGGACTCATTGGAAAAGATCCTGATGCTGGGCAAGACTGAAGGCAAAAGAAGGGGCCAGCAGAGAATACTTAGACAGCATCACTGACTCCATGGACATGAATTGAGCAACTCCAGGAAACAGTGGAGGACAGAGGAGCCTGACAGCTCCAGTCCACGAGGTCACAAAGAGTCGGACGTGACTTAGAGGCTAAACAACAATACTAAATCCTCCCTATCTGTGTCAGAGCTTCCAGAATATGACCATAAGTGAAATTCCTCCCCACCACCCAGGAGGGCCTTTCTTGGGTCTAAGCGTCTTCTGTTCTGATGGTGGATACACTTAAATTTAAAGCAGCTCAGAATCAATAGGTCAAAGACTTACTACCTGCACTATTTCTTCCTTTCATCAATGATTAAAAGTTCCACTGAAGATTTGATATGTGGTTGTGAGAAAATCTTTTACCCGTCAGACCTCAAATTTTATTCTTTTAACAATCTCTGTCTGGTACCTACTATGTGCAGGAATTATCAGGATCCTAGGTATTAAACAGGAAGAAGGAATGGTTCAGTTCCTTCAGCTGAAAATGACTGGGCTGAACTAGACAGTGCTTAAAGAACCTTCTAGCTCTGACATTCAGGGGATAGATGAGTCACTCTTGGGTTTTACAGTCAAAAGCAGTTTCCTTACCATGCCATCTAATTCACTTCAGCAGCTTTCCAAGGGGCAAGCCAATCCCTCATGGGACAAACCCCAGCAGTGGAATATGACAGTGGCTTTCCCCATCAGCTAGCATCTTATGTGTCTGGATTCAATCTCCCTTTAACCACAACAGCCTTTGGGATCCTACTTGTTCTCCAGACTTGGCCCCTGTTCAGGAGATAGTTGCTAGGAAGAGAGAGGGATAATAGCCCTCTTCTCCTGTACTAGAATGAGCAAGCCCAAAACTCTAAAATCTGAGCAACTTCTACAGAGCGAGTGGAGAGAGAAAATATCAAGAAAGGTCATAGCCCAAGCCATTATTTCTCAAAATGCAATGGTTCTGGCAAAATCTCCTTCCTAAAAGAATCACCACCCTTCAGCAACCTGAAAGACACAAGAGAGGGACCCTATCTCAAGCCTTAGGGATTTTGCTTCACAGGGAAGCTCCATAGCCCCAGGGCTCACATGCTTGCTAACATCACAGTCTGCAGCTGGTCCTTGTTCCTCCTCCACTCAGCTGCCAGGGAGCTCATCCCCAAACCTAAATCTGAATACTTTCTGCCTCTGTTTATCTGCTAATATGGTGACCAACATGTGTAGTTTAATAGCTGGATGGATAGCTGGATAAATGCCAATCACTCCAACATGCTGCTAAGACTCATGACTAACCTAGGCTAGACCCTCAAATTGCGTATTCTGCATCATCAGCTTTACCATCAGAAATATGAAATCATACATAGGTATAATTTTATAAGCACACTAATATTTAGTGATAGGAGAATGATTGAACAATCTAAGGTCAATCTGCTCAATGGAACAGTAAGCAGTTGGTACAAACACTCAAAGATCATTAAAATTTATGGAAAATGTGTTATAATGTTCAGGGAAGAGTCATATTCAAAATTGTACCTTAGAGCAGCATCTCAGTGCTGCTCAAACAACTTGACATGACGAAACACTACCAGCAGCTATTTCTAGGTGGTGGAACTCAGGCTGATTCCTCGCTCCCTACTTCCATTCCTTCTGGTTTTCTGAACTTTCTCTGCATTTTCAGTATGTATGAGGTGTTCTTGAACAATAAGATGATTATACAAATGCACTTGGGGGCAGAGGATGAAGAGTGGAGAGAGAGTTGCTCAGCATCAGTCTGGTTCCATTACAATGACCACAATCCACGCACAGCAGCTCAGTCACAGGACTGGCTTTATGACGGCAATGAGATTACAGACATCCTTGCAGGAATCCAGATTGCACTCATCTTAACGATAACTGAGCTTTCTACTCTAGATGCCTTGCTTTAGAGGAAATGCATGCAGTCACCTGCACTTCACTGAGTTCTTGACAACTGTAGGTTCCCTATAAATACTTTGATGAATTAATAAGACGTCATCCACCTGACAGTAAATGGGCCTTATTTACGCAGAGTTCCACAAAGTGCATTTCCTCATGCTCAATCATGGGTTCGTGTGTTCACTCACTGGATACTCATTGAACAATCTGGTTGCTAGCACTGTGCAACTACCAGACATTAACCATCCACGGGAGAGGAGATTTGATGTGGCACCTGCCCTCAAAGACCCTGCAATCCAGCAGAGGCAACCGTCCATAAACCAATAGGAAAATAATGTATATTAAATACAGGTTGAATTACTGCTAGAAGGAAAGTCGATAGATGATGTAGGAGAGACTAATGAGGGGTTGTGCAGGGCTTCAGATGGGCGCAATGCTGGCGGACCTTAGTGCAGGTATGACGAAGAACGACACCAAGAGTGGGATAAAGCAGCCCGGGCTCAGTCTGACGGTATGAAAAGGACCGAGGCGGGACAGACGGCCTCGGCCCACAGAGGGCCTGAAGGAAACTCGAGTGGCAAGAGTCACAAATCAAAGACAGCAGTAGGAGAGCCAGTGGGCAAGCAGGCAAGGACCCCAGGATGGAAGGCTCTGCAGCCTCCTTGCAGATCACACATAAAAGCAATGGAAGGTACTGGAGGGTATAACATGGGTGACATGATCCAATTCACATTTTTAAAAGGTCAGCCTGAGTGATGAATGAAGAATAAATTGGGAAAAGAAGAGCACAGGTAAAAGCAAAGTCAGGAAATAAAGAGCGAAGGTGTGATCCTGTATATGGTAGGTGACGTTCCCATTTTACAGATAAGGAAACTGAGGATCATGGGTACAGAGTAACTATACCAAGGTCAAAGCTCAGAAAGTCACAGTCAAAACACACTTTACCAAAACCACGCCATATCCTACACATTCAGGGTATGTAAAATGTGTTTCTAATCTTTGCCGTTTATTTGATTTTAACGGGCACCTGTACCTACACAGACAGAAACACACACACACTGAAATCATAGAAACACAGGATGCTAAAGGATGCTTACACTGGAGGAGATCACCTTTCTTACTCAGGGTCCATGAGAATTAAAGTTTAAAGCTCCAAATCTGTGCCACCTACTTCAGCAGCCCCTAGTAACATGTGGCTATTCAAATCTAAATGAATTAAAATTAATACAGAATTCATTTCAGTTCCTCAGTTACACTCGTCACTGTTCAACTGCTCCCTAGCCACAGTTGGCTTATGGCTACCACACTGGATATTACAGAAAGTTCTATTGGACAGAGCTTCTCTAAGGTATCCACTGTACAGAAGGAATTAAGCTCTCTCCTAGGCATCTAGAATGGTACTAGTTATGTGCTATCCTTAGGAGAATTGAGAAAATAGTCACTCAAGTCATTTTCTACGTTCTGAGACTTGGAAAAAGAACCTTGGCTGAGAAAGGCTAGATTCCCCTTCAGTTTACAGATCAGAACACTGAGGCCAAAGAGGGAGAAGAAATGAAGCTGCAAAGACTTCAGACTCAGATCTCTTGGTTCCCAGTCCAGCATTCTTTCTACTGTATACCACAGCCCATTGTTCAGAAAACTGAAACCATCCAGTCAACACATGTTTGCAAGACAGATAAAAATGAAGGAGTTAAAAAAGCCAAGGGTGGCCTTGAATTATTTATTCAGTTGCCCATGTGTGAGGACACCGGCGGTGGGAGGATCTGAGTATGTTTTTTTAAGGAAAACCCTTGTATTCTCTTCGACCACAGATGTGAGGAACAGCAGGAGGACATGGTGATGGCCAGGGGCTAGAGGTTGGCATTGATGAATGGAGTGGAAAACATCAGAGATTCTTCAGGGAAAGAGGATTTCAAGTAGCTCAACAGCGCTGAAAAACTTTGTACAAGATGGGAGCTAGTGTTTCCTGAGCATAGTGTGTGTGCTAGGCATATCACAGATGCCATCTTATTAAATTCCCCACAGAAGCCAGGTGAAGTGGGTACGGTTAGGACTTTTTATGGAAGAAGACTCAAGAAGGCCAGAAAGGATCAGAGGGGTGAGACAACGAGCCCAAGGTCCCCTAGGCGGGGAGTGGTAAAGCTGAGACTGGAATACAGGCCGCTTGACATCAAAGCTTGCGCACTTTGTACTAAGCCAATTTCCATGAGTATGAACTCCTTGTGCGTGGGAGATGGATAGATTCATTTCTTTAAAACAATTTATTGAACTTGCTGACCTACTTCCTTCAGTCACAGACTATAGTCTACATAGCTGTTAACCCTAATTAGATATGTTTCTAAAATGTCAGTTTTAATTTAACATATGATAACTCCATTATGAAATCTTAGACTGAACAGAATAGCTATTGTATGAGCCTCAAGTACCAACCGACTATAGGTTATTAAAAACATACTGATTGAAGCTGAGGGCCCCATGTAAGAGAGACATATCTCATTACACAACAATTAACCCTCCAATAGGTTTCCAACAATCAGATGGTATTTATTTAATCGACAATAACTGCTTTATGAAATACAAATTGAATGCACACACAGGAAGCTTCATTTACAAAACTTCCATTTTTAAGTGGAATCGAGGCTAAGGCTTGACCAAAAGTCTGATACTTCTCATCGCCACAGAAAAAATAAATAAATCCACGGGCTGCTGGAAAGGCTGCTCTGACGTGTCACATGAGGTTTCCCAAGCCCAGCTCTGAGCTCCCAGTGAGGGTGGCTGGGGCAGAGGAAGGGGGTTTCTACAGAGCATCTAAGGAGTGCATTTCCTTTCTCCATGATCACATTCATCCAGCTGTCAAAGAAGGTTCTAGATTCAAGGATTGATAGTACTGAAGGAAAACTGGACCCCAGATTTAATTGTGATGCCATGATCTAATATATTTTTATGCACACACACACACACATACTTGTGAGAGTTCCTTGCCACAATTTATGGCCTGTATAAAGGGGAGAGTAATGCCTCCTTCATAATTCAAGGTTTGGAAAAACTTAATGAAGGAACATGTGAGCCTGAGACACTGCAAAATGTGAGTCGGAGCCTGGCTCCCACCACCTTCTATGGGCTTCTGGCCAAATCTCTTCGCCTCTTTGAACTCCAATCCCTTCCTCATCTGGCAAATGAAGAAGTTGATTCCCCTTTTACAGAAATTACTGAAGAGATGAAATGAGATCGTACAGCAAGCATTTAGTATAGAATCCAGAGCAGAGTGAGCAACTGACAAACAGCATGCACAATCCTTGAGTAATATTAATTCATCATCAGTTCAGTTCAGTTCAGTCTCTCAGTCGTGTCCGACTCTTTGCGACCCCATGAATCGCAGCACGCCAGCCTCCCTGTCCATCACCAACTCCTGGAGTTCACTCAGACTCACGTCCATCAAGTCGATGATGCCATCCAGTCATCTCATCCTCGGTCGTCTCCTTCTCCTCCTGCCCCCAATCCCTCCCAGCCTCAGAGTCTTTTCCAATGAGTCAACTCTTCGCATGAGGTGGCCAAAGTACTGGAGTTTCAGCTTTAGCATCATTCCTTCCAAAGAAATCCCAGGGCTGATCTCCTTCAGAATGGACTGGTTATTATTTCCACCATCATCAATATTGTATTATCATTATTGAATAAAACATTCCCAAGAAGGGCTGGGAGGGGGCAAAAATACTAATCCACACTAATTTATAGCCAAGTTTCAACCAAATTAAATGTCAACATGTTACTACATCTTCATGATCCTTTAAAATCCCCTAAAGCTTCAGCGCCTTGGGGAGACCCAATGTTGAAAGGCACCACAAGAAATGATTTCATTCATGTTTCTGCCTTCAGACCACTGAGGCATCATTAAACCTACCTTTCAGTGGATAAGACTCAGGGGGAGAAATTGACTTGCCCAAGGCCATATGGCTAGTAAGTGACTGACAGGAACTCAACTAAGGCATCTTGTGCCTTGATTTATCATCCCTTGATCTTCTAAAAAGTCTACCTTCAGTTCTATTAAACAACAAAGGCAAAGATGCTCATTATACAAAAATACATGTATACATGTATGAATGTATACCCTTCATGTATAATGTACCCTTCTTATATTGTACTATGTGTATATAAAGGTGTTAGTTCATTAACCAAAGGCAGGTTAAACGCTCAAGCTCATGAGATGTGACCAGTACCTCCATTCCAGACAAGGTTCAGACAACAGAAGTTTCCAGGTTTTTAACAATAAAATAAAGCTTAATATTCACCACAGAAAGTATGCATCATTACTCATCAATTTCTGCGAGCAATCATTTATGTATTGCCTGATCCCCAAACCTACAACATGTCTATATGGAGCAGTCACTGTACTAGTTGGTCCTTGAGTGTGTGTGTTATTCCCTTAGTCGTGTTCAACTCTGTGCGACCCCATGGACCGTAGCCCCCCAGGCAGGCTCCTCTGACCATGGGATCCTCCAGGCCAGAATACTGGAGTGGGTTGCCATTTCCTTCTCCAGGGGATCTTCCCGACCCAGGGATCGAACCCAGGTCTCCTGCATTGCGGGCAGATTCTTTACCATCTGGGCACTTGTGGGCACTTGTTAAACAAGAGCAACAATAAAAGACAGAGAAATCCCTCTCCAAGGCTGCTTCCCTTCCAAGTTTCCCTCTTCTTGGCAGGAGAGAGAGAGAGGGATCAACACTTCACAGGCCACACTCACCTTTCAAAGACGTGGCCGTCGATGGGAGGGAACCACTCCAGCGTCACAGAGTCGGTCGCGTGGCCCACGACCTGGGGGGCGAGGGCGATGGGCGCCGGCTTCCTGGAGGGCTGCCAGCCCTGGTACACCAGGTCCAGGTAACAGTGCATTCTGGCGACTTGATTGGGCGTGAAGGAGTCGGTGCAGTCGTCATCTGCAAGCAGGCGGAGGGAGAGATAAGCACCTCGGTGCACGGACGGACGGGCAAGAGAATGATGATGCCTCCCGGGCGGCCCAGGAGCCAGCACCCCGGCCCTTGCCAACTGGGAGCTGGCCTCTTCCAGTGCTCGAGAGTTAATGGTCTGTGAACAAATTAGTGCAGTCATCACGTCTGCAGACAGGTGACAGGGAGCATTAGGAGGGGGATGGCGGATGGGACTAAAAAGGCACGTCTGAGCCTGGAGAGGGAGGTCACGGTTAAGGACAAGGGCAAGACGAGCCGCTTTCCATGGGCCCCCATCCACCGGTCAGGAAGCTCCAGCCAATCAGTCAGTATCTCTCACTCACCCACTCGTGCCCTGTCTGTCTGCTCACTCATTCTTTCATATGCTTACTGGGTCCTTCACTCCCACCTTCACACTTGCTCATCAGCTCGTTCATCAACTCTGCCCCTTACTGATGCAGCAATGCTGCCTCCAAACCAGCCTTCTGAGCACTGATTCTGTACTCTCCGCTTGAAGCCAAGGGCCACAGAAGCCTACAACACGCCTGCGTTGGGGAGCTACCAGTCTAGCTACAGAGCAAAGGTCAGCTTGCTGTGTGGCTCAAGGTGGTTATAAGGCTGCTCAAGTTTGTGACGCCAGTCCCCAACGACAAGGAGATGGTGTGTTGAGGAAGACGGATAAACTGGAGAGGCTTCTGGGGGAGGTCCTGGAGGTCAACCAGGTTACACCATTAAGACTGGGGAAGAAGATGAGGGGTGGCAGAAGGGGCAGCTCAGGACCACGGAAGCGATGAGCCCTGGGCAGTGAGCACAGGGAGACTCGGAAGTAGTCCAGGCTCGGCATCCAGCCTTCCGTGTCCACGGCAGGAACACAAGGACAATGGCGCCTTCTGCACAGTGCTGTCGCTGGGACCCGGACTGTGGGCTTAGTACACGCTTCGTACACAGGACACTGTGCTTGGGGCACGTGTAACTCTCCCATTAGTTTTGGAGTAAATACTCTGACAGCTCCATTTCACAGAGGAGGAACTTGAGGCTGAGAGAGGTCTCACTACTTTTTAAAGATCACAGAGCTAGGGGCAGATCTGAGATGTGAACCCAGGCAGTCTTGACTCCAAGGCCATATTTCTAATCAATATGAGAACTTTTTTCTGAGTGTCCATGAGACCTTGTATGGGCAAAGTGTCCCGCAGGTGTTTGATAAATAGGAGTTGAGCCTGAGTCGGAGGGGACCAGAATACCAATCTCATCTCTGAATGTCTTTAGATCTAATGACCTTCAATTCTACCCTGTTTTCTAGGATGAGGAATGAAGGCCACGACCCGAGACTCTTCCCTGCCAAGGAGGAAGCTCGCCTCCCGTCTCTCCCTCCAACAGCTTTACTCAGCTGCCCCAGGGAAAGATCAAGGCACTGTTTTGGCTTCATTTCCAAAAACACCACTTCCCAGAGGTGTCCACCTGGCCAGGGTTTCTGCAGCTGAGCCCCAGACAGAGGAGAACGGGGCTCACCAGATCTTAAAATAAACCCACCACGGGGATTCCGCAGCATAAACTCGCTTTCTCTTATCAAACAGACAGAAAATAAGTTCGGGCAGGTGCTGGGCAGTTGCACATGACCTTGAGAATCCAGCGTGGGGAAGGGACAGGAGTGTGAGGAGGTTATACACAGAAGCTGCCTCTGATTCCCTTGGCAATTTAGATGCTCTCCTTGCCAGCACCCTGGGGAAGACTTTATACATTTGGAAGAAGCAGAAGAGCCCGGAGTCCTTTGGACACCAGCAAAGAATGACTAGTTACACAAATCACTCTCAAGCTCAGATACCTGCATGTAACTCCTTGGATACAAAACAGGCTATGGGTTGCTTTTGCCTGGAAAATAAGACTCCAAATGCCCCCAGTGGTCTAAGAAGGACTGGATGGGCTGGTACCTTTTCCTTTGTTACCAAAGACTTTGTACTTCATCCCGAAAACTTTGGAAAAGTCACTAAATAGGTTAAAAGCAGGGGAAGGGCATGCTGGCTAAAGAAGCAAGGGTTATGTAGTTAGATTCATGGGTGAATGATCTGGAGTCAAACGATTTTATGATCACTGTACCTCAGTTTCCCCACCTGTAAAGTGGAGATAATGATGATAACAAGAGTGCTGGTGTCAGAATGCCGCCAAAGGTCATGGCAAGTGTAGCATCAAGAGGCAGGAGCAACGCTCAGTGGATGCTCACTGCCTCGGGTCTTGGGATAGTGCAGGCACCTCTGTGTGTGTGTGCTTGCATGTGTGCATGTGTGTGTGTATGCGTACACTAATGTGGGTAAGTGTTAGGAAAGTAGGGGCAGGAAAAAACCAGAATGTAAAATAATCACTCTCTTTGATTTTGCAACATCGCCAATTAGGAATTCGATGGAGTGATACTCATGAACAAACATGAGGGAAAACATATGTACAAGGACATCTGTTGAAATACCATCTACATAGAAAAAACGTTAGAAATAACACATCTGTCTATTAATAGGGGGAGGACTCTGTACATGCACAGAACAGAATTCTAGTCAGTCATTTCCCAAACAAGGAAGTAACTCTAAAGCTCAGGCCCCTTGAGTATAAGTTGGGGACATTTAAATCAACCCCACAACCTAGAGTGATGGTGTGGCGTCCATGAGCTGGAACACATACAGCATTTATTTGATGAACGAGAGAGAAAAACAGCAATTTGCTTTCCTCTCTATATTCTGATTTGTTTGGTTTTCTTATTTTTAAAGATCACAGAGCTAGGGGCAGATCTGAGATGTGAACCCAGGCAGTCTTGACTCCAAGGCCATATTTCTAATCAATATGAGAACTTTTTTCTGAGTGTCCATGAGACCTTGTATGGGCAAAGTGTCCCGCAGGTGTTTGATAAATAGGAGTTGAGCCTGAGTCGGAGGGGACCAGAATACCAATCTCATCTCTGAATGTCTTTAGATCTAATGACCTTCAATTCTACCCTGTTTTCTAGGATGAGGAATGAAGGCCACGACCCGAGACTCTTCCCTGCCAAGGAGGAAGCTCGCCTCCCGTCTCTCCCTCCAACAGCTTTACTCAGCTGCCCCAGGGAAAGATCAAGGCACTGTTTTGGCTTCATTTCCAAAAACACCACTTCCCAGAGGTGTCCACCTGGCCAGGGTTTCTGCAGCTGAGCCCCAGACAGAGGAGAACGGGGCTCACCAGATCTTAAAATAAACCCACCACGGGGATTCCGCAGCATAAACTCGCTTTCTCTTATCAAACAGACAGAAAATAAGTTCGGGCAGGTGCTGGGCAGTTGCACATGACCTTGAGAATCCAGCGTGGGGAAGGGACAGGAGTGTGAGGAGGTTATACACAGAAGCTGCCTCTGATTCCCTTGGCAATTTAGATGCTCTCCTTGCCAGCACCCTGGGGAAGACTTTATACATTTGGAAGAAGCAGAAGAGCCCGGAGTCCTTTGGACACCAGCAAAGAATGACTAGTTACACAAATCACTCTCAAGCTCAGATACCTGCATGTAACTCCTTGGATACAAAACAGGCTATGGGTTGCTTTTGCCTGGAAAATAAGACTCCAAATGCCCCCAGTGGTCTAAGAAGGACTGGATGGGCTGGTACCTTTTCCTTTGTTACCAAAGACTTTGTACTTCATCCCGAAAACTTTGGAAAAGTCACTAAATAGGTTAAAAGCAGGGGAAGGGCATGCTGGCTAAAGAAGCAAGGGTTATGTAGTTAGATTCATGGGTGAATGATCTGGAGTCAAACGATTTTATGATCACTGTACCTCAGTTTCCCCACCTGTAAAGTGGAGATAATGATGATAACAAGAGTGCTGGTGTCAGAATGCCGCCAAAGGTCATGGCAAGTGTAGCATCAAGAGGCAGGAGCAACGCTCAGTGGATGCTCACTGCCTCGGGTCTTGGGATAGTGCAGGCACCTCTGTGTGTGTGTGCTTGCATGTGTGCATGTGTGTGTGTATGCGTACACTAATGTGGGTAAGTGTTAGGAAAGTAGGGGCAGGAAAAAACCAGAATGTAAAATAATCACTCTCTTTGATTTTGCAACATCGCCAATTAGGAATTCGATGGAGTGATACTCATGAACAAACATGAGGGAAAACATATGTACAAGGACATCTGTTGAAATACCATCTACATAGAAAAAACGTTAGAAATAACACATCTGTCTATTAATAGGGGGAGGACTCTGTACATGCACAGAACAGAATTCTAGTCAGTCATTTCCCAAACAAGGAAGTAACTCTAAAGCTCAGGCCCCTTGAGTATAAGTTGGGGACATTTAAATCAACCCCACAACCTAGAGTGATGGTGTGGCGTCCATGAGCTGGAACACATACAGCATTTATTTGATGAACGAGAGAGAAAAACAGCAATTTGCTTTCCTCTCTATATTCTGATTTGTTTGGTTTTCTTCGTCCAAAGGAGTTACTTTCCTCTTATAACTTAAAAATTAGCCATTTCCATGTCTGCCAATTTAAAAGTTTGAAAAATGGGTAGGTGACAGAAGCTTGAAGGAGGACAGAACTGTACCTGAACTTTAAAACTGAAATCAAAAAACATCCCTCCCAGAGCTAGATCACTTAGAGACTGAACCGCTGCCGGAATATTGGGTGAGGTACCAAAGGGTTTCTGTCGATCATAAAGCCTCCGCCCCAACTAGCTGACATTTCGAGTTGGCCCCTCTTAGCTTCCTGCCTCCGCGGGCTGCCCCTCCTGACACCTGTGGCCCCTTCGTCCTGGACTGTAGGACCAGCCAACCCATCCTATCTTTCTGTTTCCATGCTGCCTCCAACCAGAAAGGACATGGGGGACTTCAGAATTCTGGGAGGCTACACCTGTCCCCACGCTATTGATGTTGTGCTGTGAGTTTGCAATTTAAACTTTGTTCTGAAGAACAATTTCCACCTGCAGCTGGAAGGCCACAGGGCAGGGAGGTTCACGGCCGCCACTTCCCGTGGGACCTCAGGCAAAATGCTGACCCCTGACAGCCTTGTTTCCACCCACTGTGAAACAGGGACTCACGAGCCTTCCTGCCTTCTACAGCCAAGGGAAGCGTGCAACTAGCTCACCCATTTCTAACGCGTGAATAACGGATGGTTTTGTTGTTTTAACAAAAATGATGATAACGGTAACAGCAATAGATGATTATATCCACCGCAGAACACTTGGTATGTGCCAAGCATGTTACAAAGAAATAAACATCAATCTAAATATTACCTAGAGATTAAAAAAATATCTAGTATATATGTATGTGTAGATGGATATGAATATCTATAGTGGATTTCTGTAATTCTTATCATCACGAACATCATATGTATGCATATACACACATACACACAAACATACACACACTTGTGATGAGATATGATATATGTGCCAGGTCTTATACTGTACATTAGGTTCTGGAGTGTTTTCACAATTAACAGTCAACAGATAATCCTGCTAATCATCACTTACTGAGCACTAGTTTTGGTACCAAGGACAGTTCTAACTTCTTCACCTGTACGTCTCTAATGCAAGGTGAGGGTGATTGTCCTCCATGAACCAATAAAGTAACAGGCTTAGACAGAAGGAACTTGCCTGAGGTCAGAGTCAAAGGCTGGCACACAGAGGATTCAAGTTGGTTCTCACACTCTAGACTTTATGCTCCGAACCACTATGTTCCTATCAACCGTCTGCTACATCATCTTCAGTGATTACAGGATGTTCTGTCATGTGAGTGCCTGTGATTTATTTCAGCAACCCATGCTCTCTGGATTTGTAAGAAGCTCCTAATTTTTCACACGCGTAAGCATTTCTCTTCTATGCCTATTACACACTTCAATTAGTAAATGTCTAATTAATATGTGGAGAAAAAAAACGTTGCTAAAAACATTTTTAGGACTAAATCTTTAAACACATTAACAGATTTATTTCCTTAAGACATACTTCTAGAGGTGGGGCTGCTGTGTCAAAGCTTAAGTGCATATCAAAAGGGACACGCAGAACAGCAGTGAGAAGTCGCTGGCTCCCATAGCTGGGAGGCCTGGTTTCTGCACTATTGAGGAAGCTGGGCCTGGAGGTCCTCTTAGTGGGTTCCTTATGGCATACTGTCTCCCAGAAGTAAGAGTCTGACAGCCGTCTTTCTATCTGCCTGAGGATTAGCCAACAACTCAACGTGACCGCACTCACCCGGTGCTTGACTAGGCTTGCCCCTAGCACTTGCCTGGTGTCTGCTTAATCTGAGCAGTTGGGACACTCTCGAACTCCTCCAGTGTCAGAAACGGAGCCAGATAATTGTTGCTTAAATGCAGGCTCTGCCATGAAAGGCATGCCTTGTTTTTGCTGTGTGGCCCTGGGAAAGTGACAAGTTCCCTAAGCCATGCTTTCTCCATTTGTAAGGTGGCTACAGTGGTAAGAGCACTTATCCCACTGGGCTATTTAGACGATTCAGTGAGACAAGCCCATTGGGCGCTGCCCACAGTGTCTGGTATGTCAGAGACACTCGGTAGTTTCTGCAGACCTGCCACCAGCCACGTTCAATTCATTAGAGTCTTAGGGCTAACAATTAATTCAGGTCTTCAGCTTCACTCTCCTTGCTCAACAAGTGGCTGATGGCTGCCAGGCAGGGGGACACAAACACAGAATACACCCACCCCTGCAAAAAGTCAGAGCACCCGAGAGGAAGGAACTCTAAGCAGCGGCCCCAGCAAGCTCTCTACCCTCTTGTCTTAACTGCAAAGCCCCCGCGTGTCCCTCTCCCCAGCCCTGAGAACCCAATCCTGGTCTGCATTTTGAATTTCATCCAGCTGCTTTTGTCACCTCATCTATCAGAGATCCTAAGAAAAACAAACATTTCAAAGCTCGTGGTCTCCTTGAATATGCTTTTGCGGGTGTAAGTTTGTTATCGTAGCTCAGTGAATTAGTTCTGCTGTTAATGGGTCACTGAGCTGAGGGGTTCCTTTAGAAAAGCAACATTAAATCAATCACCCTTTAGATCTGTACAAAGGGGAACAACAACCAAAAAAAGATTTAGTTTATGGGGGTCCGGTAGCGAGTGGCAGCTCCTGGCCCCTAAGAGGCCGGCAAACTTCCAAACTCATGTTATTGTTTATTTTCCATGTGCACTGAGCTGGCCAAGGAAAGGTGCTGTAGAAATGGAACTTAAGCAGGGCTCTGGGAGGGGACGGGACACCGGATATGGATGCCGGCTTGGCTGGGAATGGGAGCATGGTAGGAATCTGCTTTTGAGGAAATCCCTAGCACTCGGGTCTTTTTTAGAGACCCCAAGCTAGGGGCTGTTTATGGCACCAAGTGTGGGTGCTGACCATTCAAGAGACCTCAGGTGTGAACTGTATGAACCTTAAACTGGAGATGTCCCCGGAGATCGTTCAGTCCAAACAGGAAACTGGGAAGACCCACTGGCAGTCGTGGAACCCACTGGATTTCGGGAGGGCCAGCCTCTCTTCGAATGCAATCAGAGGCAAAACCCCATCAGAAATGGAAACTGCTAGAAGCAGGCTCCCCTGCTTTAAGCAGAAATGGAGGCTCAGAGTCTCACAGCCACTCAGAGTGCCCCCACCTCCCTGACAATGATCTCTCTGGCACAGACTCGAAAACCACCCAGATCACTCAATATCCCACTCAGCCATCAGCTAGGTCTCACTGGAAGAGCGGCACAAGAGGAAAAGAGAAAAAACGGTCACCTGTGAAACGGGGGTAGTTCCAGTCCCATAGGCTTGTTGAGAGAGTTAGACAAGATGGCATATATTAAAGTCTTTTATGAACAATAACTTTTTAATTTGTGTTTTTTTTTTTTTTGGAAATCTTTGGGCTGTGCTGCACGGTATGTGGGATCTTAGTTTCCTGACCAGGAATCGAACCCACATCTCCTGCATTGGCTGCATGGAGTCTTAACTCCTGGACCACCAGGGAAGTCCCATGAACAATAAACTTTTATATAAGTAGAAATACTGCTATACAAGTCAGCTGTATACACCTGTTAGAGAATTTATTCATATTCTTCCCTACTTGTCTTTCTTCCTCCTTCCTCCCTTTCTTCTTAGCAACCGTTTTTAAAAACACAAGGCCTGTGCTAGGCGCGGAGAGTACAGTGATGTCTTAGAGACAATCTCTGCCTTTATAGAGCTCACTTGCTTTGGTGGCAGAAAGAAACACCTAAATTGAATATTATAATAGAGCTGGATGCTCAGCTAACACACACAAGCATCTGGCACTTTCCTCAAAGTCTCTTGGCCTAGGGCTGCGGCTGTGACCGTTCTAAGAAAGGGGTATCTCATTCGTTCTTTCTTTTTTTAAAGATTTTTCTGATGTGGACCATTTGTAAAGTCTTTACTGAATTTGTTACTATATTGCTTTTGTTTTATATTTTTTGGTTTTCCTGGCCACGAGGAATATGGTATCTTACCTCCCCAACCAGGGACTGAACCTGCACGCCCTGCATAGGAAGCTGAAATCTTAACCACTGGACTATCAAGACAGTCCCAGGTGAGGTGAAGTGAAGTCGCTCAGTCGTGTTTGACTCTTTGCGACCCCATGGACTGTAGCCTACCAGGCTCCTCCCTCCATGGGATTCTCTAGGCAAGAGTACTGGAGTGGGTTGCCATTTCCTTCTCCAGGGGATCTTCCCGACCCAGGGATCGAACCCAGGTCTCCTGCATTCCAGGCAGACACTTTAACCTCTGAGCCACCAGGGACAGTCCCAGGATAGCTAATTTTCCAAAGATGCTATAAGGACTAGAGCTGGTCTTGATACACACTAAAAGGAAGTGCAGGGGGTCTTGGAATGCACAGAATCAGTTATTAACACTGTTATTGATGGTACTAAAAAGGACTCTGAGCAGGTATATGCAGTGAGGGAAAAACCAACTCCATCTCATGTAATAATTTCATTATTTGTAAAACCAAAAGAATTCTATTTTACTGTAATAAAACAGTAAAAGTGCATGTGAAAATTTTGGTGTGTTTTTTTTTAAAGTTTCAACAATCATCAGCTTAGAAAACTATAGCTGCACAAGTAGGAGAAACTTCGGAGATCAATTCCAGAGTTTCCATTTTCTTGAGAAAGGTGGGATCCAGAGATGGGAAGTGATGGACCCCAAGGCAGCAGGTGACCTAGCAGCAGAACCCGACCTTCCACTCAGGTTTCCTGACTTTTAGTCCTGGTCAGCTTCCCAAAGCATCTTTCTGAGGAGCTTTTAGATACAGCATCTTCCGTGCATCCCTGAGGTACTCAGGGAAGGCACAGGACCTCGATTACTTGGGCTGAGGACTTGTTGGGATGAAGAGATCTTAGGAAAGACAGGCAGCCTGCTTGAGCCAGGCCGGGAGTCTGACGCTCTGGCATTCTGGCGCGGTGTGTGGGCCTGCAGAGTGGGGGCCTTACCTGCATAGCTCATGAAGTTGTTGTATGGAGTGTTGAAGAAGCTGTTGAAGCCACATGTGTCGTTCCCTGGCCCCGGGTCACCGCAGAACTTGTGTTTCGGAGCTGGGTTGGTGTCACTGCAGAGGTCTCCGGTCTCGTAGGAGGGCTCTGTCTCCATGCAGGGGTCGCTGCAAGACTGGATTTCCGAGATGCCTCGGAAGATGTGGTAGAGGCCCAGGCTGTGCCCAATCTCGTGGATCATGGTGTGGGTGTGCCCAGGGATGCCGTAGAAAGATGGATTCAAGACGATGCCACCTGCCAGGGGGAAGTCAGAGCGTTAGGCGAACAGGGAACCCTGCTTCCTGCTGCAGGAGTCCCCAGATCCCTCCAGGGGGCATGGGGCACGGCCCGAAGTAACCACAGTCTCCTCCACCCTATGACTCCACGGCTGAGAGCCGTTCTGACTTGTGGCATGAATCACTGATGGAGTAGGAAGAAGTCTCAAAGACATTCTGTGCAATCCCTTCATTTTTCAGTTGAAAACACCGATGCCTAAAGGAGTGAGGCAACATACTCAAGCGGACGTCAAGCTACTTAGAAGTAGTGGCATGATTACAATTCAAGGACTTTGATTTCTGGACTGGTAAAGATTTTTTTTTCAGCTGCAACCTCTTAGGAAGTAAGGCATGCCCCAGTTTATGAATATTCTACACAAATTGCTTAAATGAAACTCTCCTGCCCTGACACCTTGGTTCCAGCTCTCATGTTGCCTTCACTAATGCTGTGAAGTTGAGCAAGTTGATTGCCATCTCTGAATCCCATTTCTGAAGCTCTGTACCCAACGAGAGTGAATATTCATAAAGGCCAGCACTGTGGCGTACTCACCATCATAACACTGATAATAGTCAGTGTTTCTTGAGCATTTATTACATATTTTCAGGCCTTGTGTTCAGTGTTTCACATATATAAGCACACTTAATCATCTCACAACCCCATGAGAGGGGCACTGACTCACAGAGAGGTGAAATAATGGGCCTATGATCGAATTAGTAAGCGGGGAGTTCAGATCTGAACCCAAGATCCTTGGATTCCAAAGCCAGGAATCTTAATCAGTTCTGCTGCTAATGCCCACCACAGGCACAGAATATGGCATCTCATTAAGTACATGTTGACTATCTGCTGAATGCCAACCCAGTGAAAGAGGTTTTGTGAGGCCTACGTAACTGTGTATAAGTAGCCAGCACAGCACCTTACACATAGCAAGTGCCTTGTTTACCATCCAACCACCTGCTACCCCAAGTGCACCCCAAGAATGAGCAGCATCAGCTTCACCTGGAGGTGATCAGAAATGCAGACTCTTAGGCCCCACCCCAGACCTACAGAATCAAAATAAGTCTTTTACCAACAGCCCCAGATGACTTGCCTGTATGTTCTAGTTTGAGAAGCGATAAACCACCCTACATATCTTAAAAGAATGACCGTTTCTTCCCTTGGGCAGATAGATGGATCAGATCTCAGGGAAAGCAATGGATAGCATGGTTCTGTGTTTGTTTTTAGCTACTGGAGAAATACATACAGGTTGGGAGATAGATATTTCAGCTGGAAAATCCGAGTGTGTTTAAGGGAAGGTTAAGCTTCAAGTCCGAGCACAGAGGAATGAATAAAGAAGATGTGGTACATATTTACAATGGAATACTGTTCAGCCATTAAAAAGAATGAAGTAATGCCATTTGCGGCAACATGGATGGACCTAGAGATTGTCACATTGAGTGAAGTAAGTCAGGTAGAAAAGGAGAAATATTGTATGACAGCCTTTGTATGTGGAATCTAAAAAGAGATGATACAAAATGAACTTACAAAACAGAAAGAGAGTTGGAGACTTAAGAGGATGTACATATGGTTGCCGGGGGAAAGGAATAGTTAGGGAGTTTGGGACGGTCATGCACATACTGCTATATTCAAAATGGATAACCAACAGGGACCTACTGAATAGCACAGGCAAGTCTGCTCAATGTTATGTGATGATCTAAAAGGGAGGGGCAAATGGATCGAAGGATATGCATGGTTGAGGCTCTTCATTGTTCACCTGAAAGCATCACAACATTGTTAATCAGCTATACCCCCCCATACAAAATAAAAAGCTTAAAAAAAAGAAAATGCTTCACCTCTGAGCAATCTGCAGCAGTGGCTGTGAGTGCAGAGCAGCTCACTACAGAACTGTGAGGAGGGAGGCCCTTGCTATTCTCTGCTGGCAAGCCTGGAGCAGGCGTGGGGGGAGTTTTATCTCAGACTGAACTGCTGGGAGGGCAAGCTTGCTCAGTCATGGGGCTCATGGAGTCGATTAATTCTGAGCTGCTCAGAGCCTTCCAGCACAAAGATAAAGATGTATGAGGGGGTGTGTGTGCTTGCACGTGTATATGTGAGAAGCGGCAGGCAGAGGCAGGGAGGAAGAGAAATTGAGACAGGAAATCTCTCTCAATTATTTTCTGTCAATCATAATATGAAACATAATCCCCTTCCCACCCAAGGCTTTTTCCAGGGATCATGGTGTAACAGCAGGAAAAGAGGGTGTGTATATATGAGTCTAATAAATTGGGTTTGATTGGGCCTACTGCTCAGAATCAGCATGTCTCAGGACGGAGAGGCGGCAGCCTGGAGGCCGGCTGGGGTTAGTCTGACATGGGTTGCAATCTTCATTCTGCTTTGCAATGGCTGTGTGATCTTGAGAAAGTAACTCTGCAGCTCTGGCGTGTTCTGATATAAGCAGCAGCAACAGCAGCAGAGCACCAAAGATTCTCAGTCTCTCTGTGAAGCTGTAATATTGAGGCCAATGGAGAACGAAGCGGGGCGGGGTGCCGGCAGGACCCCATAGGTGTTTCCAGGGGATAATGATAGGATTGCAGGCTCAGTGTCCAGGCTGGGTCTCCCAGGCTCCCCTCTTCACAGAGCGACAGCACAGAGCTTGAGTCCTGTTTCACTGCCTCTCTTAAAAGGTGAAATAGCTTGAGGCTGACATCATCCTGAAATACTATAACATGCCGTGGATTTATAGCCTTCTGTATGCCTGGTCCTGAGCCAGTCTCTGAAATTCAAGGAATTATCAGGAGTATTTCTCTCTCACTATAGAAACTTGCTGCTCAACCATTCTAAGGCTCTAATCATTACCTTTTTGGTTGATTTTTCAAAAGGAGAGAATTTCAGTCCTGAGAAGGGTCTTCAGAGGCCCTCTAGTCTAGCTTACTCACTTAAAATCTGAAGACATTGAGACCTGGAGAAGGAAAGAGACTTGCCTAAGGCCATCCTGTGAAGTGAAGTCATAGCTGAGAACAAGCCTATATCTTGGCTTTGGCCCAGCAAGATTCCCATACATCATGTAGGCATGTGATACGGGCTAATCAGCTTCAGCTTGCCTAAGCTGCACACTCTCTTTCACCCAGCCCCTGTCTGTCTAGGTCTGTCTGTCTACCCATCCATCATCTATCTCATGGTTTCTCAACAACAGCACTGCTGGTATTTGAGGCCGGGTAACTCTTTGACGTGGGTACCACAGGAGATCCAGCAGCATCGCCGGCCTCTACCCACTCCATGCCAGTAGCATTGCCGCATTTGTGAAATCCAGAAATCTCACTTGACCTTGTCCAATGTCTCCCAGCACATAAAAACCCTCCAGCTGAGAACTGCCAGCTGTTTATTGTCGTCTCCATCTCTACATAACCACACATACGTGTGTATGCACACACACACACACATACAAACTGGTTTCACTCTCTTAAAACAACTAGCAGAAGACAGTGCTCTGGGCGAACTAAGCCTAGAAGTTGGCTCAACACAACCTTATTGTTTAAAGCTGCAAAGTCCCTCAGCTCTAAGACACTGTGGATTTAGAGCAGCTACTGGACTCTGGCCGTATCACTGGAAAATCACACAGGCCTGAGGAAAGATCCAGCACTATCACTCTGCTGAGCCCTAACATTCTCAGAAAAAGGTATCCATTGAGGCATTACTATTCACTGGTGTAAATAATGGGAACATTCTAACACAGGCAAAAGAGCTAAATAAATCGCAGTGCCCTCACTCAACGGCATATTGTCGGTATTTAGTCATTAAGTTGTGTCTGACTCTTTTGCAACCCTAGGGACTATATATATATATAGCCTGCCAGACTCCTCTGTCCATGGGATTTCTCAGGCAAGAATACTGGAGTGGGCGGCCATTTCCTTCTTCAGGAGATCTTCCTGACCCAGGGATCGAGCCTACATCTCCTGGGCCACAGGGAAGCCCCCAGTGGCATTTTACATGGCCATTAAAAAATCCTGGTCTTCAGAGAACTACACATAACTCAGAGACAGGCTTTTCTCTTGTGATGTTAAGTGAAAAAAAAAAAAACAACTGGATGAGAAGTAACTTTGAAGACTGTTGCAACATGGGAAAATGTAGATGGCATAATATTAAGCAAAAAAAAAAAAAAAAAAAAAATTTGCATCTATGCTATGATTTCAGATATGCACAAGTTAAAAAATGCGTATCTACATACAGATGAGTAATGGGAGAGAACATGGAAAAACTGAAATTAAAGGACAACAGTGTTTGCTTACAGGGCCTGGTTCAGAAACCATTGTCATTTCTGACTTTTGGTGATTGGTTTGTATAAACACACATCTTGTTTATGGATATGCATACTTTGAATGTAAGAAGAATTCCTGGTGGTGTCGGTGGATGGAACGTGGAGGAACAGGGGGTTCTTGCAAACTCTCTGTTTCCTCCTTTCAAGCCAACCCGTCACTGGCTGCCCCAGCACAAAGCTGTTACTAGGCTGAGAAGACATCTGCATGAACGAAGAGGCAGGGGGTATAAGGAGAAAGCAACCAGTGAACAGAGTTGGAAACCTAAATTCCAATTGTGGTTCTGGCCCTGATTTGGGTGTGACCTTAGATAGGCCCCATTCACTCTCCAGATCTTAGTTCCTCCACTGGTAGAACAGAATTAATAGTGTTGTGTTATTGTTCAGAGTCTCACTTGATGGCTGACAGATAAGGAATGCTAAAGAGTTTTGCAATATTAAAAGAGATCAGTAACTAGGTTGTTCATCGTCATTACCACCGCGATCACCGTCAGAATCGTGGCCCCCGTCATCGTCTTCACTACTCAGTGTATCCCTGTCCCAATCCAACTTCTTCCTGAAGAAGTTTCCAGTTCTCACCTAAGTGCATCAGGGCCTCCTTGTCCCACGGCCAAGTTGCTACTCCTGCCAATTCCTCCTCTGAGGAGTTTGCAAAGAAGATATTGAGGTGCGTCGATCCATCCAGTCTAAGAATGTTCTTCATCTCATTAACATCCACATATGCTCTGTAAGAGAAAAAGAACGTTGGCTGTCATCGTCATCTAAAAAAAAAGGTCCTATTCAAATAACAGGTACTCCCAGATTAACTGAGTCACACCATGTGCCAGGCACCTGGCTAAGCACTTTATAAACATGACCTCATTGACTTTCCCCAAAATACTATACAGTAAGTGAGGTGATCACATTGTACAGACAAAAAAAAAAAAAATCCTTGTGAGTTTGAGAAACTTGAAGGTTTCTCAGCTTATGAACAATAGCAGCGTTCAGTTTAGAAACTCAGTCAATCTAAAGACAACAACTGTGTCCCTAGGGGCTCTGCTATATTGACTGATGACATAATATGGACACAGATCGAGAAGAGACCATGGAAGAGGTAACACATATTCTAATCCTGGCTTCTTCTCTACTTCATTCACTATGGACCTTGGACCATTTATTAGGCAAACACAAGCAATACTAGGAGGCCTGCTTTGCATCTCTATTCCCATCTTGCAAGGGGGTTTGGTCCAAAGTGATTAAACAGGTTGCCCAGAGTTGCAGAACTGGGTTTCAAGGTCAAGTCTGTCTGGCTTAGAAACATGCTCTTTTCACTGGGGCACTATCTACCTCCCATAGATGATTCTGCATTCTGTAAGCCTTTATTACTTTGTCCATAAAATAGGCCAAGGTATATATCACATTGGAGGCAGCCATCATTGCAAAAACCTAGAAAAGATACTGATACATTTGGAAAGTGAATTAATTCCTCACACTATCATCGTCAGGTCTTTCACACACCGAACAAACATGTCAGACAGAGAAAGAAATGGTCTTTGGAAAGAGACTGGCATATCCCAGGTGCTCAATAAATAAGAACACTTCCCTTGTGGAGTACGACTCTCCCTTCACAACAGGAATTATAAAGCTTTGGACCAGTCACAGATTCAATGGATCACAGAGAGAGGCATCTTATCCCCCTGTCATGCTTCTTTCAGGTGGAGCTGGTGGTAAAGAACCCGCCTGCAATGCAGGAGATGAAGGTTCGATCCCTGGGTCAGGAAGATCCCCTGGAGAAGGGCGTGACCACCGACTCCAGCATCCTTGCCTGGAGAACCCTAGAGCCTGGCGGGCTGCAGTCCACGGGGTCGCAAAGAGTTGGACATGACTGACGCGAGTTAGCACGCAAGCGTGCATATTCTCTCTTAGGATACTTGTGAACAGCCAATAAGCATTTTTGGAGTAAAGTTAGAAATGAATCAATGAACTAAAACAAATATAAATAAGCAAGCAGTCAGCCTGGTGTAGTAGGTGAGATAAAGTCTGTGAATAATGATCTTTAGTGATTCAGATGGTAAAGAATCTGCCTGCAGTTTGGGAGACCCAGGTTCAATCCCTGGGTTGGGAAGATCATCTGGAGAAGGGCATGGCACCCCACTTCAATATTCCTGCCTGGAGAATCCCATGGACAGAGGAGCCTGGCAGTCTATAGTCATGGGTCACCAAGAGCCGGGCACAACTGAGAGACCAACAGTGATCTTTAATGTTTTCTGGGTCCTTCTCTGTGGCCCCTCACTACATGGGTAATCACCTTTAGTCTTCATGACACTGAGGTAGGTGGTATTGTTATCCCCATTTTCCAGAAGAAGAAAAAGAGGCTCACGTAACTTCAGACATTGCTTGGGTCACACTGCTAGCTGGAAGTCCTTCCCTTTTCCACCGCGCTGCCTCTCGAGGGGAGGGGGAGGGGGTGGGGGCTGGCACAGAGCCTGGCCAGCAAAACACTAATAATGCCGCCTTTCTCTCTTCTTCCTGGGGTCACAGAAGGAGCTCCCCACATGTGAAGCAGTAAAGTCAGAGGGCCCCAGCGGGGCCTGTGGGACCCTGTCTTCCCCTTGAGCCTCCTATCACTCTGCTCCCGCCCCTGAATTTCCCACAGTGTGCTGTCAGCAACACTTCCTCCCCCGCCCCCATCACACATTATCCTCAGCGCCTTAACTCACGCGGCTCCTCTCAAGGACTCAGCTCCTCTGATGAACGAATCCAACGTCTGTGCTGGCATCACTCCTCCAGGAAGCCTTCCCTGATTGCCACTTCACCTCTATCTCTTCTACCATCTCTGTACCCCTCCACCTCCTATGAGCACGCGCACTCACACCGCTCCAAATACTCCACTGGTCTGTATCTATCACTGTCTGTGACTCCCTGGGGCCAGGGAATGTGCCTAATTCATCTCTGTTTATCACCCAGTTCTCAGCACAGGGCTTGACCCTTGGCAAGCATTCAGGAGATCTGGATGGAGGGGAATTACATTGGGAAAGAGAAAATCTAAAACGTTGAGGCCCCAGTCTCACCTGCAGCTTTCTTTCTATGAGGCTTCAGCTTCCTTATCAATACACTGGGGTTAGGAACAGATGCCCAGTGCTTCATGGGATATTTCTGTGGGTCACGAACCTGTGCCTCCACTCTGGGGGAAGAGAGTATGTCTGAAACCTACAGCGCCCTCCCACCCCACGTGTGACCAAGAGCCCATGATTAGTCACGGGACCATGACTTTCCAGCTTTTCAATTACAAAAAAAAGTTGCACGTGTTGGAGATACAGGCAAGGCCTGGAGAGGTCACACCTGTGTCTAGGCTGAGCTGACCAGTAATTCTGAGGACAGAAGCTGAGATATTGACCCAGAATCTCGCTGTTATACCTCTGCTCCCCTCAGCTTCTGAGCTGAAGAGCCTCGTGAGGAGTTTGAACGAGTCTCCTCTGTGATCCGCGTAGAAATGAGGAAGGTTAAGGACAACACGCAGTAAGTTCTTGCTGCATGCCAGCCCCTATCCTAGCTATACCGGCTGTCCCACCTCTGTGCAGAATCTGAAGCCACGGGGCAGAGTGTGTAAGATGACCTATTCTCAAGCCAAAGTCCTGGGTTTGAATCCAGCTCTTCCCCTGGATGTTTGGGTCCCCCTGGGTTATTTACTTAACTTCCTGTGTCCCCGAATCTTTATACAGAAGATAAAGATGCGAACAGTATCCACATCATCGAGTTGGTCTGGGGATTTGGGACATTAATAAAGGAAGTGTAAAGGGCTTAGAATAACACCTGGCATGCAGAAACCCTGGGTAAATGTTTAGCCATTCCCAGTACTCATCCTGGTCCTACAGATGAAGGAACAGGGGTTCAGAGATCACATAAATACTGACAAGGCCAAGTCCAAATCTCCATGTGTCCAACTCTTCCCTCAACCTCCCTCAATCCCAGGCCCTCTCAGGGCCACAGGGAAAGGAAACAAGTGGGAGCGGAGTGAAAACACCAGACGCCGAGGCTTCCCTGGGTCGGCCCTTCCCATGCGATTTATTATTTTCTAATTGATTTGCCCATTTCCATCTACTGCTTTCTCACACAGAGAACACACATGTTATTAGAGAAAGTTACCTTTTTGTACCACGGCTCCAGGCTGAGAAAGCTTCAGGACAGGAAGAGAGGGGCGGGGCAGGGGCAGGGAGATGTTTTAATGGGTTGTTTATTCTGATATAATTGCAGAAACCAATCTTTTCGGTGGGTGGTATTCATCCTGGCTCAAGGCAGATATGTGGGATATTAAATAAATAGACTCTCCCTTGCTTGTATATGTTTTTTTTTTTTTTTTTTTGGTTTCCGTTTTTCACACTTTGAGAAGCTCCCGTTTCCCTAAAGAGATGGCCCCTTTCCTCTCCAGTTATTTTTTGGGGGACCCACGCAAAGGAGAATAGTTCTGTGGCTAAAAGATTTTCTTCTGCTAGTTCAGGTCTTCCCACCTGTTCAGAGCCAAGCTGGGTGTTTCCCGAAAGTGTCAGGGGAAAATCTTGGGGACGGGAGCCCGTGTATTTAACTTCCTCCTCCACCTCTTTAAGCTCTGTTGGACTTTCCTGGTGTCACAGTGGGTAAGAATCCACCTGTCAGAGCTGGGGACACGGGTTTGATCCCTGGTCCGGGAAGATTCCATATGCCTTGGAGCAACTAAACCCATGTGCCACACCCACTGAGCCTGCACTCCAGGGCCCACGAGCCGCAGCTACTGAAGCCCACACACCTGGAGCCTGGGCCCTACAGCTAGAGAAGCCCCGGCCCCCACAACCAAGGGCAGCCCCCACTTGCCGCAACTAGAGAAAGCCCGCACACAGCAACGAAGACTGTGCACTGCCGGAAACAGTTACTTTTTAAGAAAAGGGTTGCTTATTCCCTTTGCAGATGGATGGAAGAGAGAGCACAGGGGGTCGCACTGAGAAGGACTGTTCAGAGTCGAGGGAGGTGGGTGCTAAGAGGAGGAAAAGGGTTTGCTGAGGGCCACTTGCTCTCCGTTTTCTTACCACGGGGAGGTTGGTCCCCTATGTACGCTCTAAATTGGCCAAATTTCTTTAAAAAAAGAAATTACCTCCCCCCAATTCATCTAAATCCCAAACTCTGTGTGTTTATCTATTTATGTGCAGGTTCTACTTGGCTGGACAGTAGATCCAGATCCACAGGCAAGTTGCTTGCCTCTCTGAGTCTCAGCTAGCCCATGGGGCTACCAGAGGGCTGGACCGAGCCAGCTCAGCACCATCCTGGCACAGACCTCCCCCTACCCTGCATTTTCTGGTCTCCTATTATTTCTCTTATCTCCTCCTGGTGGGAAAAACCACCTCCGGGTCACTCTGGTCTCAGCCTGCAGTGTCTCATGCCTACCACCCAATCTTCTTCTTCCCCCTACAACCTCCCCCTCGTGTTCTTACAGTTTCCTCATCCCAAGAACCTCTGGGTTTGCCCAGTGATGCCCGTTCCTGAAGCACGTCCATCAGTCTCTCTTCTCTGCCTTACAAGCTCTCTCCCTGAATCTTGGCCTTTTAAATTCTCACCCTCCCTGCTAAACTCAGTTTGCATGTACTACATGCCACGTGTCCGCTCCTGACCACTCTCCCCTGTAAGACAGGGAGATGATGTCCGCCCTTCAGGGCTGTCAGCAGGACCAGAGGCAGTAGAAAACGTTTCTCCCACAGTGCCTGGCACATTTGAAGGAACTCACTGATTAGCCAAGGCTATTTGTATTGTGTTATTTGCATATTAATTACAAGGACAATTATTAGCAACACCAAAATCAACAGTATCAACCTCTAGCTGAAAATGATTTCACCCTCCTCAGAGGTTCCTAATTTTGATTCTAGTTTCTATTATCCTGCTCAGGATTATCGTCGCTGTACTTTCCATCAGTCTGCAATAAGCTTCAAACTTATAAGCCACGTCTTTATCCTCTCTGTATCGCCTACACCTTTCCTTCAAGATACAGAGCTCTCTCTGGTTGGCAACTTTTGAGCACCTCTCTTGTAAGCTTCGGAGAAGGCGATGGCACCCCACTCCAGTACTCTTGCCTAGAAAATCCCATGGACAGACGAGACTGGTAGGCTGCAGTCCATGGGGTCGCGAAGAGTCAAACACGACTGGGTGACTTCACTTTCACTTTTCACTTTCATGCATTGGAGAAGGAAACGGGAACCCACTCCAGGGTTCTTGCCTGGAGAATCCCAGGGACGGTGGAGCCTGGTGGGCTGCTGTCTATGGGGTCGCACAGAGTCATTAGCATATTAATTACAAGGACAATTATTAGCAACACCAAAATCAACAGTATCAACCTCTAGCTGAAAATGATTTCACCCTCCTCAGAGGTTCCTAATTTTGATTCTAGTTTCTATTATCCTGCTCAGGATTATCGTCGCTGTACTTTCCATCAGTCTGCAATAAGCTTCAAACTTATAAGCCACATCTTTATCCTCTCTGTATCGCCTACACCTTTCCTTCAAGATACAGAGCTCTCTCTGGTTGGCAACTTTTGAGCACCTCTCTTGTAAGCTTCGGAGAAGGCGATGGCACCCCACTCCAGTACTCTTGCCTAGAAAATCCCATGGACGGACGAGACTGGTAGGCTGCAGTCCATGGGGTCGCGAAGAGTCAAACACGACTGGGTGACTTCACTTTCACTTTTCACTTTCATGCATTGGAGAAGGAAATGGGAACCCACTCCAGGGTTCTTGCCTGGAGAATCCCAGGGACGGTGGAGCCTGGTGGGCTGCTGTCTATGGGGTCGCACAGAGTCGGACACGACTGAAGCAACTTAGCAGCAGCAGCAGCAGCAGCTTGTAAGCTTCCCAGATGGTGCAGTGGTAAAGAATCTGCCTGCCAACACAAGAAATGCAAAAGACGCAGGTTCCATCCCTGGGTTGGGAAGATCTCCTAGAGGAGGAAATGGCTACCTGCTCCAGTATTCTTGCCTGGAGAATTCCATGAACAGAGGAGCCTGGTGGGCTGCAGTCCATGGGGTCGCAAAGAGTCAGACAAGACTAAGTGCCTGAGCGCACACATATACACATACACTCGTAAACTGTATAACTTCAGAACAGGATGAGGAAGTCCAGGAGTCATGGAAGTGAAGTGACTTGCCCAATCAAGTAAGGAGTGGAAGGCCTCTAGTCGCTAGCCTATGTATGATAGCACTTTTGTACCAACAAATAAAGTCACCTCTCCCTTCAAGGTGGGAGGGGCATAGTTCCTTGCAAGGGGGCACAGCGTGGAGAATTAAGCGTGGGGAGGACTGCAGCATCCACCCTCCATTTCAGCTGCACACCCCTGTGCAGAACCTGATTGCCTGGATTTCTGGCCCATTCCCACTATGCTCAGCTGCCTAGGTTGCAGCTCTGAGTCCCCTTCTATTCAGTGAGCTTGTGAACTACCAGCATTTTCCAAACCGAGGTCTATGGAAGGCTAAATCCACAAGAAGCAGAGGCATATTTAAAGGAAAAGAGTTTCCAAGTCAGATGGCTTTAGGACATGCTCTGTTAAACAAGGTTCAATACATATATTTTTTTAATTGCAAGAATTTTCAGAGCCTTTAATATACAAAATGGGAGTAAGACAGAGAGCGTATGAAGTATTCCCAAACACATTCGACCATAATCCTTTTTCCCCCACCCCACCGCTGCCCTTGCCAAAAATCAAATAACAGCACAACCAACTGAGCTTGGGAAATGCTGGGCTAAGCTGGAAAGTCCCTTCTCACTCAGATCCTCTCTCGACTGCCTGTCAAGAGAGGTGTCTTGGTGTCTCTTTTCTTCCTGCGCAGCCCTTGTACCTGGCTCCTCCTGGGAGGGCTGTGGGTCCCCTGGAATGTCAGTTTCAGGACGGGGCCCGGCCAAGGCGTCCTCATGGCTTTCACCCTTCTGCCAGAACTACATTTCAAAGCCATGAGAGCAGCCCTGGAGGGAGATCAAAGCTCTCTCAACTCAACTGTCATTAGAGTATTTTCTTTATGCATCTCACTCGCTCGTGAGTGCCAACAACATATTTCCTAAATGCACTGGCCCGAGATGGTACAACTCGGTGATAATCTCAATGAGGGGGCTGTCAGGGACTGTTTTATTGAATGAGAAGCAAAAGGGAACCGCGTTCAAAATGCAGAACAACAACAACAATCCCTCCAGTGGAGTCACGAAAGCATCAAGCTTTTCCAACTCTAGACCATATGGCACCAGCTTCCCTGTTTTCAAGACGGTGAGAGGCAGGGTACAGTGAGCTCAGGTCAAGACTGTGTCTCTGTTACCACTCAGAGCAAATGGACTCCCCACCGCGGAAGTGATGGCTGAGCTCTTTGAGGACTGCCAAGCCAAAGCCCTGCTCCCTGGGCCCTTGACGGGCACAGGCGGGTTACGGGAACGGTGCCGCCCACCTGTAAATACTGTCCATTTGAAGAGGGTTTGTCCGAGCTGCTCCTGGCTGAGAACGGGCTATTTCCAAGCTAGATGCTCTTTCAAAGTAAGGGGAAGCACAGCAGAGTGCTACAGGAAAACTCGTCTTTTTTTTTAAAGTGAAATTTCTTTACATGTGACAGCATAATGTTTACCCCCTCAATGGACACAATTTGAGCAAACTCTGGGAGCTAGTGAAGGACAGGGAAGACCGGCATCCTGTAGTCCATGGGGTCACAAAGAATCAGACACAACTTAGCGACTGAACAGCAACAACATTTAAATAGAATACCTTTAGATCCTTATTCTCCTGAAGCCCATGTAGAGAACAGTCTTACACAGTAAAACTCCGTTAATTACATGATTAAATGTTCTCGGATGGATTTCTAGATAGAAATGTTCAGGACTTAAATCTATTCTTCATGCAATGATATGACAGTGGGGTATACATATGTCAAAGTCATACATGCGTATTCACTAGTTTCTTTTTGTATTCACTATTTTCTTCTGGCATTATACACCAAGACCTGCCTAACTACTGTCATCCCTGGCCTTATTTTTCTTTTGGGGAAAAAAAAAAAAAGGCCATATTTTAAGACAGAGATAGAATAGGGTTCAACTCTTCTAGCAAGTGACCCTGTGACCTTGGAGAAGGGACTCAATCTCTCTGAACCTCAATTTCCCTATCTGTAAAATGGGGATTTTAAAATTCAACCTAGAAATGGGAATATAAAAATCCAAAGGGGTAATACACAAGAAAGTCCCTATAAGACTGCTCTACTCATGAAAAGGCCCTAAGATGCGCAATTGCATTTAACCCGCTCATGGAGCTAGGGGCTTCCCTGGTAGCTCAGTGGTAAAGCATCTGCCTGCCATGCAGGAGCCACGGGTTCAATCCCTGGGTCAGGAAGATCCACTGGAGAAGGAACCCATTCCAGTATTCTTGCCTGGGAAATCCCATGAACAGAGGAGCCTGGCAGGCTATAGTCCATGGGATCTCAAGAATCCACCATCACTATGGAACTAGAGGAAACTGGTCTTAGATCCCAGTGTTTATCGTGTCTCCTTTCCATCAGTGTACCCTGGTTCCATCACTGGACCAACGTGTTTATCTTCCTCATAGGCAGATGCCCCATTTCTACAACTCACAGAAGTCCTATAACACTGCTGATTTCCAAATTCTGATTGCAGCCTGTCATTCCCATGGAAGATCTCAAGTCCGTGAGGCATTCCTCCACTTTGAGAACACACCAGACCATTTGAAAGCGATTATCAAATATAAAGATCAAAGCCACTCAACGCAAGTCATTAAAACAAGATAAACCTCAGAATGTTTATTGCATCCATATCCTTGTTCCAAATAACAAGCTTTCTCCAAACTGTGACCAGTTCTAAAACCTGGATGTTGTACTTTTACCCCAAGGGGCCTAATGATCTGGACTTTATTCTCCTGCTCAGTTTCATTGTTAGAAATGCCTGAATCTGCCCCTCTTGTGTGTAAGAAGAGGTAAAGAGAAAACACTTGAAGAGTTGATTTAAATTCTCAGAATCCTGAATGATTGGTTTCAAAGATAATAACTCTTATATGGAAGCTTGGCATGCAATCTAAGAAAAATGCAACAGCAGCAATCAAAGATCAATTGAAAACTGATCATTTTTAAAATTCTTTTATTGAATGAGTCATTCTTTCATTATCTATCCTTTAGCCTCCCTCCCTTCTGGTCTGCCTGCTTTCATTCTTTCCTGCTTAACTTCCTTTCTCCTTGCATATGATTCATTTTTTTTTCTCTTTCATTCTCCAATGCTTATTGAGATTATATCATATACTATACTTTAAGCTAGGAGTTGGGCATAAAATATGAATGAGAAACACTTTTCTCTATCACAGAGCTAGCAGTTTTATGAACGAAGCAGGACAAATTATCGGATGATCACAACACGATGTGATAATACTAATAAAACCTACCATTTGGGGGAGTTTACTATTATACACACTGGCACTGCTTAAGTCCTTTTTTAAATTGTCTCTTTGAAGCTTTACAAAAACCTTATGTGTGAAGTATGAGCATTCCCAGACTTGCAGCGGAAGAAACCAGGGTTCAGTGGGGGGGACACCGCTTTCCCAAGACCCTCCTTTGCACTCACAGGATGTAAGTCACACAATACAATCTCTAGTCTCCTGGATCCCACACACTCTAACCATTGGTATCTTATCTTTGCCTCTGATAAGTGTTATGACAGAGCGAATGCTGAGTGTGATGGAGGCACAGAGGGATGTCGTTTACCCAGGTGAGGGCGGGGGGCAGATAACACTGTGGTTTTCACAGAAGGGTACACCTTGGACCAAGTGTGGGAGACAGAGCAAAAGGGGCCTGGAAACACGTAAGAAGAGGACACAGCAAGTCCTCTGGTTTCAAAGCTGGGACCCTGGGAGTAATTCCACAATAGGCAGCTGGTGGGGTCAGCAGGGGCCCATCAGGAAGGGCCTTGTACACCCGGCTGTGGAGGACGGGCAAGGTTCTGCAAGCTTTAAGCAGACCCTGGCAGACTTTTATGGAAGAGAACAAAACAATCTGGTTCATGTTTTCCAAAGAGCTTTCTGGAGGAATGTGGAAGATGGACTGGAAGAGGGGTGAAAGTAAAGGCGTCGGCAGTGGCTTGCAGAAACGGGGTGGATGTGAGCATGTCTAAGGAGAGGTATTTACGCTCAAGGATCATTTGATGTTTGGTGGGGTCAGGAGTGAGAGCAGGTGAGATGATGGGTCCGGGTTCTGATGAGGTCTGCTGGAGCGTTGCTCTTTTACGATTCTCAGATTCTATATATCAGCCAGCCAATCCCATTCCCCATTGATGCCCTAAACTCTAGGTCCACCAGCTCTGCTTTTCTGGGGCTGTCATGTCACGTGGAAGGTCAAGGTCCACCCCCAGGAAAATCACGGGCCTGCAGAATAGGATCCTAATGAAACCAGGAGATGGGTGGGATTGAGGATCCTGAGGATATGGACAGGAGGAGAGGAGGGTGCTGATTCAGAGAGGCAGGGAGGATCAATGGACAGGTTCTCAGATCTCTGGATCATTTTAAAAATTAACATGAAAGTAGCAATCTCTCATTCTGACAAAGAAATACAGTATTCAAAAGGTGAAACTCCCATACATGCTATCCCCCATATCAAAAAATAATGGGCACTGATATAAGACTCTAAAGAAAGGAATAAAATAATCTCAGAATAAAGGACACCAACTTAAAAGGAATACCTTTTATCAAGAACTACTCAGCTCCTTTTTTTTTTTTCATTTCTCACTCTGAAAAAGGCTTCTAGAGACTTGTGGAGCAGAAGGCAGAGTGTCAGACACCTGGTTCCTGGCGAGCTCCGCTCCACTCACTTGGTTAACGGGCCCCATCCTTCCAGATCCAGCCTAGAAGCGACTCTGACCCCTGATGAGTCAGGTACCCACCCTTGCTTCCCTCAGCACCTTGGACTTCTCCACAGCAGTGCTTCTCCAACTAGCTACTTATTTACCCGCAGGAAATTCCTTGAGGGCAGAATCACACCTATCTTGTGAAATGCTCATTGTAACCCCAGCACCTCACACAGGGCTTGCACATAGCAGACATGTCCCCCTCCCCCCGGCTCCCCCCCCCCTCACACACACATGAACGAACCATCACTCTCCTAACATCTTCTCCGGGGGTTCTACCATCTCTGCTTTGATAGCCCCAGGAACTCCGAGTTTGCTGATTTTCAGGGAAGCCATGAAACTTGAAGAATCCCCTGAACTGTAAGGAAGACCAGCAGTTGAACTGTGATGGTGTGTTCAAAAGCAGGAGGACAGTGATATGGGGATTGCCCGTCGAAGCATTGCTCTCACAACAGTAACGCACAGCTCCAGGGCCCTCAGCTGTCTCTCTCCACCCCCTCCCTTTCTTCTTAGAGGATCAAAACCACAATTGATAAATAATACAACTGACCACACTGAGAAGGATATACACAGCTCGCCGACAGCCCTGTGGTTGGTCTTACACTTGATGTTCAGTTAAATAAAGACAAATCACCTCTGTGCTGCAAGCTGGAGCAGCCACAGAATTCTAAGGACAGGCAGCAACCTCACTAGACTCTGTTGTTTCACTCTAATTTTTAACCATTTAAAATTTAAGTGGTGTGAAGACTGACCCCACACATTTATAGTTGGGCAGATCTGAGCAAGAATTAAACACTATCTTCAATGTGAGTCAATAAGGCAGCTGCTGGGTGTTAGTCTGGGCCCATACACATCACCTTGTTGTTGTTCAGTCGCTCAGTCGTGTCCGACTCTCTGGGACTCCATGGACTGCAGCACGCCAGGCTTCCCTGTCCTTCACCATATCCTGGAGTTTGCTCAAACTCATGTCCATTGATTGAGTCAGTGAGGCCATCCAACTATCTCATCCTCTGTTGCCCCCTTCTCCTCCTGCCCTAATCTTTCCCAGTATCAGCTGAAGCTGAATGGTTCTATGAAGACCTACAAGACCTTCTAGAACAACACCAAAAAAGATGTCCTTTCCATCATAGGGGAGTGGAATGCAAAAGTAGAAAGTCAAGAGATACCTGGAGTAACAGGTAAGTTTGACCTTGGAGTACAAAATGAAGCAGGGCAAAGGCTAACTGAGATTTTTTTGCCAAGAGAACACGTTGGTCATAGCAAACCGCTCTTCCAACAATACAAGAGAGAGATCACCTAACTTTAGGCAAATCATAGACACATCTAAAGTAAGAACTACCCAGTCATTCTAGGAGATGAGTGTCATCTCTCAAGAGATCTGCATGATCCTGCATAAGCCTAGTTAGTAACTTCCACAAACTTGGGTCTCTTGAGGGATTAAAAAAAGAGACAGCTCTCCAAGGATCATGTGAAAGTCAGGGTTCAAACATGGGGAAATAATGCTGGAAAGTATGACACTCTATGTCAGGCTGTCGAAAGTAGAATTAAATTCAAATTGATGTTTGGAAAGAGGATGCCACGTCCGGGGCCTGAGGGAAAAGAGGAGAGCAGAGGTGCAGACTGCCCAAGGTGGAGCTCTTTCCTGAGGCTTCTGCCGGGACCCGGGTGACTTGTCACAGAGTGTAATTGCTCCCTCATCGCTGCTCTCCACGTGTCGTGCTCAATTAGACATGGGGCCTGGCAGACACTTTGAAGGTAGGGACTGTCTCTCATTTCCCTGAATGTCCCCAGTGTCAATGCGTTTGTACTTTTCAATAGTCAGCACCTCTCCCCTTCCATTTTTTTTTTTTTTTTCCCCTAGCCCCCGTCCCCACGAGCCTGGACTATAATGCCTGAGCAGGCAACAGTTCTCAGAGCTCGTCTGTCCCAGTCCTCCCATTTCACAGAGGCAGAATTTGAAGTCAGAGAAGCGACTTATTCCGCTCTGGCTTTGAAGTTACTTGGAAGGATCTAGTCACTTCCTTCCACATGCTCTGCCAAGCCACAGGTAAACTCCTTCATGTCTGCCTTCCCCCGGCTCTGGAAGATTCTGAGACTCTCCAGGCTTCGGTGGCAGTCACTGCTGCCCTCGGTGCCCATCCACACGGGTCAGTAGCGAGACGCCAAGCTCAAGTCTGAGAGCTGTGGCTGGCTGGCTGAGCTCCAGAAAGCCTGGGATCAACGAACATCAGAAGCTTGAAACAGAGGACACGAACCCCCTCACCTTCCACCCATCATCACCAGACCCACAAAGCGACATAGACTCTGGGAAAGAGGGAGACAGAGAAGCAGAGAGGGATGGAGAAAAAGAAAACACCCCTCCCTAAATATGAAGAAACAGGAGCCTCTTCACTGCCTACAGACAAACCCGAGAGCTACACGCTGCTGTCCACACAGTGCTTTTGTGTCTGCAGAAGGTGAGAGTGGAGGTGGGGGGGTGGTTCCCTCTCAGGAGGTGGAAAACTGGCCAGCTGCAAGCAGGCAGGTACAAGTGGGGCTGAAATCAATCGAGGGAAACATGTTTCACGGAAACAAAATGTACCGGTGTCTGCTGAGCCCTTCCTCACAGTCCGGCCGCTCCGTCTCCTAACCTGGAAGGGCGTCTGCCTGAGCGCTGAGGCCGGCATACGTGGTCAGGGTCACCAGCGCATGGAGGAAGGAGAAGGAGAGTGCCGCCAGAGCCAGACGCAGGGTGGAGAAAACCCAGCCGCCTCCCACGGAGGCCCTCGAGAGGGCACCGCCGCTCCATTTGTCTGCCAGGGCACTGGGGGTGGAAACATACGTCTAGGAAAGGGTGAGAGAGGGAGCACCCCCGCCTGGTGGGGCTTTCCCGGTGCGTCTCGGAGGAAAGGGTCCAACCTTCACCTGCAAACACTCAGGTGGGTGTGCTGTGGCCAGATCCCCAGGCACAGGCAGAAGACCAGCTCCACCCTACCCTGCCCAGTGGGTCCTGAGGGCCTCGGGGGCACCGGCCTGGCTCCCTGCCCCCTCCCTAGGATGTTCACAGGTGAATTTCTTGGTAGGATCCTGGGACCCCGAAAGGCCTGTGTTTTTTGGTGGGCATGCATACACTCCATGTGCCCTCCTGCCTAACTCTTGGGAAAATGAGTATATTAGCACTTTGTACATGCCGGGCTTTGGGAGTAAAGGAAATCTTTTAAAAACGGAATCGACAGGTGTCAAAATCCAAGAGCCCTCGGCAGTACGGAGTGATTAGTTCACATCCAACTCCCAGTCCAGCCCGGAGGTTCTAGCAAGGGGGCTCAGGATCTGAGAGGGGCTAGGAATTTGGGGATGTGCATGTCAGAGGTAAGAAGGTTTCCCAGAGACAGAAAATCTCCAAACAACCATTGTTACTTTGAGTGGTCATTAAGTCCCAGGTGCTCTTTGAAAGGGTTGACTGGGTATCCTTTTGTGACATCCTCTAAAACCACCCAATGTTATTTTCATTCCTGGTTTTACAGAGGAGAAAACTGAGTCTCTGATCATGGAAAAGACTAGTTCAAGGTCACAGAAATAGTAAGTGGCTTGATTCACATCCCCTCTGTCTCTGAAACTTGAGTTCTTATTTACTTTCTGGACTGCCTGATCCCTTACTCTTCTGCAAGGTCCTGAGCATCTTATTAATCACGTCTTCAGGGGCCACGAGCAATCCTTCTGCTATCACCCCTCTAGTCTGCTCTCAAAGAACAAAGTCACGGGTTCATGGGTCACAGACAGAACCTGTGAGTCAAGGAGGGCTTTGTTCAGAAGAAAAGCATGAGGAAATCTCAGACTGAATCAGAGGACACCAGACCACGTGGACCAGGGGGCCTGGACGGGGTGTTTGCCTATCTACACTCAGGCACACACGTGGGCTGGACACGGTCGAAAAATCTAGGAGCTTCGACTGAATCAGTGACCCACCCACTATGAACCCCCTCAACACTGAGAGGATCGTTCCCTGTTGCAGAGATGTATTCTCTAACACAGACATCTGGGGTGTTTTCAAAGTAAACTAGTATGTGAGCTCAGTGAATTTGATAGAAGCTATGTGGTCTTCATTTAAAAAACCAATTCTGTGGTCAGTCCTCCAAAAAAAAAAAAAAAAAAGTATTTTAAGAATGGAAGTAATCTGAACAAATGGCCTCAGTGTGTGCACTACAGTTTCAGCCAGACCTTCTTTATGAGCCTGCCGTCTCCGTAAGACAAAACTGGTAGAAGAGGAGCCCACGTGTGCCTGGGGGCAGGGAGGGGAGCCTCCCAGCACCTACTATGTGCCAGGCACTGGCCCAGGTGCTTCACACACCATGGCTCCATTTAAATTTCATGACATGCCACACCCAACTGTGACCGTTGAGACCCCAAGTCCCTGTTATTGCAAGATGGGCCAAGGCAGGCAAGGAACCAAGATTCAAGCCCTGGTGAGGCTCCAGCACCCCTCATCTCTCCATCCCACCAGGCCTTCCTGCTGTTATTGCTTTAATGAATGTTAGTCACGTTAAATAAACTCCGATATTCTGATTATAAAATTCCAAGCAATTTCTCTTACATGATTACTGGAAAAGAATGAATAAAGTTACAGAAAAAAACAACAATGCCTTCTTTCATCTGCGTGCTGGTTAACTCTTCCCAGAACTCTTTCTGAGATGTTATTTTGTGTGACCCTCGAGGCAGTTGTGTGATCCTGGTGGTCAAATACCATTATTACTATTTTTCCCTTTGGACAGATGTGGAAACGGAGGCTCGAGGGGATTGAGAGACTTACATAGCTAACCAGCTGCCACGTCAGGGCTCGAATCTGTTACCCCTGAATTCTTCTTTCACCCTTTCTAAGTTGGATTGTGGGAGGTTCATAACCTGATGATCAAGAGCGAGCATCTACCGGCATGAAGCCTCAAGTATCTACCCTACCTGTTTCTTATACCCTCCCCACACCTGCCCACCTCCATCTCTCTGCTCCTACCCTGCTCTTTTCTTCCACTCCAGCCCCTACAAATGCTAGAAGCCTGTTTGTATACCTTCTCTGCCAGAAAACTTTTCCTGATTGCTCTTGACTGCCAGGAATCTGCCTTTTCTCAGAGCTCCTGTAAGTCTTATTATCTGTCTGGTTCATTTGGAAGTGAATCATCCGCTCTCCTGCCATCTCTTGAATGACTGTAACAAAATGTCATTAAACCACAGCATATAGATACCTTGAGGACATGGATCATATCTTCGATCCCTAGGGCATTTCTCACAGTCCCTTGGATATCAAAGTCCCTCACCAAAATATGGATGATGAACAAGAACACAGTCTTCCTGAACAGAGTGCTTCCAAGTTGCCAGCTGCTAAGACATCAAGGCAACGGGGGGGCTCTGAAATGCCTCGGGAGGAAGAAACGAGACCCCAGGACTTGTGCTCTGCTTGGCCCCCTCTCTCTGTGAGGCCTGGGTCAGCAGTGCCCCTATAGGGAGCTCGCCGCTCCTCATCTATGGTCCCGGGGGCTGGACCACTCCACCACTCATTGCAGCTCAGAGAGCCCCTGATTCCACGCAACGGTGTTAGACATGCAGGGAACGGAAGAAGAAAGTGCATGCTCTGGGAGATCATTCTAGAAAAGAAGTTAAAAAAAAAAAAAAACCATGCAATAAAGGGTCTCATTAGAAGGCAAACCATCCACTGGCCTGATAAGGGGCAGGAGAAGAGACGGAGGAGGATGACAGACATTAGTAGAGGGGTCCTGTAGACTGCCTCGAGGCTTATTCCAGCCCTTTCCAAAGATTCCAGCAACACCCACTTGGATCCAAAAAAACAAAGCATGGCCCCAGGGGAATGCCCTTGTTACATTAGAAACAATAATGCAGAGAAGACAAAGAAAAGGTTTCCCTGTGAGCCAACGTCAGGGAGGTCTCCTTTTACCTATCTCTCCTATTCCATACAACAGATGTTCAGGTGCATTTCACCTAATGACGCCAGAGCTCGCGGCTAGAAGGGGTCCACCAGGAACTTGGTGGACGTGTTGCAACATCCTCTCACCAGGAAGTGTGCCCAGCCCAAAGTGTCAACTGCCCCTGGATTTCCTGATACTGGGGATTTCTATTAACATCCAGGTTTCTCATTTCATTTATAAAAAGATGTACCAAGTACGTTCTAACCTGTTTGTAGACATTTCTAATGGCTGCAAATGAAGTCCTGCCTACCTGGCTTGTCTCCACGACCAAGTCACTGGGATGTCTTTTTATAACTGTCCAGTCCAATAAAAAGACCTGTGCTTCCCCTCCAAGACAGCCCCTCTTGGCTGAGACTGGGGGGGGGCGGAGGGGGGGTCCTTCTTCCACACCAGGGATCGCGATGCCTTGTTTGCTCATCTCTCTTATCCACTGGATAAGAGAAAGAAAGAAAGTGAAGCTGCTTAGTCGTGTCTGACTCTTTGCAACCCCATGGACTGTAGCCCGCCAGGCTCCTCCATCCACGGGATTTTCTAGGCAAGAATACTGGAGTGGGTTGTCATTTCCTTCTCCAGGGGATCTTCCTAACGCAGGGATCAAACCCAGGTCTTCCACATTGCAGGCAGACGCTTTACCATCTGAGCCATCAGGGAAGCCAGGATTATCCACTGGATGGAGAGCTCCAAAAGGGCAGGGACAGGGCTGGCACAAAGGCAGGATTCAACGTTTAAAGAGAAAAGAAGGCAAAATAGGAAGGAAGGAGGGAGGGAAGGAAGAAAATAAGGAGGGCCTGAAGAAGTGAAAGGAGGGAGAGAGGCAGGCTAGAGTTTTTCACAAGATAAACTCAACCCCTTTCTGCTTATGCTCCGGACCCCAGCCATACTGAGTGACTCCTTATTCCACAAGCCCTTCCTCATCCCATCCCTCCCCTGACCCCTTGCTGAGGCTGCATCCTCTTGGTGGACAAGCTTTCTCAGTGTTCTCTTCACTCATCCACATCCACTCCCTAGCCCCCTCCTTCGTGCATATCCTCACTCAGGTGTCCTTATCCTGGCCTCTTAACAAGGAAAACCCATGGCCAATCTAGCTCTAATAGTTCGGCAGTGGCTCATGGACACCAAAGTCCTTATCTGATTCTCTCTCAAACTCCCTCATCTCAGCATTTCACGACCCCAAATGCTCAGAAGAAGAGAGCAGGGTCAGAGAGCGGGGGAGCAGGTATCCGTGAAAGGCAAGAACGTCAGCACAGTCCTGAGAAGCTGCATCACAGCAGATGACCGGGCCTCGGAAACCTAGACGATCCTTAACCTCTCTCTCACCACAATGGACTGTGTGAGCTTAGGCCTCAGTGTCCCTCTATGGGGGAAGCAGGCTTTGGACCCACTGATCTCTGAGGCTGTTTCTAGGTCTGACATCTGACATCGTTTCGATGTCTTCTGTAGCCTTCTGCTAGGACTGGATGCTCTTCATAACACATGAGCTCCTGAGAACATGGACTAAGGGGGCCCAAGGATTAGTAGATAAAGAATTACTTCGAATGTGTTAGAAGAAACGGTAATTCTCTGATGGAGTCTGCACTGCCGTATCACTGCTGGATCTTATTTTACTCGAAGGAACTGCTACATAAGCTGTCAGGATGATGAGTTTTACTCAGTGCCATGCTAAGTAAGCTGTGCACCAACCACTTCTCATTAGTCTATGGCACAATGAGTACAGAAGTGGAGAGCCAGCATTTAGAAACTTTCAGAGAACTCTGACACTGCTTCACCATTCTTGGGGATACTTCATTCAGAGCAGTTCCTTTTTGTTGTATGTTACGAAAGAATTGGTTGGCAACGTAGAGGAAACAAAACTGGTTCTCTACCATAGATTGAGAAGTAGTAATTGAAACATTATCTTTATTGATTTTACCCAGTGAGAGAGAGGGAGGTTGGGAAGCAGGCAGGCAATGCAGGCGCGTATCTTGTGCATAAAGCAAGTTTACCTCTTCATTAAAAATCATCAAGACGATGTCACTCTAATTTTCTATTACAGGTGTCGTCCTTCTTTCCTAGCTCCCTCTCTCCCTTTCTTTCCTCTTTCTTTCCTTTTTCATTCGTTTCTTCCTCCCCGCTTCCCTCCCTCCTTTTTTTTTTTAAAGTCACAAAGCAAGTATTTTTTCTGCAAACTTTCACAGGTTTCTCTCTGCACACAGGAGAGCTGATTCAGCCAGAAGGCTGTGCCCCTCCAGCTCCATCAGAAGGTGAAACGTCCCTGGTGCTCCCTGCGGCACAGCACTTTCCAGCCAGCAAACACACAGGCCGTGGTGTGAGTGGTCACAGCGCTGGCAAACGGCTGCTCACGGATATTCTGGACATGCGGTCCCGTGACTTAGAAAAGAGGAGGCCTCTGGCACCTGCCGGCACGCTCTGCTGATGGTCAGCTCTCTGCAACCTCGGGCCCCACGGCCCCAGCACCCCGACCACAGAGGTCAGCTGCCCTTGGTCCTGACCCAGTGATACTCAGCAGTTTTTTCCCAAAGGCTTTACGAAAGCCACCTCGCCGGTCACTCCTGCCTTTTGACTCTGCCTCCTTGGATTTCAAAATAGCTCCCTTCCATGGGAGCTTCGGAGTCAACAGAGCAAGACCCAAATCTAAGGTCTCTGTGCCTTAGCTGAGTGACTGGGGGTCAGTCCCTTCCTTCTTCTGAAGCCTGGATTTCCTTCCGCAAAGTAGGGATGAGGGTGCTCACCTTCCTGGCACTGGGAAGGTGCTGAATAAACATTTGTTGCATGAGCGAATGAATGGGTAAATGGACAAGCAGATGAGTGGCTTCCAGTATTCCTGGCGCTCCATCTATCCTCCCACGCCCACTCTACCTGGGCACCCCAGAAACTCCTGGGGTCTGGCTCAGGACAGCATACATCACATTCATCTCAGAAGTCCTGCATTAGTGATTGAGCCAAATGTCTTTCCTGACCTGGGACCTTGGTTGAGTCATTTCTCTCTCTAAGGCCCTATCAGTTAAATACAAAACGCTAACCCTGTCCAGTCATTCTCATCAAATGCCATCAAAGCCTAACTAGAGCAGAGATGAAAGTGCATTGTGACCTGGAAGGAACCTGCCACACACCGAGGCTTTTCCTACATGGGCCGCTCCCATCTCCGAGCCAAGGTGAGAGCCCAGGGGCCCGCCTGGTGCCAGAAGCCTGCGCTGACGTGCTCTCTGGCTTGGGGCCAGGCATGACAGTCTCTTGCCAGCATCGTCATTCCTCTGCACAGAGGTATTTTGTCAGTGCATGGGAGGCCCTTGCTCTTGTGAGAGAGACATAAAGAGGAGAGTCAGCAGAAAACCTGCAGAGGTTGGCAAAAGAGCCAACCAGTCAAGCCATCAGCAAGGCCAGGGCTCTGTGAGCCGGAGAGAATGGAAAAGCTCAGCATGAATCGGGGAAGTCAGGAGAGTGGATGTAGCCTGTCTCTCTGACTTAAAACTAGTCCCCTGGGTCCCACATCAAATGGTGATCACCTGTGGTCCACTCTGGGTGTTCTGGGGGGCTGCTGGTCACAGTTGCAGCACAAGGCACGGGCTAAGTCAGTTAGACGGAAAATCTGCCCTCCACCCTTTCCACCCCCTTCTCAGCAATATGTGAAGCTCCTCTGCCTTGAGTAGCCTCCTTCTCCCTCAACTCAATCTACTCAATCTCTGATGTCCAAACCGTACCTAAGCTTTCCCTAAAATGTTCAAGCTGCAAGCCAGCCGTTCCTCTTTGACCTCCTATGCAGGCTACATGCTGCCTTCCACTGTTCAAGAAACAGCAGATGCGCTTACTGAGAGGCAGTCGCCTGCTAGCCCCTAGAAGAGACTTGCTGTGCCTGCCCTCATGTGATCCTCAAAGCAACTTCACAAAGTAGATGCCTCTGTCATTCCCATTGTACAGATGAGGGCGCAGCTTGTAAGAGGTCACCAAGTAAGGGAAGAGACGTGAACCCAGGATTCTTGCCTGGAAAATCCCATGGACAGAGAAGCCTGGCAGGCAGGGTCCTGCAGATTCAGACATGACATAGTGACTGAGAAAGCATGAAGTCTGTCCGACCCCAGCCCATCCCAGCTCCACCAGAACTGCCCAACAGACCCTTCCGCTAGCGCAGAGGCGGTCACGTGACTCTGTCCAGTATGGTGGCCACTAGCCCCAGGTGGCTACTGAATTCTGAAAACGTGGCTAGTGTGACGGAAGAACTGGATTTAAAACTGCATTTCATCTTCACTAATTTAAAAACAGTCACCTGTGGCCAATGACCACTGCACTGGACGGCAGAGTGCTTTATAACTGCAGCTGTTGGTGCTCAGCCCAGGTCGTCCCGTTTTAGACTCTGAGCCCTTTGAGAAGTCAGGATCTTGAGAGCTCCCTCTGAGCCCATAGGAGGCGATGCAGAAATATTTTGGTAATGGACTAACCCTGCATATTTGTTTAAGTTGTATCGGATTAAGTTAATCACTACGTTGTATCGGACTCCTTGCGACCCCATGGACTGCAGGCTGCCAGGCTCCTCTGTCCACAGGATTTTCTAGGCAAGAGTACTGGAGTGGGTTGCCATTTCCTTCTCCAGGGGGTCTCCCTGGCCCAGGGATCCAACCCGCTTCTCCTGCATTGGCAGGCGGATTCTTTACCACAGAACCACGTGGGAAGCCCGACCTTGCCTGCAGTCCTGTGATTACTCGATCCCGTCTGCCCTGTGACCTGGGAAATTCCCGCAACCCCATTGGGCGTTAGGAGCCACACCCATGGGTAAAAGGGGGAGGAGCTCGACTCCCTTACCTGTGCAGATTGTCGGGCTCGAAACAGGTCTTGGTGACGTCGGTGATGTTGGGGTCACAGCACTCCCCGCCGTCGAAGTTGAAGCGCTCGTAGTTGCAGTCCATGTCGCACACCCCGTTCCGCTGCTTCTTGGCGAAGGCGGGGTGGCGCAGGTGGCGGCAGTCCCCGCCGTCGTGGCCGGTCAGCGTGTGGTTGCACTCGGGGTCGCAGTTCTCGTCGCCGATCTTGCTGAGGTCGCAGTTGGCCAGGATGAGGCGGCGGCGCAGGGAGGAGTTGCTCACCTCCAGCACCTCGAGCTCCCAGGAGATGTTATAGTGCTTGAAGGCCTCGGCCAGCTGCTGGTGCTGGAAGTCGATCTGCTGCCGGCTCACCGTGGGGTTCTCCCGGCTGTCGTCGTGGAGGTTGACCACGCGGTAGCGCACCACCTTGGGCTGGCGGAGCCGCGGCAGCTGGTTGTAGTTGGCAATGACCTCGGGGCTGTCGCACAGCGTCTGCCCGCACAGCGGCGGCTCCAGGCTGGTGTCCAGCAGGGAGCCATGGGCGCCGCTGACCTCCACGCGGGGGCTGCTGCCGTCCTTCATGGGGGACCAGGCCCGCTTCACATTGTCCCAGTTCTCCTGCAGGAGGAGCTGAGGTAGAGGGCCCTGGGGGCCGCGGGTCCCCATGTCCAGCAGGATCTCGCGCTGCGTCCTGGCCACCTTCCACAGGCTGAAGCGCTCCACGTAGCCCCGGTAGTTGTGGTTCAGGGCGCTGCCTCCCAGCATAAGGACTTTACACTTCTGGGTCAGGGGGCTGAAGATCCCGCCCACCTGCTCCCCGGAGGTGGCCACCTGGGCACCGTTTATGTAGAGCTTCATCAGCCGCCCGTCGTAGGTGGCAGCCAGGTATACCCACTGGCCTGGGAGGTAGCTGCGGTGGGCATTGATGGTGGTCACTTGCCGGGCCCGGTCTGTCTTCAAGGAGAAAAAGTAGCGTGGGTCTCTGTTGCCTTGGTCACTGACGGTGTGAATGCCCACGACCCATCCTCGGTCACGTGAGGCATAAGAACATTTGTCATAGAGCCCTATGTAGCCCCAAAAGAAAAAGATGAATAAATAAAGGGTGGAGGAAGGAGGGGAGAGTTCTTTCTTTCTGATAAAATTCCTATCAGGATGTCCTAGAAGAGGAAGTTTACAAACTGCGCTCAGTGGCCTCCTGGCAGTGACTAACTGAGCCTCTGGGACCACCCCGAGGGCAAGGTGAGGGCTACAGGAACGGAGAACATGGATGAGGTGGGTTTGGGAGGTTCTGACCACAACTTTAACCCATGTGGTTTCACTTTGATTGGTTCTGAGTATGGGGCACACAAAAAATGACATTTGTTTGCAGAAGACATACTTGAGCTAAAGAAGACAACAGTAATACTACTAATAATTAAAATCTGAAAAGCTTTGATTTTGCAAAACCATTGGATGGGGAAGAGGACTTTTTAATTAAAAGTGTCTTTTAGGTGTAGAATGACATGCATGGTGAGAGGGAGAGGTAAGAGAAGAATCAAAGGGAGAAAATGATCCATAGAAGGTGCTCATTTCGACAGTGCCAACTATAGTCACCATAACTAGGAGTGTGTCGGCCACCAGCACTCATCAGCGATCAGCGGTGGTGAGGTGCCAGGAAAGTTGCCTGGAGAAGTGACGGTCATGGGCTGCAAAGCTTCTATCGTAACAGTAGTCCTGACTAGCTCTGACATTCACCCCCAAAGAAAGGCAGGCATACTTACTATCTGAGCTGGAAAGGTTTTTAAACATCACCAATTCCAACTCCTTCACTCGAAAGTTAAGGGAGTTGAGACCCAGGAAATGGAAGGTATTTGTTAGGTTACACAGTCACCGACAAATTTCCTGACACTCACTCAGTTCAAACCTGCTTTTCTCTAACATCAATGCTAATATTTTAAAAAGTAAAAGGCATCCTCTTAGCATAAAAAGATGTTGGGGACTCCATCATTAAGTAAAACCACGCCTCTGTCACAAGTGAGGCGTTGTGTTAAGGTCTGCACATGCATTAACTCTCTTAACCCATGTAGCACCCGCAAGGTGATGATATTAAGTTAACAGAGGCGGAAACAGGAATTGAAGGAGGTAAAGAGATGGATAGTTTAAGGTCAACTGGCTGGTAACTAGATCCTAGATCCATCAAACCCTAGGATCACCGTCCTAGGCACTAACTTTACCTCCCTCTACCCCATCAGTGTCACCAGGGGTCCATCTGCATAAAAACACCTGCGTGGGTTGTCCCAAACTTCAGTTGACTGTTTGGGAAAGTTCCAAGCTATACATCTCTAGACTTAGCCTGGAAACCCCAGGAAGTCACTAAGTAGATTCTCGCTGGATCTAAGTCTCTTTACTCTCATCAACTCCTGTTCCCAGCTTTTATGGAATATACCAGAGTCCTTGGCACAGGCAAGCAGTTGGATGGGGAAGAGGACTTTCTAATTAAGAATGTATTCTAAGTGTTCGACGATGTATGAAGTTAGGTGGGAGGAGACAGCAGGGATAGGAGAATGAATAAAAGATGCTCATTTAGGAGGACAGTCCCTACTTTCAGCTGGAGAATTGTTGCGGTCACCATAACTCTGTACCTCTGCCATTAGCATTCATGAAATGAACACAGAGAGCGTCTAGCGAAATCAGTAGAGAAGGCCCACACAGTTTGTACTTCTCTATGGGTACTGGGGCCTTCGATTTTGTGTAAATCTGTTAGCAGCTGACATGGATGGTAGTTTTGGCCAAGCTTCCAAGTCCACCTACGTCTCCCCTATCACCATTCCCTGTTCTACCAACTTTCAAGTGATGGCCAGGGTCTCCTACAATATCAACCTGCTCTCAGGCCTTGATGAAACACCAAGTATTGGTGGGTCTTGGTCCTCTCCTCGGCAAAGGAGGGGAATGAATGAGGTTTCCCTCATACGCCTGGTCCACGGGGGTTTTCTGTGATCCCAGGTTTCCCAATGGCTAAAACAGAAACCACCTCTCCCAGGAAGCTTTCCCTAATGGTCCTGTGAGGAATAATCACTGTCTCCTCTGAATTCTTTGTACTTTTAGGAAACTGGACATTTACTCTCCGGTTTTGGAGTCTCTCCTAGACATGACACTTTCTGAGAATGATGACTCTGTCTGGGTCATCTCTACCCTGTCCAGCATCTTGCACTATGGGGTGTTCACAGCAGGCACTCAGCAAGTGTCCCACAAATGCGCACATGGATGATTCTGAACAGCGTGGAAGAAGAGAAAAGGTGAAATAGAATCAGAGGCACTAATCTATGACTCCCTGGATAAAGAACAGAGAATCAAGACAGAGTGTGTTCTTGGCCGGATACAAAGAGCAGGACCTGTGGACTCAGGGTAATTCTGATGACAACAATTATTGGCCGTACATCCGGGGCAAATCGCTTCACCTCTGTGGATCTCAATCCCCTCTTCTCTATCTCTCTTTACGTACGTTGTCACGCTTAAAAGACATAGTGGCTATACCATCCTTGGCACACCGTGGCTGTCCAGATGGGACTACATTGTTAAAATGCTAGAGGGTCTCAGAGTGACGTCAAAGATGAAATGGGGGAAAGGATAAAAAACAAAATACAGCAACACCAGAGAGAGCGGGTACCCTAAAGACAATGTGACTGATGTATCAAGAGCTGGTAGGATGAGGGCTCAAAAAAGCACAAGTCCTCCTCAAATTTACTGGCAAACTCTACTCAGAAATCATAACCCACACCACC
>SJYT01056469.1:454455-482293 GCA_006410635.1 Cephalophus harveyi
CCACCCCCCCAAACAGAAAATTCTTCTTATGAGAAAATTCACATCTGAAACAGGATCCTTTCTCCCTCTCTCTTTCTCTCTCTCTGTCTCTCTGCAGGTTTTTATTTGGCCAGGGGCTCTCAGGCCTGGCTTTCCTGTTGCCTTTGGAAGGTGGCTGGCTGGGGTAGCAAGGCAAAATGTGTACACATTTGTAGGGTGCCCTCAGTTCAGGACTTTCCTGGGACTGGGGTACACGGGCTTCGGCCACCTCTGTTTGCAACTGAGAGAAAAGAGGGAATCAACGAGAAAGACTAGACTCTGCGATACGGAGCGGAAGACCAAGAGGCAGCTTAGCCCCAGGAGGCAGAGAGGAAGGGCAAAGGGAGGGTTTCAGTGGAACCAAGAGGAAACCCAGTAAGGGAAACGAGAACCTTGAAGCAGTGGCTTTAGAAGCTCAGAGGGAAATATTTACCTGGGGTGTTAGTGGTAAAAGGAAATCACTGAATTTCAATAGAGATGGGGGTGGGGTGGGGTGGGTTGTAGTGGTGAATGGGATTTATTTCTGGGCAAAAATAAAGTAATCAACAGCAGTCACAATTCAGAGGGCTGGATGGGAGACACCGCTGTTTCACCAGCCTGGAACCGGGGACCTGGGACCAGAGATCTGGGCTCTGCGTCTGCCGCATGACCTTGCCGGGGACAAGTCACCCTGCCTCTTTGGCTGCCAGGCCTTATTTCCCTTTTCTGAGAAAGGAGGAGTTGGGAGTAAACGATCTCCCTGCTACAGTTTAAGAGCTCTTTTGTTCCCTGTAAGAATGGTTCCTTGTAAGGAGGAGATGCTTCAAAAATGCGTGTTGATTTGAATCGAATGCCTCATGCCATTGCCAGTTCTTGTGTGCTTAGAGGACACGTCCTTTGCGTGTCTCCATACCAGACATGGAACAGTGTCCTCTGGAGGACATGGGTGAATGCCAGTACCCCTCCACCCCATCCTTCCCCGCGGCTCTCCAGGAAGATGGAGACAGGGTGAAAGAAACGTAAGAGTCAATCTGAACGTCGGCACCATCTGGGCGGTGCTAGAGGTGGATCCCGGGGGACACATCCTCATGGAATGGCCACAGGCGATCCTGCACACCATCTAAACCTCATTAGCATAAGCCTGCCTCAAAGCTGTAAGCTGTGGAAGCAGGCAATGAAAGTGCCAGAGCCCATTCATTCACCAGCCAATGACGGTCCGGGGCACCTGCATGGATGCGGAGCGGAGGCCAGGAAGGAGGCTGCCCTGGGCCTCGTGGCCAGCACCCGACGCTTGACCCCTGGTCTCTCTAATGTGGCCCTATCTTCCGGCAGCCAGATTTGCTGTGAAAGGGCTGCACAGCCCAGCAGAAGCTTGACGTTTATTTATTTTTATTGTCTTTCTTTTTTTTTTTTCTGGCCTTGACTCACCCCAGAGATAGAGGGCATGCACAAGGGGAGCAAGTTCAAACGCAGAAGGACTTGCAGGGAGTTTCCCAAAACCTCTGCCCAGGCCACTCGGGGTGAGTTGTCCAGGCTTTGGAGCCAGGATCACTCTCAGGATCCCTGCACAGTCACTGCGCCAGGGCAGTGTGGTGTGACCACGCCACTCCAGCCCAGGTATAGACGGGTCTTCCTCCCACACATTGATCATGCTCCTTCCTGTCCTAAAAGACATCTGTTTGGTAATTATGCATTCAGTGTCTGCTTCCTGAGTATATCTCTCTCTGGTTCATTTCTAAACGCCCAACATCCAACACAGTATCTGGTACCTTGCAGGTGCTGCATAGAGTCTGTCATTAAAATTATAAAATAAAGGAAGGGAGGGAGCAAACAAGGAAGGCAAGAGAAGGGAAGCGGGGGGACACTTCTCTATTGCTCTGTTCCTTATAAGAGCACCATCATATGATTAATATAATCACATTGTTTAGAGCGTACTAAGTGCCATGTGTTTTACATAAATTCTCTCACTTGGTCTTTACAACAAAACTACCAGTGTAGCCCATTCTGCAGAGAAAACAGAGGCTCAGAAAGGCAGCAGCTTGTCCAAAGCAACACAGCTTTGAATCCATGTCCATAGGAGTCCCAGACCCCACTTCTTAATCACATTACTGCACCAAGTGCCAAGTGGCACACACGTCATCCTGAGCTATCTGAAGACATGCCCCACTCCCTCCAGAAACTTTTCTGCAAGTTCAACAGCACCAACACAAGCAAGTGGAATTGAACTGCAAAAAGGCTGCTTTCCGTGTTGTTCTTCTGCCTGGGGCTCAATTCTGGACTAAGAATCAGTGGCTGTTTATGACTAGCTTTTCGTCGGTTCTGCCTGCCTTGCCTCACTTTACTGGGACCAGAGACTTGCCCGGGCCTGGCTGCCTGTCTGGAGTTTGGGGTGCCTCCCTGCTTCTGAACTTCAGCATCTGAACTTCCATTACTAGCCTCCTTGCCTATGGGTTTCTGACTCAGCTTTGCTCCATTGCCCAAGCTCTATATTGCAGTGTTCTTCAGCTTTCCTTCAAGGCTGCGGTCCTGCTCTTGGCTGCCTCCCATCTTCCATTCCATCTGCATGGGCTGAAACATCTTCCCCTCAAAAACTCCTAGGTGGAAGGCTAGCCCCTCATCCCTCAGAACTTGAATTTATCTAGAGATAGGGCTTTAAGGAGATAATTAAGCTACAGTGAGGTTATTGCAGTGGGCCCTAATCCAATATAATGGTTGTCCTAACAGGAAGAGATTCAGGTACAAGAGGAAGACAACATGAAGACATGGGATGGAAAAGGCGCCCTATACAGGCCAAGGGCAGAGGACTCAGAAAATCCAACCCTGCAGACACTTTGATCCCAGACTCCTAGTCTCTAGGACTGTGAGAAAATAGATCTCTGTTGTTTAAGCCAGCAAGTCATGGTGCTGTGTTTATGATAATCCTAGAAACTGTAATACTGCCATTCAACAAGTTTTTTTAAGCTCTCCTCCTGAAGTTTCTCTAAAATCATTTGCTGCTTTGTCCTCAATTCAGTGTCCTTCTTGGTTACAACTCATTGTCTCAGCTTAACTCCTACCGTGGGCAGGGCAAGTACTGCAAGGATATAAACATGGCTGGTGTGGGCGCCTCACAGGAAGTGCTCTTCCCAGGAAAGAGATGCTTCTGCGCTCTGGCTGGAGCCCCTGCTGTGTACTGAGCATGTGCATAGCTGCTTCGGGGCCAAGATGTCTCCTATGACCCTCACAAGCAACCTTGTGTAACAGGTGCTGTTTACAGATGAGAAAACTGAGACTCAGAGGGGTGAGGTCAACCTGTCCAAGGTCACACAGCACTAACCGGGAGGAAGGAGTGGAATTCAAGACTCCTGATTTCAAGTTCAGCTCCCCTACAGATGAGCCAGACCTCCGCTAGGAGGACCTCGACATGCACTGGTATTTACATTGCATAAGACATTTTAAGTAGCCTAGCCTGGAGAATCCCAGGGACGGGGGAGCCTGGTGGGCTGCCATCTCTGGGGTTGCACAGAGTAGGACACGACTGAAATGACTTAGCAGCAGCAGCAGCAGCAGTGCTGATGTAAAGTACACAGGAGGATGTGTGTCAACCAGACGCAAATTCTATGCCATTGTATACAAGGAACTTGAGCATCCCACAGCTTTTGGTAACTACGGAGGGTCTGGGAACAAATGCACTGGGGATACCAAGGGAAAACCGTAATGATAACAATAATGGGCAATGTAGTGGTCTCTTGGCTAAGCACAGACATCCCCTTCAATGTTCATAAGAACCCAGTGAAGTGGGCTTGACTGATCTTCCTTGACAGAGAAGGAATAGGTGCAGAGAAGCTAATTGGCTTCCCTCCAAGGATCTCAGCTAGAGAGTGGGAGAATCCCACTTGGGCTAACTCTAAAGCCAGAGCTGTCTTCTAGGATGCTCTCCTTCAGGGGGAAAAAGCTCTCAGCCCACGCTCAAGGTTCTTGTGCCCCAGCTCTGCCACTTTGCTGCTATAGGTCAATGGGTGGGCAGTTCCCCCCAGGAAGGGCATCCTCAAATCCTCCCCAATGAAATAGGAGGGTTGTATCACACGGCCACTGAGGTCCCTTCCACCTGAGACCCTCTGTAACTCTGAGATCTCAGGTCTTTCAGACGTCCCTGCCTCAGTTCCTACTGAAGGGAATATAAGGTCATGGAGGAGTGGGGAGGAGGGAAAAGAAGGCCATTTCAGGCCCTCCAACTTCAGGATGTCCACTAGCTGTGGAACCTCAGCCAGGGGAATACGAGCAGAGGTGAGAGGATGTGGGGATGAAAGGGGGAATTTAGGTCAACAATCTGGTTTCTTTCAGGAGGCTAAAAAAAAATTAAAAGCTAAAAGTTGAAGCTGGTCCTTTTTTTTGTTTGTTTTGTTTTCCCTTCCATGGTTTAATGGCTGGTATCAAAGCCACACAGAAATGCTTGAGAGAGCAATCCTATGGAAAGCTTTTATCTGTCTAGAGGAGGGTGATTAAAACAGACAGATTCGGGTTAAGTATACCCATGGCCCCTGCACTTGGTTCGGTGGTGGGGGAGGACCACCAGGGTGACCCTGGAGGACTCAGCAGCACCAGGCAGGTGCCCGAGGGACTTCAGCATCCCCCTTCCTCCAGGCCGGCGCACCTTGGCTCAAAGGATGGCGCTTAGGCTCAGTGGAAGGAGAAGGCTTGGAAGAAATCACACTTGGCTAGAGGCTTCTGCATACTCTGCTGAGTTCTGGTTGTCTCTCCCTCCGGGTGTGAGAGGCTGGGATATCAAGAGTGACCCTTTGGGGCAATTCACAAGGTCAAGATCAGGTCTAGGCGGAGCAGCGTGACCAGCATCCGCGGCAGCGCCTGTGTCTGCTCCCTGCCTGTGGTCTTTTTCCCTGCTGGGAACCATCACCCAAAAAGTCCCTGATATTATCAGTCCACTCACTTCTTCTTCTTTTTTTTACACTAGCCTTGTGACCTTGGATGAGCTCATTCAACTCTCTGAGGCTGTTTTCCCATTTGTATTCCAGGGATTAAACAGTTTCATTCTGTATACTTCACAGGTCTTTTTTTTTCTTTTGAGAGAGAGAGAAAGGAGATAAATGGATGCATATAGAAGGAGATAAATGGATGCATATTTCCTTGTAAACTATTTAAGGCCATTTGGATGTAAGGCAATGTGAACAAGAGTATGTCTAAGGGTTCCTAAAAATCCATTTTCTGTATTAATACACAGACTGACATAACACACTGGGGATGGCAAAGTGCTTTTAGGGGCTCAAGGTGCACCCGTGTTTCCCTCTAGACTGTGACTCTCCAGGCTGCCTCCTTCACTCACATGAAAGCAGGCTCTGTGAATATAGCACGGTCAGAGTTCTAGAGACCAGCAAACATGCGTTCAGGCGCTGGCTCTGCCGTGCACGAGCGTGACGCTTGGAAAGTCAGAGCATCTCTCTTGTAGAATGTCTCCTCATCTGCAAAATAGGGATGATGCGATCCACCTCTGCTGGTTGGAGGGGAACTAAAGAGATAATAAACGTATCCAGGCTTGGGACATGGGTGCTGGCGATGGTTGGATGGCATCACGGACTCGATGGACATGTTGAGGAAGCTCCGGGAGGTGGTGATGGACAGGGAGGCCTGGCGTGCTGCAGTCCAGGGAGTAGCAAAGAGTCAGACGTGACTGAGCAACTGAACTGAACTGAACTGAAGCATTTGTACTGTGGAGACTTATCTGTTGGAATCCCAGCTCTGCTGCTTGTTAGCTTGTAGCCTTGGGCAAAATCCCTTCACCTCCCTGATAGTCTTCTCAGCTGTAAACTGATAATAACAGTACTTAAGGCACAGTGACATTTTGAGGATTTAGTTAGAGAATACAAATACTCATCTGCATAGCACATGATAAATGTTAGCTATGCTGTTTAATCAGTATTAATGATAAACGTCTGTGCCTTTTCCTCCAAATTGGGACCATTTTCCCCCTTCTTCGGTGTGGTTAAACTTTATCCTTTCTGGGGCTGTTCTCTGAAAGAGAGAGACCTGTTCATCACTCTTTTTCACACATTGTCATTGAAATTGGTTCATAAGGCCTTTAAAAAAGGAACTGGGAGGGGGAGAGGGAGAAGAAATAAAGGAAGAAAGAGAGGGAGGCAGGGATGGAGGGGAAGAGGAGTCGGGATGAAGAGGAGGGGAAGAGTGGAGGAGGAGGAAGAGTTACATGTTTTCCTCTGTTCACCCTTAAAAGTTGCCCCTGGTGGACTCGGGTGCTGACATTAAAGCTGCCCCACAGAAGAGCGCTGACCTTTGATCTTTTTGATGAAGACCCACTAACTTCAGAGATAATCACATAGCTTCTCAGAAAACCCTCAAGCCAAAGCCCTGTGCCGCCCACACTCTTCACAGCAGCCCCAAGCTCCCCCTTCACATTCACAGAATCAGGCACAGTCAGGACTGGAGACTCCCTCAAAAATCATTCAACAGCCTTTAACATCCAACCTCCCGTCTGAATCACCTGTACATCTCTACAAGTGGCTGTGTATCTCCAGAATGAGACAACTTCTGAACCCCTGAAGAACAAGGCCTTTGCACTTTGGGGCATTTCTCAGTGCTCACCAGTACGCTCAGTCATGTCTGACTCATTTCGACCCCATGGATTGTAACCCACCAGGCCCCTCTGTCCACGGGATTTCCCAGGCAAGAATACTGGAGCAGATTGCCACTTCTTATTCCAGGAGATCTTCTCCACCAGGGATCAAACCCTCATTTCGTGCATTAGCAAGTGGATTCTTTACTGCTAGCACCAGCTGGGAAGTCCCAGTGCTCACCCAGAGGGAGCCACATCGCTTCCCTTTCCTCTCCACACGGTGGTGCGGGATCTGGACTGCAGGAACCCACAGAGCTATTCAGTGCGCTTTACCCACGGGAGCCCTAGAGCTGTCTGAGGCTTTTCACTGTGTTATCCTTGGCTCTTCTTTTCCCTAAATCAACATCCTCAAGTCCTTTCTGATTTATTAATCTGTCCATTCACCAATTCTTTCAACACACAGTCACCGGGCATCCACTGTATCAGGACCCAGCTGGACGTTCAAGTATGGAGATACACCCTCTGCTGTGAGACCTGCTGATCCTTAACGCTAGTGCCAGCCCTTCTGTTAAGGCAACACAGATACAATAAGAGTTGATACTATGCAATCAGGAAGATCTACTATCACCACGTCTGCCTCCTCACATTATCCCGAAGATCTGGTTTGTTCTAATGGCTCTCCAAGCCGCATGAACCTCCTGAGAAATCAACAGAGCCACATTGATGGTGTGCCACGTACAAGACCAAGACCTTTATGTACATCATCTCACGGAATTACTATACCGACTCTACAGGATAAGTTCACTTGGGCCCAGTTTATGGGTAAGGAAACTGAGGCTCAGAGTTGGGCTGACTGGGCAAAGGTCAACAATAACACAAACAGGATTTAGTGCCAGCTCTTTGATTCCAAAGCCAGATGCTTAGCCAATGCCTTAAGTTTCCTATGGCTAAATATAAGCGGAAATTATTTTTTACTTAATACTTATTTTCTCAGATACTCAACGTTTTACCCTTCCTTATGTTAATTACACACTCTGTCGGTGATAACAACATAAGAAGCATTCTTAAGACTCCTTGAAGTTTTAACGTGTACAAAGGACCTTAATTATTTCATTCACTTCTCCCAAGAACTCTCTTTAAGACGTTATGTTCACAATTCACACAAATGGGGGAAATGAGGCTCTGAGAAGGTAAAGAGTACATCTCTTTACATCTCTGCATTTAGAGCCTTAAGAAGCTGCTGAGGACCTAAGTACTCAATCAACATTTGTTGAACAGATGAATGAACAGTGACTGACTGACTGACTGAATGAATGAAATGCCTAATACTTGTGAAGAAACTCATCTGGAGGATTCTGAGGTTTGGACTCATCTTTGTAGTACTGGAGTAAAGTCCTGACTTGGAGGCAGGGCAGGTATCCTGGTGACAATGAGTAAGCCCCTCTGTCTCCAGGGCCTCAAATGTCTATCCATCGAGTAGGAGGTTGGCATTGGTGGGCACCAGGTCGATTGCGTAAAATACCGAAAAGAGCAACCAGAGGTCAGGAAAGACGCTTGCTGTGCGACTAAGTTGTGTGACCCGAGGCAAGTCGTGCTTTCTCTGGCCTCCTTTTCTCATCTCTGAAAGAAGATCGTGGTGAAATAGCTTCTGGGGCTTTTCTTCAAATGTAGGGAGATTTCTAAATCGGGAGTGATGAGACAGGAACTTGTGTCCTGATGTGCCACCAAGGTACTATTGATCTGGTGCAAACTCCTTCCATCTGGGGTGGCGCCATGACTTTCAGGGACCCTGCAGGCTTTTTCTTTCTCCCTAAATATATATAATTACATTTTATGACTGCATTGGTATAAAGATGTATACAATCTTTATATATACATATGAAGGGCGTAAAGGGTATAAAGATTTATATAATTTTATATTACATATTTAAATATATATAATGAAGGGTGGTTTCATTATCATATATGTATTATTATACTAGCTTTTTTCTTCTGATTTAAAAAAAACATGAAGCCATTTTTATGGGCCTCCTAAAAGTGCTGTGGACCTCAGGCGTTGTGTCAACTGCAGCTAACGGATGAGTTGGCCTTGGGTCCATCTCGAAGAAGACGGGTCTTCATCTACAGAAGAGCATCGGAGGAGGCATTGAGCGCCTGCTGCCTGCCAATCCAGGGAGCTGGAGGGATACAGAGGATTCCCACACGGGCGAGTCCAGTGATGGGACTTTCCTAACCGGTGGAGGCCCACAACAAGTTATGTGAAAACACACCCTAGACAGGGTGGGCTGCGTTCTGGACACAAAAGCTCCTCTGGAGCGAGCCTGCGGTCACCTCACCCTGGCGCACACAGCTAGGGGCGGGCCTTTCGGGGAGTGAGAAGGCAGCCAGAGACGAGAAAGGGATGTGGCCAGACAGGCAGATCCCTGCTTTGCTGGGCTGGGGGCATCTGGAATCACTCTCCAAAGCGGGGGTGGGGAGGAGGGCAGTGGGACTGGATGTTTGCCAAGTGCGCGCCGCGTGCCAGGCACCGTGCTTGGCTCCCTGTGTGGAGAAGGTCAGGTTCCCTTCGCCATATCCGAGCATTGTTACCTCCACCTTACAGATGAGAGAACTGACACTCGGACAAGCCCAAGCCAGAGTAATTTGCTGGCAAATGACAGAGGTGGGATTCAAACCCAGGCAATCAGTCTGGAGGGGTCACGTTCCTAAGTTCTGAATTAGGCTGGCCAGTCAGGGGAAAACTGACTACATGAGGACAAAGGAGAGTTTTTAATTATAAATAAATAAAGCATAATAGAGTAAGTTCTAGTGGAGGTATAAGCCAAAGAGCTCAGCGGAGGGAACGCTCGATTCAGACAAGAAGGCTCCGGGAAGTTTTCTTGGATGAATGACATAACTAAGCTTACATAAGGAATTTGGTGGGAGAGGAGGGGTAGGGGGTGGGAGGCTGGGCAGACCAGCTTTCTAGCAGTGAAGAGCTGTGGTCACTGGAAGGTGACTCTGGAGATGGAGAAGACATCTGCTTTTGATGGCATTGAGGGAGCTCTTAGAGGGAAATGGCATAGCTAGATTGTGCAGGGTGGTGAATGCCAGACGAAGAGATTTGAAGTTTATTCCATAGACAATAGGGACTCTTTGGTGGGTTTTCAGAAACAGAGTCCATCGGGGTAGGGATCATCAGCTGGGGATTTCATTATTGATAGAGTCACAGAGCTGAAAGAACCAGGACTCCTTTCTCCGGACACCCTGTCCAGTGCCTGTGGGCAATCCTGAGCCCTTCAGCCTTAAAGACTTATAATGAAAGGCATGGGATATAAGCAAAAATTTTGAAAAGAGTGCTGATATACTTTTCAGATTGAGTTTTCTATTGTTTAAATATCCACTAAAAAATCATAAATTATGACTCAAATCAAAAGAACTCTTTAAAACTCCAGGTGGGTAAATGGTATTTAATCGTTCACTAGGACTTCAGATTTTAAATTTTATTCCACTAGGTGGAGAATGATCTAGCTCAGCTTTGAGCTTGCTCTCTAGCTGACCTTGATCAAATATCATCTACCATCTGGGGCTTGGTCCTCTCATTTACTCAACTAGGAGAGGGTGGGGAGTTGAATCCCTAAGTTGTTTCCTAACTCTGATCATCTATCACACAAACTCTTGAGGTGCAGGGTTGTATCACCTGTGACTTCATACTCTGAGTACTTAGCCTGGGACCTGAAACAAATTAGAGCCAATGTATAATCACTGAATGCATGAAGTGAACTGAGCTTTTAATTTAAGCTTCTATGGAATCTTTAGAGGATTTTTAAACAGAAGGTTTGAAATAGGTGACCATTTTTTTTTTAAACAAAAAAGCATAAAAACAAGCAGATCAATAACACAGACAGGCTAGTGTTTCCTCTCTAGCTGTAAAAGGTGTTGAGGAACTCAAAGACTCTGGAATAGAGAAAAGACTGAGGGGAGGAGGCCAAGGACCCTGCAAGGTCAAAGGGGAAACCAAATATGAAAGAAGTAAATGCTAGAGAGGCTGTGGAGAGAAGGGAACCCTCCTCCACTGCTGGTGGGAATGTGAACTGGTGCAGCCGCGGTGGAGAACAGCATGGAGGTTCCTTAAAAAACTAAAAATAGAGCTACCATACGACCCTGAAATCCCACTCCTGGGCAGATACCTGGAGAAAACCATAATCCAAAAAGATCCGTGCATCCAAATGTTGATTACAGCACTATTTACAATAGCCAGGGGACGGAAACAACCTAAATGCCCATAACAGAGGAGGGGATAAAGAAGATGTGGTGTATATATATATATACGGCAGAATACTGTTTAGCCATAAAAGCAGCAAAATCGTGCCATCTGCAGAGATGTGGATAGAACCCGCAGACTGTCAACCAGAGTGAAGTAAGTCAGAAAGAAAAAAACAAATAGTATACTATCACTTATACGTGGCACCTAGAGAAATGGTGCAGATGAACTTACTTGCAAAGCAGAAAGAGAGACACAGATGTGGAGAATGAATTTATGGATGCCAAGCGGGGGGAGTGGGATGAACTGGGAGACTGGAATTGACACATGAACACTAATATGCATAAAGTGAAAAGTAAACGTGTTAGTCGCTCAGTCGTGTCCACTCTTTGCGACCCTATTGACTGTAGCCCTCCAGGCTCCTCTGTCCATGGGACTCTCCAGGCAAGAACACTGGAGTGGGTGCCATGCCCTCTTCCAGGTGACCATCCTGACCCAGGGCCTACGTATAAAACAGATAACTGCTGAGAACCGTCTGTGCAGCCCGGGGAACTCTCCTCAGTGCTCTGTGTGACCGCAGTGGGAAGGGAACCCACTATTTAAAAAAGAAGGGGGTACATGGATAAGTGACTCACTTTGCTACACAGCAGAAACTAACGCAACATTGTAAAGCAACTATACTCCCATACGTCAAAAAATTTCCAAAACCTGAGAAAGCAAGGGGGTGGGAATAGTGTTCTATGAACACCGGATAATTCTGTTTCATCAGACGAGTCCTCGTAAGACAACTGTTCTCAACCAGTGAACATGTGGTAATGTTCCTGTAGACATTTTTGATCAACGCAGCTAGGGAAGGGAGGCTGCTTCTGCTTCTTGTGGGCAGAGGCCAGGGATGCTGCTAAACACCCTAGAGTGCCTGGGACAAACTCCCACAGCAGAGAATCACCCTTTCCAATATCTCCACTGTGCTGAGGTTGAGGATCCCTGATATGAGGAACTGGGAAATGCTATGGTAGAAAATAATGCTTGAGGAGGAAGTTGAGTGTGATGCTAAGGAAGTCTAGCCTCACCTAGAGGGTTTGTAGTGGGATGTAGTGAACTCTGGGACTAATTCTATATAGTACTTGACCCTCGGGAAGTCACTTAACTTTCCCATACCCCTCAGCTCTCTCAATCTGGAATATTGGGATTATAAGAGTATCTATTTCAGAGGGTCCTTGTGAGATTAAAGAGTTAATACACGCAAAGTCCTCAGAACAGCGTCTGGCACATATTATGTGCTAAATATGTTAGCTATTATCCTCACCACGTGTAGGTAATAGGGAGCTACAGGAGGCTCAAGTTTGAGAGAGTAACGAAAGAATCGCTTCGGCTGCTGCTAATGCTAGAAAAATGATCTAGAGATGCATGATCACCATGTGACTGTTACATCCACTCAATGAATAATCCTCCTTCAATCAGCTTCTGCTTCAGATGACACGGCAAGTGGGATGTGTGTGGGTCTGTGTCGCTGTTCTCAAGCCACTCCCGGTCGGGGTTCTGTTTTCCAGATATCCCAAGCCCACATCCAACTGCCTCTTCAGTCCAGGACCCTCACGGTTTTAATGAATAAGTGGAAGAAGACAGAGGAAGCCAGATGGAAAGATGGAAAGGCAGGAAGCCTTCCACGAGAGTGGCTGCCAGTGACACGCACCGCTCACAGGGATTCCAAGGGCAGAGCTGGGGGTGTGTTCTAGAGGATTGTTCGAGCTACTGATACTGTTCTCTGGGAGCCCTTGTTTGTAAACAGATATTTCTGCTGATGCTGGGCTTTGTAAGGGCGGACAGAGTCTGGCGGGGGTGGGGGTGGGTAGCGGAGAGTGTTGAAGAAAAAGGCAGGTTGTGTCCGCGAGCCTTAGACCATGTGTTTGTTGTTGAGAATACAAAGACCTCACTGTATTAAATGAAAATGCTTGTTTTACAAGGCGAGTGGGAATATGATAGGTACATGTCGAAAATGCTTCGGAAACTGAAACAACTTCATGCCATGAGGGCTTCCTCCTACATCATGCGTCCAGGCGCACACACGGATCATGAAGGCTCAGAGTCTTTAGACCAGGGCTTGGGGGCAAGAGACAGTCCCAGAAGCTAAGTGACCACCAGCTCCCTTCTCTGCCCACTCTATCCCTTTCCCCACCAGCCCTGCCTCTATTTCACATTCTCTACTGGGTTCCCATCACCTGCTGACCCAAGGTAGAAGCCGTTATTGATTTAAAATATTAGAGTTGATAAAGGGGCCTCCATTCACCTAGACCCAGATCCAGAGCACTGCTGGGAATACTTAAAACCATGTCACTAAGCAGGACGAGCACTTGAATTTCTTTTTCAAAGTAGTTTTCAACTTCTGAAGTGAGATTTTCTAACTGTGCTCTAGTAGAAGTGAATGGTTCAGTGGAGGTTTCTCAGGAGATTTTCGTCAAGGACTCACAGTGGTGTGAGGACAAGAATTGGAGTCTCCTAACTCTTGTCCTCGGAGAAGGCAATGGCACCCCCCTCCAGTACTCTTGCCTGGCAAGTCCCATGGACGGAGGAGCCTAGTGGCTGCAGTCCATGGGGTCTCTAGGAGTCGGACACGACTGAGCGACTTCACTTTCACTTTTCACTTTCCTGCATTGGAGAAGGAAATGGCAACCCACTCCAGTGTTCTTGCCTGGAGAGTCCCAGGGACGGGGGAGCCTGGTGGGCTGCCATCTCTGGGGTCGCACCAAGTCAGACACGACTGAAGCGACTTAGCAGAAGCAGCAGCAGCAACTCTTGTCCTAGCTCTAGCATGAGAAAAGTGAAAACACTGAAAGTGTTAGTCACTTAGGTGTGTCTGACTCTTTTTGGCCCCGTGGACTGTAGCCTGCCAGGCTCCTCTGTCCACGGAATTCTCCAGGTAAGAATGCTGGAGTGGGTAGACATTCCCTTCTCCTGGGGATCTTCCCAACCCAGAGATCAAACCCGGTGTCCCACATTGCAGGCGGATACTTTGCTATCTAAGTCACCAGGGAAGCAGAGAGGCTGGTAAATAGGCTACATGGATGGAAGGACAGATTGGTGAGGGCATGGACTGACGGAAGGGTGGAAAGATCAGTGCATGGAGGAGGGATAAAGGGAGGGTGGGAAGGAGCGTAGGTGGGTGGATGTTGGGTGATGCTTGGAGATGGAAGAGTAGATGGATATTTGGATTCACAGATTCCTGGGTAAAGTCCACAGTGAATAATTATGATAAGGACCACCTCAGGCCACTTTGGAAGTGAACTTGCCTAGTTTAAAACTCAGAGAAACTCAGAGAACAGAGTTTGAATAAACAAAGTTGTAGATTATATTTCTAAGGAATAAACGAACTTCTCCTCAGAGGGAAAAAAAGTCCCCAATTCTATTTACTCCAACAAGGGTACAGATGAAGGAAAGTGCAATTCCTCAGTCTGATATGACAACTCAGCATCAACATTCTCATTTTCACAGATCTCCTAGAGTGTTCAGATTTGAGAGCTGGGACCAGGCTTCAGGAAATGACCTCTTAGGTCTCCTTCTTTTAGGCATTTAAGTCATCATTTGGGGGCCATAGACCCCTTTTAGAAAGTGATGAAAACTTTCAACCAGAAAAATGTGCACAGTCTCAAATTTTTACAGAAAATGTCTTGAGGACAAGTGTCTTCAAGTCCTCCTGGAGCAAAATGCAAGGAACCCCTCTTCCCCCTATTGGTTTAAAATATTAGTGCTATTCAGATATTTTAGTTGGTACTGGTATTAGCAAGGAAATAAGTGGTAATGATGTTCACCAAAATATTAAGTAATAACTAAACAATTAACTAAGCAATGACATCAATAGTTAATTCAAACCATGACAATGGTATAATTGACATTCTACTCTTGGTCTCATATGATTCATTTTCCACATAGAGGTCAAACTGATCTTTGGAAAACAAACACCAGACCTTGTAACTTCCCTGGTTAAAACTCTGCTAACTTTCTAGTTCATCTAGATCCAAATCCACGTTCTACAACCTGGGCTACCTTCAGCTTCAGAAACATAGGTCTCGTAATGGCTTGACTCTCTGCTTCTTCAACCTGCTAAACCTTCTTTGTCCTGCCTCACAGTCTATGCGCTAGCTCTTCTGTCTCTCTCTCTCTCTCTCTGGAACTCTATTTGTCTTTTCATACGGCTTGTTCCTCCTCATCTGTCATTCGAGCTTCAGTTTGGCCACCTACATAGACGTCCTTCTACTCCAGTCATTCTCCACAGCATCCACTTTCACTGCTTGTCACCGTATAAGCCCTTACAACTGATTCCCTATGTATGGGCTTTCCTCACAAGAATACTACGTCCATGAGGGCAGGGACCTGCTCTGTCTTTCCACGTTGTGCCTCTAAGAGTATTGGGCACATACTACATTTTTATTGGGTCTATGGAGGTGCATAGAGGGTTTTGGGGAAGCTTAGGTGTGTGGTTTAACCTCTCCCACTCTTGGGACTTTAGATCTCCCAGCTATAAAAGGATAGCTTGGGTCCTACCCAAATATAGGAGTCAATGATCTAAAATCTCTATGACCAAGTTCAAGTGAGCTGGGCTCAAATCCCAGAAAAATATGACCAGATAGAACAATGGTCAGCAGAACTGGACTCTTGTCCTTCTCTGTCTCTGAGTTGGAGCGGAACTTGGAATCATTTCCCTGCCTCCTCTGGACATCAGATTCTCTCCACCTGTGAACTGAAGAGACCAGATCAGACGTGCTGCAGATTTATGGCATTCATGCATCCAGAAGTTCATTCACGTATCTGCCGAACCCCAGCAATGTGCCAGCCCTGGGAAGGTGTGCTGAGATGGCAGGCATGCTTCTTGCCCTCACTCTGGGAGGTCTCCAGGGCACAGGGGAGGTTGCAGGGCACATCCTCCCCACTGCAGCTGGTTCTTTAGCAGCTCTCTCCAGGGACAGGATAGGAGAAACTGAGAGAAAGCCAGGGGGAAAAGGACTTAAAGTCAATAGAATGATATACTAGCTCAACAGAAAGAAAGGAGGCTTAGCAACAGGGGAAAGGTGGCAGGAATATATACAGGGATTGGGTCAGCTCAGAGAAGCCAGAGCCGGGTCGAAGGGCTGTCATTCACAACACGTTTGCTCTTACGGCCTGGCCCTTCTGAAGGCTCATCATCATTTCTCAAAGCACCTTTCCTTTCAGCCGTTCTCCTTTCTCCCTTATGCGGAGCCACCTCCAGTTCATTTCACAAAGTCGGCTGAGCACCACCAACATGGCTGGTGCTGTGTGACAGGCAGGAATAAAGCAGTGAGAACGAAAGGGTCTCTGCTCAGAGGGAGCCTGGAAACAAGCGGAGAGAGACAGTACTGGCATCACAACAGCGTGACCAACGCAGTAAGGAGCTGTTGGGTTTGATTGGGGTGATGATAGACTGAATCGTCCAGTCATTTCCTAGTGTCATGTTCCTCAGAGCTACTCTAGGTCAACATCCTTAGCGGAGACAGGAATCAACAAGTGTTTATGGTTCGACTTTGACTTACAGTTCGACATTTAAAACGTCATGCATGGTATATACATCCTTATGCAGGGCAAGGAGCACACTCCACACGCACCCCACCTACTTCAAGAATCCCCAACCCTTCTAGGGGGAAGGGACCTCTTTTAGCCCCCCAAATCTCAGAGTACTTTCTAGCCCCCATAACCAACATGGATGTGCAGCAACACAGCTTTTCTGCTTCTGAGCTTTTCCAGGACTCTATTAATTGCTTAGTTATAGCAGTTACCCTGACGTCATGTAGCTGTTTACCAGTCTGCTTCCGCCACTAGGACTGGGAGTTCCCCAAGGGATGGAACTGTGCCCTGTTCTTTTTAATTTGCATCTCCTAGCTCAATGTGTAAGACACAAAGACGTAAAGGTTGCTCAGTAACTACCAGATAGATAGGTGGATGGATGGATGGAAGGAAGGAAGAAAAGAAGGAAAGCTTACCTCTCCGAATAAACTGCCATTTCCTATTCAACTTTGCAGGATGTCTAGGACAGAGGTTTGGCATGTAAGAAATACTTAAGTTAATAAACAGCTGTATGACATTTCTAATAAGCTCCCTAATGTGAACCCACAGATGTATCCAGCATCTGACACTGTAAAGGAAAACAAAGTGGTCTGGTGGAAAAAGCACTGATTTGGGAGTCAAGAGATGGAAGTTCTAGTTTCAATTTTGTACCAGTTTGTGTGCTTAACCTCACTCAATTCAGCTTAACAAGTTAACTTGCCTAGATCTCAGTTTCTTCATCTAAAAACTGAGCAGATTTTATAAAGCAGACTCTATTGTCTTGGGAAAGGGAAGAACAAGATATCATATTGTTGCTAGCAGATCAGCTCTAATCAGCCCAGTGGGGTTTTTTGTAAAGGACTAATCCTGAGAACTCACTACTGGCTCTACAGAGGCTTAATCAGCTCCAATAAGAGCACATCACAAACCAGCCTTGTTATTCCAGCAGAACCCCTGGTTCTCACAGCATACCACCTACATTGGGCCCAAACTGGCTCTGAATGTATCAGGTCCCTTCTCAGATGGTGAGAGGGTCACCATCTCTGCCGAGCATGTTCCTGGGGGAACATTTCTCAGGCCCTGATTCCCAAAAGTGAAAGGGGCTCAGTCGTGTCTGATTCTTTGTGACCCCATGGACAATAGTCCATGGAATTCTCCAGGCCAGAATACTGCAGTGGATAGCCTGTCCCTTCTCCAGCAGATCTTCCTAACCCAGGAATCGAATCAGGGTCTCCTGCATTGCACGTGAATTCTTTACCAGCTGAGCTATCAGGGAAGCCTGATTCCCAAAAGAGGAATCCAGAAACATGTTTGGCAGAGTGAATCTTTGAAAGTTTATTAGCTCCTGGTAGACTACGTAAAAGTGGGAAATGCTCTGGTGGACATCAATGGCCTTTTTGTTCAAAAGTTACTGGCAAATAAAATATATTCTGAACAACAGAGAGATTTCTTAGCCAATCTCTTTAAAGTCTTATAATGTTCATTCCAGTTTTTCTTCCATCTCTCTCTCCCTCTATTCCTTCTCTTTTGTTCTACAGTCTCTGTAGATGGTTGCATTAGCCACTGGGGGTGGCCTCATCCATCCATCCAGCCAGCTAGCCAGGCATCTATTTAGCATTCACATATATTCATCCTCTCACGGAACATTTACTGAACAGTTACTGTATTCCAAGCAATGCACTAGGCCCTGTGGATAGAGAGAAAATAAAACTGGCCTCAGCTCCAGTTCCATGACCCTTAAGCCGTGAGGGCTTCTGCAAGTCATGTCACTTTCTAAACCAAACTCCGAGGGTCCGGCGTGCACCCTCGGCACAGAGCCAGCACACAGTCAGTGCTCATTATGGGCTGGCGGCTTTTATTACCGTTACTACCGCCGAGAATGCGTCTCCTCCCTCAAGGGTATATAAACAGCGGATAGAGGATTCCAGACCCCAAGGTCACCCCAAGGGCTCACTAGATCAAGGCCAGCCGATGGGAGGCCTGCCAATCACAAAGGAGGGAAAACCCAGGCAACAGATATGACAGCTGGGACACTCGAGGCCCAAAAAGGACCTGCGAAGGGGGACCAGGGTGGAAACCGGGGAAGACAGCAAAGCTTGGGATATGTGCTGCGGTGCACACACAGAACAAACGCTTCGCAAACGGGCGAAGGACAGAGTGGGAAAGACCAAGGTTAATCCGGGGCTTGGATGAGGAAGGCCGAGATGTGAGTTGAGGAGGCATTGACTACACTGTCCCTCCCCCACCCCATGTTTGGGAAGGCCAGATTATCTTTTCCCTTCTGACTTCTTTGCTCAAGGGGAAATGGAATTAACCACTGTGTAATGTTTCTGAGTGTGACGCACGGGCCAGGTCATGTGTTTTGGTTACGTAATATAACATGCCTGAGGTTCCCAAGCTCTTTCTCCCAGAATCATTAGAAATGTAGCTGGTTCCTTTATCCACTCATGCATGCATTAAACAAAAAAAATCTCTGTATTTCCTTATAAGCGAGGCTTTTGGCCAGGCAGTGGAGAAGCTGAGGAGGACCCCTAATTTGCACAGGATAAAACGTGATAAAGAATTCCAGGTGTTTTGATAAATGTGGGCAGAGGTTATAGAGACAGATGGATAAGAGAGGTGGGAAACAAGCGGTATTTGGGGAAGAATCAGAAAGGGCTTCCCAGAAGAGGAACATTGAGCAGAATCCTCTAGAGGCTTAAGTGCTCTGCAACACAGCGCCTGCAACATTTCTCTGTGGGGATAGAAAGGTACATCAAGGATCTAGGGGTTCTAGGAGGTACATCAAGTAAAGAAAATGATGGGGAAAAGCCGATGGCATTTATCTGGGGGACTGTAAACAACTGCAGTGCTATTGAGGGCCTCGAGCTAGAGGCAGTAGAGACAGATAAGCATTGTAGCAAGATTTGGCTGCAGAAAGCTGAAGGACAGGTTGAAGGAGGGTTGGAGTTGAGGCTTAGAGAAGTGGGCACTTACAATACTAAGGAAAGAGTCAAAGCAAGAGATGAAGAACGCCTAAGCTAAGAAAGGGGAAGGTTGGCTATAAACACGTTAATAGGCAGGACAGACAGAATAAACATGGTGGTAACAGACTTAGGGCAGGTGACACTAGATGAGGACAGAAGGAATTTTGGAAAAAAGAGGATTCAGCTCTGGACACCTTGAGTTAGACATGCAGGCTGACATTTTCAACAGACAGCTGGGTCTGTGAGTCCAGAGTCCAGCAGAATCTGGAGATAAATGATGCTCCTCAGCAGAGAGATGGTACTTTGATAGGGAAGGATGCAGAGCAAGGAGGGAAGCAGACCCAGCCCTGGCCTAAGACTCGGAGACAGAGGATCTTACCCTGAATGGTCACTGGTTTGGACAAGTCACTGTTTCTGCCACCCCTGGGTTCCCATCCTGGGAACCAATGGCTCTGATGTGGACTCTCACACCCCTGGGTTCCCATCCTGGGAATGAATGGTCCTGATGCTGACTCTCACAGCCCTGGGTTCCCATCCTGGGAACGAATGGCTCTGATGCTGACTCTCACACCCCTGGGTTCCCATCCTGGGAATGAATGGTCCTGATGCTGACTCTCACACCCCTGGGTTCCCATCCTGGGAACGAATGGCTCTCACACCCCTGGGTTTCTCATCTTGGGAATGAATGGTCCTGATGCGGACTCTCACACCCCAGGGTTCGCATCCTGGGAACGAATGGTCCTGATGCTGACTCTCACACCCCTGGGTTCCCATCCTGGGAATGAATGGTCCTGATGCTGACTCTCACAGCCCTGGGTTCCCATCCTGGGAACGAATGGCTCTGATGCTGACTCTCACACCCCTGGGTTCCCATCCTGGGAATGAATGGTCCTGATGCTGACTCTCACACCCCTGGGTTCCCATCCTGGGAACGAATGGCTCTCACACCCCTGGGTTTCTCATCTTGGGAATGAATGGTCCTGATGCGGACTCTCACACCCCAGGGTTCGCATCCTGGGAACGAATGGTCCTGATGCTGACTCTCACACCCCTGGGTTCCCATCCTGGGAATGAATGGTCCTGATGCTGACTCTCTGGGTTCCTATCCTGGGAACGAATGGTCCTGATGCTGACTCTCACACCCCTGGGTTCCCATCCTGGGAACGAATGGCTCTCACACCCCTTGGTTTCTCATCCTGGGAGTGAATGGCTCTGATGCTGACTCTCACACCCCTGGGTTCTCTGCACTCACAGGACGCTCCCCCCACCCACATACTTGGGCCTCCCAGGTGACTCAGTGGCAAAGAAGCTACATCCAATGCAGGAGATGCAGGTCCGATCTCTGGTTCAGAAGATCCCCTGGGGAAGGAAATGGCAACCCACTCCAGTATTCCTACCTGGGAAATCCCATGAACAGGAGCCCGGCGGGGTCCATGGGGTCACAGAAAGAGCTGGACACGACGGAACGACTCAACAGTGACCCACGCGCTTAGATCCCGCGCTGCGATCCCGCACCTCCTAGCGCTTCTGTTTCTCTGTTTCCTCCGAATGGACTGGAACCTGGGACCGTCTCAGGTTTTCCAAAACTGAAACGGCCATCTCTCCTACTCTTCCATGGTCCCTGGGTTTGTGACAAGTGATACTGGAAAACATTCTCTTTCTCTTGTTGGAAGAAAAACCTGGGGATGGCAGTGGTGGGGATTCCAGAAGGAAAATAGACTAACAGACGGCTGCCGACTCCAGCGCTCTAGTATTTTAATCAGGCAGTGATGTGATTAAAATGATAAGCATGACTAAAAGGCCAGTGGTCTACGCCGGTGACCAGTAACTCGCCTGGAATGGCTTTCGTACAGTAAGAAATTATGACACCTGAGTGTTCTAGCCATAAGCCAAGATGTGATCACTGAAAAGGACACTTAGTGAGGTTTTTTTTTTTTTAATATTTATGGCAGCTATTATTAGCAATATTATTAATGTGATGGCTTCCAGCTCTTGGGAAGTACCAATATTCCCTACATAATGTCTTCAGTCAGTCTTTGACGGAAATTCTACCCGTTGGTACTCTGCTTGTGGATAGGAGGCTTTTTGAGGAGACGTTAAAACATCTATGTCCATGAAAGAGCCACATTCTAAGTTGGGGTCGGTCAGTGATACCTGAGCAAGAAGGGGCGCCATGTCCTTTTTCAAGGATGAGTGTAGCTGGGAAAGAGAAGCAGTCGGTGTGGGCACTTAGTCCCCGAGGGGCACAAGCACCACCTAGTGGAGGAAGCCTCGCTCACACGGGAAGAGCGTGGGAACCGCTGCCAGCTGCGTCTCAGGACAGGCCTGGCGGGGCTCACGGGCCCGGGGCGCCTCTGCTGGACGGGCCTCCAGGGCAAAGACAGACAAAGATGAGCTCCTCCTTACCCCCAGTGTTCAGAAGAGGAAAATGGGCCCCGAGAAGGAAAGTGTGTTACCCAAAGTCACACAGCAAGCTGAGGACGGCACTGGTCTGGACCTGACCCCCACCCTCCACCCCCTGCCCTTAGTCCCTGCGCGTCCTTCTCCAAACCCCACAGCCTCCTCCAGCCAACCGCGCTCTGCTCTGAGGCCGCTGGTCCAGAGAGACTTCTCATCACTGCCTCCCTCCTCTTCCTGCCACCCCAGCCCCACAACTCCCTTTTCCTATTCTGTCTGTGTTCGTAAACATTCACCCAACACGATGAGGTGAATTTCCTTTCTCATTCGTCTTCTGCCTCCTCTTCCTTCTCACTTCCCACCCCGGACTCCAGAATATAAACTCCCCTGAGGTCAGAGATATCTTCTTTTGTTTCTTGCTTTGTACTGACAGCCTAAAACTGCGCCTGGCATGCAGAAGAAACTCATTAATACTTGTTGAATACTTGGGCAGGGAGGGACAGATCTTACTCTATTCCTTGTTTTTAATCTGCTTTTCTTAGGTTCTCTACAATGAGTCCATACTGCTCCTGTGATAGGAAATGATAAAGTGTTTATTCTGTTTGTCCTTCATTTTAGTTTTTATGTGAAGATGACAGGAGCAAGCCTTTCCTGAGTGGGGAGGGAGGGAAAGGCAATTCCTAGCTCTGCCAAAGGAGATAAACATGTCTAATTTATAGAGTTATTGAGAGAATTAGAAATAGCGTGTAGCAAGGGCCGGACACACATAAAACCCACATGAGTTAACGTTTACTGGGTGCTTCCCCGTGGTCTAGATTCCATTACTAAGCATTTTCCACATGGAGGCCCAGTTAATCTTCAAAACAACCCTATGAAGTAGGAGCCAGTATTATCCGCATTTCACAGAGGGGAAAAGTGACGCTTGGTGATATTAAGTAACTTGCCCTAGGTCACACAACTGGCAGGTGGGAGAATCAGCCAATCACACTCAGGCAACCTGACTCGAGTTCTACCATCAATCATTACAAAATACGTCCTCAGTAAACATATGCTCCTTCCTCCCATTTCCTGAGGGTGTCAGCTCTTTCTTAGATTAGTCAACTATAGTTTATCCTCCTCCTCCATCCCCACCAGGCTCTAGAAGGTTCTAGAAGGCTTCCAGGGCAATGGGAGATGCAGAGAAAGAAGGAGCCAAAAAAAAGAAAAAGGGGTAGATGGAAACGTGAATGAGTGTGTGTGTGTGTGTGTGAATGGTGGCAGTGTGTTTTGGGTTGTCACAATGATTAGGAGATTCTAGGGGATCCTTACGCACAAAACCAAGGATGTAAAATGCTTCCCAACACTGGGGATGGTTCCATACAGCAAGGAATGCCCTCACGGACATTTCTAATTGCTCTGCAAGGCTCCACCTGCCCCTCCCATCCCTTGTCTTCCTCGCAAGCTCTCCGGGACGACCAGTCACCTGGGTTCACAGGTGTGCAGGAAGAAGGGCCGAGGGAGCTCCTGGTGTCTGCACCCTGACTTTCAGCTACTCCCTGTGTGACCTTGGGAGAGTCCCTAACCCGCTCCGAGTTGCTGAAATGCAGTCGGAAACCTGTCAGCTCACAGGTCACGCAGGGATCTAAGCCTTCAGCTCCCCCTGTGGCTCTCCAACTCTTTTAAACTTTTTATGCCGGAATTCTTCAATCAGGCCCGGGAGGACAGACAAAACCTGTATTGAAGCCCGTTGTTTTCTGCCACCTGGCTTCCGCAGTCATCATTCTGCCAATCTTCTTTCATCTACCCCTCTTCCCCCCAACATCCTAATTTTTTTTTTCCTGGAACACTTTAAACAAACAAAATAGACATAACGTCATTTTACCCATAAATACTTCAGTACACATTTCTAACAGAACAGATCTTTAAAAATATATAATCACAATACCGGCATCATGACTAACAAAGTTAACAATGTCAGTCGGTGTCCATTTGAATTCTGTCACTGAGAAACTCGCGCAGTCCTTGAAAGGAAATCTTGTAGAAGCACACAATTCTGGCAGTATAGGGGAAGGGAAGGGGCAGGAAGCAGAATGCTTCGCTTCCCTTCACCTCTTCCTCCCTGCTGCTGCTGCTGCTGCTGCTAAGTCGCTTCAGTCGTGTCCAACTCTGTGCGACCCCATGGACAGCAGCCCACCAGGCTCCTCTGTCCCTGGGATTCTCCAGGCAAGAACACTGGAGTGGGTTGCCATTTCCTTCTCCATCACCTCTCCCCAGGGCATTCCTAAGATTGTGGGGAACAGTGTGCAAGCCCTTGTTTCATTGCTACCCCCACCCCCCACCCCACCTACGCACGCTGAGAACACTGAAGCAGAGAGGAGCAGTTAAGTTGTCTGGGTCACACAGCAAGTGAGGCAGACCTGTTAACTCCAACATCAAAGGACCCAGTGAGGTCACACACAGGAAGAGGTTTGCTAACTCGACCACCGTTTATTGGTGCAGTGTGAAGAATGATGATAAAGGTGCCTTTCCAGGAACGACGTGGATCTTACAAAGCACTCACATCTCTCACTTTCTGGATCCTCCAACCAGTGTGGACCTATGGTCTAGACTCTGATCTCAGCCGAGAGCTTCTCCTGCCATTGTCTCACCTGGTTCTCGTGACAACCTGTGAGAGGGGGGTGCTTACTGTAACCACACCTGCAACTCTCTCCCCAGAGGCTCCAGGTCACACAGCTCAGAGGCGGCCAAGCTGGGACTTGAGTCCAGAGTTCCTGGCTCTCAGTTCCAGGTTTTCAAAGGAGCTAAAGGGCCAAGACCCACAAGTCAGGTCTGAGTTGAGCGTTTCCAGTAAGTGCATCAAGGCATGAAGCAGAGTCCTCAGCGCAGCAAGAAAAAAAGAGAAAACAGACACTGAGGGAAAGGAAATTAAATTCCAGAGACGGGGCAGCAGGTGAGGGGAGAAGCAGGCACTTACTGAATTCTTAAGCCCTGGACCAGCCATAGGTAGATGAGGCTCAGGCTGTGTGTATAAGGGGTCCTCCTACCTGGAGTCCCTGGGGGTCTTCTCCCCCATCTAAGCCACCCTGCAGCCAGGGCTGGTTTCAGGGTGATCGTAAGGCGAGAGGATTTGGGATGATAGGAACACTTGCCTTCTTTCAGGAAGGACTAGCCCTGGGCAAAGTGGGGAATGTCTTCCAGCTGGGATTCCTTCCCTCCTTTCCACCTCTTATTCCTTAGAAAAAAAATACACCTCACTGCTCAACCATGGTGAGAGATCCATTTGAACTCAGATGTGTGGCACTCCATGTATTATTCCCTTTTAGGAGTGTTTGCTCTTTAAAGGAGGTACCAGAAGGTGAGAATCTGGCTTTACATACAGGACCAGATTTGAAAAAATGGAATGTACACACACACACACAGACACACACCCTGCCCCTAGGAACCACAGTGGAACTGGGAATGGAAAGGGGGTCCCTTCTGATGGTAACTCAGAACTGGAAGAGCTGAACTTCTTTAAAAGCTCTGCCACCGGCCAGCTGGGTAAGCAGGAAGCCCTACTCCCTACCCCTACCCGAGGCCTCAGTTTCTCCACCTGCAGAGCAGGGAGACATCAAGCAGGATCAGCAGTTCTTCCACATCTCCTGAGAAGGTTTCAAAAAACACTGCTGCCCAGGCCAGTGCCAGACCCTCGACCTCTGAATCCCTGGGAGGCAGCTGGGCAGCAGGAGGTTTTAAAAGCTGGTGGTTTTCAGTGCTACAAGATGGGAGCAACTCAACCAAACCGTCTCCCAGGCCACCTTGAGAGGAACAGCTTATGGATACAGTTCAGTTCTCAGCCCCCGTGTGATGCTGGTCCTCAGTCTCCCTGTTTCTCCGTGGGCTGCTGGACCCAGTCCATCCCTGGCTGACCATGCAGAACCCACGTGTCCGAGCCCTTCACCTCTTAGCCTCCAGTTTGCCCTCCTCGGTGTAGTGGGGCGAGGGTGATGCCACCTCCGTCACCCGACCTGTCCACGTGAAGTGCTGACTGGGGCAACGTGAAAGTCAGGGTAGTGTCCGAGGAAGGAGCGGGAGGCATGTGGCCACGGAGCTGCGACCGGGATGCGCTGCGGCCTCTGTCTGGCTTCTGTTCCGGAGGGTGTATTCTCCCCCTGGGTGCTAACTGGCTTTCCTATTCATTGGGCCTGTGCTGGTGGCCCTCTTCTGGCCCTTATCACCAAGGAGTCATCCAAGTAGGTCAAAGAAGGGGAAATCAAAGTGCAAGGAAGGGATCTGAAGGGGCCCAACTGTTTGTTCCCCAAGATACACTGTCTACTCTAGACAGACTCTCCAGCCACTCCAGTGGGGAAGCCCGAACAAGGCATAAATGGGATGAAGGCAAGGTGGCGAATTAGGAACGGCAAGAGGGTTACTTACTGGATTCAGCTACCACTCACTGCCACTGACTGAGTCCCCAGTATGAGCTGGTTCTGTGCCAGGTACTTTCTGCCTGCTGATTTCCCTGCATTATCCTGACACCATTATGCCCCTTTCACAGAGAGGAAGCCAAAGGGACAGAAAGACAAAGTGACCTGACAAACCACACAGGAAGTCATCGGCAACAGAAATTCCAAGCCCTGGCGGTCTGATGGATAGTTTGAATGGAAAAGAAAAAAAAAAAAAAAACACCCAGATATGCGAGTCACATCCAGAGTTCCAAGGAGATTTAGATTCACGTTTTATCACATTTTATCTGCAGGAATACAGTTAGCACACAGAAGGGCAGAAAAGAGCTGTCCGCAGCAGGTCTGAAGAAGGAAAGGACTGCTGAAGAAGCAGTGGACACTTGCAGTTCGAGGTTATACTTGGGCTCTGTCCACTTTGGACTAAGTAGCTTCCACCCTCTGAGACTTTGTTTCCTCATTTGGAAGAGAGAGGGGACAGTGCCCACCTTGCAGGGTGGCTGTGAGGGTGAAACTGGCAGACACAAGGCAAGCACCTAGCTCCGCGCCTGGCGCCTGGGACGCACCCGGGAAGAGTCACTTTCCTTCCCGCCACCGAGTGTCCTCAGTCCATAAAGCCAAGGCTTTTTGGGGTTGAGTGGATTGTGGGAAGTGTGGGCTGCAGAAGGGAGGAAATAAAAGTCTCTTCTCAGTAGCCTGTCAACTCAATAGTCCAACATTTTGGACAAAGGAAAGAAGCATGGCAGGAGGAGGTGCTGGAGGGGATTCAGGTAAATCCTTTCCTTCTTGTGAGCAGGGATTCTGGGTCACTAAGGGATGGGGGCGGGAGGAGGTAGCCATACTCGTGGGGTCCACATTTCACTTATCTAGCAGGTCAGAGAAACTTTAATAAGATTAACTGCTGCTCGGGGCCTCTGCTCCTTGGAGCAAATTGAGTCTTGTTTTCTTTTTCTTCCCCTTCTTTCTCTTTCTGTCAAACTGGAGAGGTATGGTGGGGGAGGGCAGGTGGGGATGAGGGGCAGGGGTCTGGATCCTGCCTGGTACGCTATAAAGGCAAAAGGATGTGTCAATAAGCCCCCCTCACCCCCAGACTTGAAAGGGAACCCCAATTACCATGCCTCAAGGGCGTGGGTGGTGGGTCTGTGAGGGGTGGGAGGTGACGGTGTTTCTCGGACAGGTTTTCTCAGCAGGATAGTGGGTGAGGCCTGGGAGTGGACATGACCAGGCTTAAATCCTAGTTCCTGCCCCTCCCCTGGCTGCATCTGTCTCCCTGTTTGGCCTAAGAGACAAGATTTGGCCTGGGGGACCTCCAAGGACCCTTTTCACAACAGCCTTAAAGGACTCTTCAACCCTCAGACCATCCACCGTGGGTGGGCCACTGAGACTCCTGCACACAGGCACTTTCCAACTTTAGCTCTGCTTTTGCCTGCATAAGCCTTTTCACTTTTATTAATACTCACACACATATATATGTGGGCTTCCCTGGTGGATCAGACGATAAAGAATCTGCCTGCACCATGAGGGACCCAGGTTCAATCCCTGGGTTGGGAAGATCCCCTGGAGGAGGGCATGGTAACCCACTCTAGTACTCTTGCCTAGGAAATCCCAAGGACAGAGGAGCCTGGAGGGCTACAGTCCATGGGGTTGCAAAGAGTTGGATACAACTGAGCAACTGACACACACACATATGTACAGC
>SJYT01056469.1:482508-506680 GCA_006410635.1 Cephalophus harveyi
CCGCCACTTCCCTTTTGGAAAAAATAAAAGGCATGTTTTCTGAGCTTCAGAAGCAAACTGCTCCTTCACTCTTCTCTGCCTCTCTGAGCGCCTGTCTGAACTGGTGTCAGTGAAGTTTGAACCGGGGTAGAAATAGCATCCCAGGCGGATCTGGGAGCATGGCCCGCCTCCCAGCAGCGGCAAGGCCTGCCTCTGCCAGACGACAGACCCGGTTAACAGCACCATAAAATTAGACCTTTACGAAACCCAATTGAATCCTGCAGCAAAGAGTGATGTAAGGCAGCCTGGCCTGACAGCGAGGCAGCAACCCTCTGCCTGAAATAGCAGTGAGGTCCCTGCTGGGAGATGCCTGCTCTCTCAAGATAGGTGACCAGGGATTCCTAGGAAAGTGGCGACGCCCCGCCAGAGAGCGCCAGCAGAGGCCAGGTGGCCAACCGGGCACCCGAGGTCGCTGCGGGAGGACGTGGCTTGGCACCTTCGTCCAAACTGCCCACCTCAGCTGGCCCTGCCTCTCCCGCAGGAGGACTGACACGGAGGAAGGAGCTGCAAAAGTGCTTCTGCAAAAAAACCTCTGTTTGTTTGTGTTTTAATTCAAGGAGAAGCAGGTTCTTTTCAGTCCCACAGCCTGGACCCTGTGGAGGATATGCAGAATGAGTCTTTTCTGGCTCAAGGCCAGGTGTTTACACACCGTCAAATCTGGCTCAGACTCAACAGGGGAGGGGAAAAAAAATCCACCAGAATCCTCCGGAGAAAAGCTCTGGGCTTTCTGGGGCTACACAGCAGCAGTGACTTTTTTTTTCTTTCCCGTTTTGAGAGGAATGTTATTTCCACACATAAAACGGACCAGGCATTTTATAGAAGCAATAGTAACCTAACGTCCCCCATCCAATTAAAGTATTTTACTGCACAATCTTTGTGTGAGAGAGTGAATGAGTGCTCGAGAGTGTGTGTGTGTCAAGAGGGGGCTCCTTGTCTGAACTGCAGACATTTATAAAGCAGGCTCCTGTGGAATCTCAGGTGCCATACGTATGCATTTGTTTGTTTTGAAAAAATGCATTTACTACCTTTTCATTGATGATACCTATATAACCCTGGGCTCTCCGCTCTGGAGGAGGAGGTTTCCAAACCCCTGTACCACAGGTATAGACTAGGGAAAAATCAGATCTACTCATTAAAAAAAAAAAAATCTCCAAGTAGCAGGCTCTGCGTTTTTCCTGTGTTCCGAAAGAGAAGTAAACACACCACAGCCCTGAATCATAAGCATCAGCATTACTATTACGTTCTCTACTCTACATTATAACCCCCTCTGGCTGACTGGAGCTTGGGGGCTAAAACTGAATGAGCTCAGTTTCCCTCTCCTTCCTGAGACGCAAAAAAAAAAAAAAGAGAAAGAAAAAGAAAAAAATAGCATGCGATGACGTCAGACATGGGGGAAAGTCACTTTGTAGGTCTCGTTTTGGGATTTGGTAGCGGGAGAGCGGAGCTTTGCGGGTATGTGCTTACTTAGTATGGCAGCAGAGTTTGGGTCCCCGAAATGGGCTTGATGTAAATAGGACAGAGTTAGCAACATTTGAGAAGGTCCACGCCACGACAGAAAGAAGCCGGACTGCCCAGAGAACTCAGAGCTCTCTCCCTTCTAAGAAAGTGTGTGTAAGGGGGTGGGATCGCAAAACGCCTCCAACACGTTTCCTGGCTGCCGCGATGGGGGAACCCCTACTCTCACTCTGAGCCGTCCGAGGACGGGGCGAGATTGTTTGTGCAGGGAGGGAATCTCCCAGCCAGAAGAGGCAAACTTTCCTCCTCTCCTCCAGCGCCGCCCCCTCCCTTTCCGCCCCCCAGTTTTATTAAAGACATTGCCACAGATTCATTAAGAGGGGGGGAAATGGATGCTGGAGGATTTCTAAGGTTTGCAACCCTCGCAAAGTGTCCGGTTTCACTGTGGGTTTTGCTATGGAAAGGGGAGGGTGTGAGGAGGGGAACCTAAATTCATTACGGGCTTGTAAAAGTCCCAAATGAGAAAAGCGCCCCGTTTCGCAGCCTCGTCCCGGGAAGACTGGCTGGGTGTGCATGCGGAAAGTCTCACCCCAGCTCCGAATGACAGGCAAGGGGCTTGGAAAGAGAGAACACGGGACGGCAGTGTGTGTGCGTGTCTGTGGGTGTCTGAGGGTAGGGGGTTAATTCCAGAGGCAGGCAGCAAGTACAGAGCAACTTTGGGGCACTTCAAGTACTTTTAAGTCCTGAGGATCACAACAACCTTGTAGGCTTTCAGGGTAACTGGCCTAAGTAAAGCGGGGGTGGGGGTGGGGGTCATCTCCATTAAAAAGCCAAAGAAATCAATGGTCCCTAGCTTCTGTTCACATGCGTCCCAACTGGGTCATCCTCTCCACCGTCCCGAACAGAGACAGTCCACCTGAACATCCAAAACACGATTCGTGTGCACAAGGCTCCCCGAGACCAGCCCTCACCAACTGCGTTCCGGCGTGGCCGGGGGCGCTCCCTGCGTTCTTCCCGAGGGGCTAGGCAGAAACACCTTCCGAGCGCGCCCATTCCGCAGATGGGGCAAAGTGAGGCTCGCGGCTCGTCCCGGAGCCTCTGAGCCGCCAGCTGAGCGGCGGCTCCGGCACAGACACACCCTCCAGCCCCCCGACCATCCCGCCACCCGCGCCCAGGCACCCGCGCGCCCCTGGGGCCGCGGGGCCGGGGCAGCGCCCGCCCGGCGCCCTCGCCTACCTGTGATCACCGCCGGAGAGCTCTGGCCCCCCTCTGCTCGCAGCCACAGTTGCAGCGTGAACGCGTCCCGGGGCAGCTCGAGGTCGGCTCGCAGGCGCAGCTGCTCGCCTCGCCCGCTGAAATAGAGCGCCCGGCTCGGCGGGCTCGGCTCCTCCGCGGCGCCCCTTGCCTCCCGCTGCTGCCGCCGCCGGGGGACGCGCACGGCTTCCCAGGCACCGCCCGGCGGCGGCGGCGGCGGCGGCGGCGGCGAGGCGCGGCGGCCGCGGGCCGCCCGGGTGGCGCAGGTGGCCGATTTTTTTTTTTTTTTTTTGGTAATGCTCTTTCTCCCTCTTTCATTCTCCTTTCTCACCCTCACTCTCTTCTCTCCCTTCTTCCACTCCGTATCTCTCTCCCTCTCCCTCTTTCCCTTCTTCTTTCCCTTCTCTTGCCTTCCCTCTCCTTTTCCCTCTTGGAATCTCCTTAAAGTTATGCAGTGGTGAAGGTCTCCCCCTCTTTTCTGAGCCGCGGTGCTGCTGGCTTCAGCTAGTCCAAATGTTGTCCCAAAGTCCTCAAGGAATCATCAGAAGCAACTAGAAAAGGCATTTGCTTTCCCGAAGCTGTAGACTCAGCACAACTAGGTCTCTGAATACTCCTGAATACTTTTAAATTTGTTAGAAATTATTTCAGTTTTATATTAAAAAAAAAAAAAAACACCTATTATTTTGCCCTTTTTTTTCCATCTAAGAAATTCAGGTCCTTCTGACACTGTTAAAGTCACAGGTAAGGATCTGACCTTTTGCTGCTTTGTAGATCTGTTTTGAACTGGGACATATATATAATTTTTTTTTTCTTTTTTTTTCCCCCTCTTTGTAGAACTCAAAAGCTCCCCCTTATGGCAAAACAGTTGTTTTTTTTTTTTTCCCCCTTCCAAGTGTTAAATAAGTTAAAATGAGTTAGCAGTGGTAGATTACAAATTATTAGTTACTGGGTTGTTCAAATAGAACAGTGATAAAAATATGCTGTGTGAGGCTTGCATGTGGATAGTGAGCTGGAAGCCTGCGGGGGGATTAACTTGACTTTCCTCGCATGTCTCCTGTCCTCAGGGCTACTGTGGATCCTGCCTAAGAGCTGGGGTCATTCCTGGTTGCTTCGGGAGGGTGAACACTAGTGGAGAGTATGTGCTGGTTGAAGTATGAGGATTTGTAGGATGAGCAAATGAGTCAGACATCCCCCATAAAAGCCGGCATGTGATGTGCAGGGATTATGGCACCGTTCTGAAAAGGGGAGATCCCAGATTCAGATCTTCTTGCTTTGGGAAGAACTTGTCATATAGTCTTAGGCTCAGAATGGATGAAATCAGCTTCTCCAGTTATAAAATGGAAATGGCATTATATCATAAATGTATTTCCAGAAACAATGCCATGGAGAAGGAATTTGCCCAGGCAAACCTTTCACTTTCTGCACCTCCGAGTCAAGTATAAAACTCATGAAGTTGGCATTTAATAATGATACTAATAAGACTTATGTTGAACTCCATATATTATATCCTACAGAATCCCTCTCTTTTCTCAATAGAAATTGGAACCTGACTACTAATTCATTTCGATTGTGGCTACTAGGCATTTGGAAACTGTATTCCTTCCAAGGGCTTCTAAGTCATTGCGTACAATAGTTTGAATATTCCTAGACTTTTGGGACTTTGTCGGCTCTCCCACCAAAGCTCAAAATGTGGGACTTATAATTCTAAGCCTCACTCACTCCAACACATATCAATGCCATGCCCTGAGCCAGGCGCTTTGCTAACCCGGCACTTCTGAGCCTTTAAAATGGGATATGTATTTCACAAATGTGCTTTGAGGTTCAAAGATGCTTTCGGGTATATAATATTTTGTAAGCTATAAAAATGCTATATAAACCCATTTATTCTACTGTTATTGTCAAGGACCAAGTACTTTTTAGGTTCTTAAAGATAAGCAAACATCTGGGAGGCCAAGTCACCATTCCTGTCGTGTGACAGGCATGAGGGGAAGGGATAAAGAGATCTGAGTCTCACAGCTCTTTGAGCTTCTGGAACTTAGCCCCTAAATGTGTTTAAAATGTGTTTAAAAGACTTTTCAATGGTCTTTTCATGGAACATACATTTATTATTCTATCCCACCTGTCTTGAAGCCACACATACTTTTATGGATGTATATATCTATGTACACATGTATGTGTTTGTTTTTAACTTAGTGATTAGAAGTGGATGAATTCTAACCCTTGGTTCATGACCCACCCTTATCATTGGCCTATGCATGCCATTCTTATTTATTTATATGTAACAAACAATATGTCAAATACTACCATCCCTATTTTACTCCATCCCTTGATTACTCATGGATTTGGCCCGTCTCGTTTTATCATTTATGGTCAAAGAGCAATCATCTGAGAGTTAGGAGACTTGAGTTCTGACTCTGTGTCAACTCTTTGACCTAAGTTTGCTCCTATGTAAAATTAAAAGTCAGGAGATTCCTAAGATCACTTCCAAATCTGAAGTGTAATGGAGTCCCCATATTTTTGGAGGTGAGGTGAGGTGAAGTCGCTCAGTCGTGTCCGACTCTTTGCGACCCCATGGACTGTAGCCTACCAGGCTCCTCCGTCCATGGGATTCTCCAGGCAAGTATACTGGAGTGGGTTGCCATTTCCTTCTCCAGAGGATCTTCCCGACCCAGGGATCGAACCCAGGTCTCCCGCATTGGAGGCAGACGCTTTAACCTCTGAATACCCCATATTTGGTCAATTCCCTCCTACCCTCAAAATAGCCCTTTGTTTCTGAGGATTTTCATTCTAAAAACTACTTTGATAGAACAAAAAGACCTCCACTCTTAGGATACACTCCTTTAATATTTCATTTGGTAATAACTAGAAGCAGGGTATTTTACCAGGGAGTTGTAAGGTGCATATTCAATAAATGTAAGGTGTTAATAGAATTGTTGCTGTTGTTTAGTCGTTAAATAGTGTCCAAATCTGTGTGACCCCATGGACTGCACCATGCCAGGCTCCCCAGTCTTTCACTGTCTCCCGGAGTTTGCTCACACTCATTGACTCGATGTTAGAGTTGTCCTTTAGCAAAGGTAGGATGTGAATCCAGTTTCTTGCCCAGAGTTTGCATTCTGGTAAACCTCACCTGGGCAGCCAGTAAGCTGCACTGCCTCTTTACTGCAGGTCCGGAGGGCAGCCTGGGAGAGGTGTGCTGAGGTTTGGGAAGGGCTTGAAGGAGTGTGTCTGGTTCAGAGGACTCATCTCAGAGTCACACCCTCACGGGTTCCTGCGGCCTTCAGCAAGTCACTTCGTTTCTCTGATCTCAGGGACCTTATCGTGGAGCTGACCCGAGGGTGCTGTGCTATCTGACGCAGTGTGGAAGCTCAGTCAGCCAGCTCCGTCTGCCTTTCTGGGAATCTACATTTTACGGCTCTCTGAGCTTTGGTTGCCTTTCATCTCCTCACTGAGCTCTACCCCTTACTCCACACCAGAAGGGTTATTCTTATCTCAGAATTCCAAAGCAAGCACTGCCTGCCTGGTAGAATCCAGAACTTCATAAGATAGGATCCTGCTTTGTTCCTGGGGTCCTATTTATGCGCTTTGTTGGTGTGTTTGTTGACAAGACTTTAACCCATCTAGGCCAGGCTCTTCAAGGACCAATTCTGTCCCCATGCCCTTCCCTCCCAGCCTGAAGGGCTCCCTCCTCTGGGCTCTCATGAAACTTCCTCTGAATTTCTCTGGGTATTTTCCCAAAGCCAACCATCAGGCTTAATTATAAATCTGCCTGTCCCTGCTTTTCATGTGGGACAGAGTCTGTTGCCTTCATATTTGTGTCTGCCCTAATGCTTGGTTCAACACTTTGCATAAAATTATAGCTGCTCATTCAGAACATATGTGTGTGTGTGTATAGGCTTCCCAGGTGGTGTTAGTGATAAAGAATCTGCCTGTCAATGCAGAAGACATAAGAAACGCAAGTTTGATCCCTGGGTTGAAAAGATCACCTGGAGAAGGAAATAGCAAACCACTCCAGTATTCTTGCCTGGAAAATTCCATGGACAGAGGAGCCTGGTGGGCTACAGTCCATAGGGTTGCAAAGAGTCAGACATAATTAAGCAACTTAGGACATGTTCGTGCTCACACACACAAACACACTCACACACATATTTATAGAGATTGATTTGTAAATCCATAAATTCACGTACATGTATAGATGTATGCATGAATTTTTGCTTCTCTATGCTTGTTTACTTTTTGCTATGATGCTAATCTGGTCGGTGCTATGACTGTATCAGGCTCTTAATAAATGCGTGATTCCAGTCTCCTTTTTCCCAGATGATGCATGTAGGAATACACAGACAGGTACTGAGGTTCACTGGCTGCCCAAGGGAGGTCTACAAGAAAGAATTCAGGCTTTGGGAAAGAAAGTGAATCCACATCCTACCTTTGCTAAAGAACAATTCTAATCACGCCTTACATTTAGTGACTATGTTCTGTGTTCCAAGCGTTCAAATGCTTTTTAGAGGAATGATGCCATCTAATCCTCGGAACAAGCCTACAGAGGAAGTCTAAAAATCATCCCATTTTACAGGAGAAGAAAACCAAATCCTGAATCACATAGACTAAATCTGGACCTTGTACACTGTGTTCTAGCTCTGGGGGCCAGGAAGAATCACTTAACCTTTTGAATCTCATTTTTCATTTTCAGACATTTCATGGGGTTATCTGGGAGTTGAAATGAGACGGTGGGGATGAGTATCATGTTGCATAGTGATGAGTACACATGTCAGTGGGTGTTGCAGAAACATTAGCTTCTTTACTTCCTCCCGTACAGTAGTTTAATTACATTAATTTAACACATGTACTCAAGTTGACAATCGTAAGATTCATGCTAGCAGTGATAATAATTCATCTGCATTAAGCACCAGCTATGTGTTAGGCATTGTACTCAGCTTTTAACTTTTCACAAAACTAGGAGGTAGGTTTGAACCTAATTTATCTGAATTGCTCAGTAGTTTTCTGCCTATCCTTCTCTCTTCTTAAATCATGTTAAAAAGTAAATTTTATTTTCAGCCCTGAATATTTTTTTTTAGCACCTCCAAGCTCCATCTGAAAAAAAAAAAAAATTGAATCTCATGTTTTAATAATTGCCTGTTCGCGACTTCTCTTGTGGCCCACTGGTTAAGAATTAGCCTTCCCATGCAGGGAACATGGGTTTGGTCCCTGGTTGGGGAACTAAGATCCCACACGCCAAGGGGGATCTAAGACCGTAGGTTGTCACTAGTGAGCCCACACAGCGCAACTAGAGGAGCCTGTGTAATGCAATGAAGACCCAGCACGGCCAAAAAAGCTTTTTTAAGTAAATAAAAAGAATTGCCTGTTCTACAAAGCCACAAAGAAAAGAGAGCCAGGGATCACGCTGTTATGCCTGAAATGAGGATGGTTAGATGCGGCTTAGGGACCACTCTGGCTAGAGGTGGAGCTGGCAAGCTCCAAATGTTTTCCTCCGTATTTTCTGAAACTTTGTGTCCCCAAGTGGGAGGCCCTGGAATGAAGTGGATCCTCCTCTAGTCTTCCTGCAGTTTTATGACTAGGAAGCTGAAATAGCAGCTTCTAAACTCCAACCCCTGTCCCTGGCTCATGACAAGGAATTTCATTTTATTCACCTCCACTGTGTAAAGCATTACTTAAGCTGAGATTTTTAGTTGAAGGTTGAAGAAGGAAATGGCAACCCACTCCAGTACTTTTGCCTGAAAAATCCCACGGACAGAGGATCCTGGTAGGCTACAGTTCATGGAGTTGCAAAGAGTCGGACACGACTGAGCGACTTCACTTTGACTTATCACTGCTTGACACTGCTTTTTTTATTTGTGGAAAAACATCTAATTTTATGAATTTTGTTTTATCTTTTATTCTCTTCAGTAAAATAATAATTAGCTAGAATTCACTATGAGAGATAAGCTACTATCTTGAGTGGTTATATAGACTATTTCGTTTCATCCTCAAAACTACAATCTGTAGTTTTTCTTATTCTCATTTTGCAAATTTAAAAAAAAAGAAGCTGGATGAAGTTGGTTGGCTTTTATGACATTTGAACCCAAGTCTGCCTCACTTGAAAGTCCATATTCTTAACTGCTTGGTGGTGTCTACTCCAAGCTAACTTTAATCGTTGTATGTTTTAAACTTTAGTCAAAATATCTCCATAATCTTAAGGAAAAGGAAGCTTTGTGAAAAATCATAAATAGGAAATTGTGGGCATTTTCTTCATTTGGTATGTTTCACCTTTTTTTTTTTTTTTTTTTTTGTTGTTGTAGTTGAATGGAAAATAAGATGTGTGATGACCTTTCCTCTTAATTCCAGAACAAATGTATCTTGTGCCTTATTTGAGAAGAGGCCTTGAGTCACATAATGGGCAATGCTTTCAATCCCGTTTCTTTTCGAGAAATTGCAGAATCGCATCCAATCAGCCACTTTTTATATCAGCTGAGGTTGAAGGCATGCAATTAATTGTTGTTCAGTGAAGAAGACCTTTTCATGGGAAGCTAATCCAACAACGCTTTCTGATGAAATCAGTCTCTATCAATTAAGACTAGCATTACTGGTTGAGTGCTTTCTGTATGCCATGCATGGACCTGAGGACATGTATTCTGACTTCTCAATTAGGTTGGTTTTGCTCTGCTGCTGCTAAGTCACTTCAGTCGTGTCCAACTCTGTGCGACCCCATAGATGGCAGCCCACCAGGTTTCGCCGTCCCTGGGATTCTCCAGGCAAGAACACTGGAGTGGGTTGCCATTTCCTTCTCCAGTGCATGAAAGTGAAAAGTGAAAGTGAAGTCACTGAGTCGTGTCCAACTCTCAGCAACCCCATGGACTGCAGCCTACCAGGCTCCTCCGTCCATGGGGTTTTCCAGGCAAGAGTACTAGAGTGGGGTGCCATTGCCTTCTCCCTGGTTTTGCTCTGCTTGTTTTAATTGATGAGGAAACCCAAGTTCAGAAAGAGGGAGCAGTTTACCCCAAATCATCTGGATAGCAGGTACGTGTTCAAACCCAAACTCAGTCTCTGTGTTTTTCTCCACCTAGTGGAACTGTGACCTTCTCCATGATGTTATTCTTTATTAAAATAAGTCATGCAATGGCAACCCACTCCAGTACTCTTGCCTGGGAAATCCCATGGACGGAGGAGCCTGGTGGGCTGCAGTCCATGGGGTCGCGGAGAGTTGGACAGGACTGAGCGACTTCACTTTCACTTTTCACTTTCATGCACTGGAGAGGGAAATGGCAACCCACTCCAGTATGCTTGTCTGGAGAATCCCAGGGACGGGAGCATGGTGGACCGCCGTCTATGGGGTCACACAGAGTCGGACACGACTGACGTGACTTAGCAGCAGAGAATTATTTAGTTTTGTTTCCTGTACTGTATTCTTAGATGCATGTCCTTGTATTGCTTTCCGTGACAGATCTTAAGCTTATTGAAGATGAGCCTCAGTTTTCTGCCTTTTGAGATCCTCCATGGAGTTAACACTCTGGTTTACGCTGAATAGGGGATCAGCGAACACTGGGTGAACTCTGGAAATCTTTGTAACTCCTGCCTCTGGGCAGCTTCCAGAATACTGCCCTGTTTCTTTCATTTTACCTCAGCTTGAGTCCTTCAAATTCTGTGCTTTGTTGGTTTTGTTGTTATTTTTGTTTGCATGTACCTTTATTTTAACTTTTATTGGAGTGTATTTGATTTACAATGTTGTGTTAGTTTCAGGTATATAGATGTATGTGTGTGTGTGTGTGTGTGTGTGTGTGTGTATCCACTTTCTTCCCATATACACCATTACAGAGTATTGAGAAGATTTCCCTGTGCTATAAGTAGATCCTTTTTTCGTTATCTATTTTATATATAGCAGTGTGTGTATGTCAATCCTTTCAACTTATCCTGCTCCCTACTTCCCCCCAGTAACCATAAGTTTGTTTTCTATATCTATTGCTTTTTCTGTTTTTAAGTAAGTTCATCTGTACCTACCACTTTACATGGATAGACTTACAGACTGATTGAGTAAAGTCTGTGAGAGACAAATATGTGATACTGCTTATATATGAAGTCCTTCAAATTCTTAAAACCCAGTTGAAGAAAGCTGTAGCTCTTTCAGGAAACCTTTCTTGTGCCCTCCACCAATCAGAGTTAAGCTCCTCCTCCTCTGAGACTCTCCTGTCTCATTTTCAAGCCATTCAGTCAGCACTATCATGCATTACCTTGTATTGCTACTTACCTTATCATGTGGACATAACCCTACCTCCATGGTATATGGGATGATGTTGGTATGTGTTGCATCAGCCCACTGACGTACATATATGTTTAAATTAAAAAGTGCATTGCTCAATTGCTTCAGTTCAGTTTGGTTGCTCAGTCGTGACCTACTCTTTGCGACCCCATGAATCATAGCACGCCAGGCCTCCCTGTTCATCACCATCTCCTGGAGTTCACTCAGACTCACATCCATCGAGTCAGTGATGCCATCCAGCCATCTCATCCTCGGTCGTCCCCTTCTCCTCCTGCCCCCAATCCCTCCCAGCATCAGAGTCTTTTCCAATGAGTCAACTCTTCGCATGAGGTGGCCAAAGTCCTGGAGTTTCAGCCTCAGCATCATTCCCTCCAAAGAAATCCCAGGGCTGATCTCCTTCAGAATGGACTGGTTGGATCTCCTTGCAGTCCAAGGGACTCTCAAGAGTCTTCTCCAACACCACAGTTCAAAAGCATCAATTCTTCGGCGCTCAGCTTTCTTCAGTTGTGTCCAATTCTTTGCGACCCTATGGACTGTAGCCCGCCAGGCTCCTCTGTCCATAGGATAGTCCAGGCAAGAATACTGGAGTGAGTTGCTATGAACTCTTCCAGGGCATCTTCACAAGCCAGGGATTGAACCTATGTCTCCTGCTTCTCCTGCATTGCAGGTGGATTCTTTACCACCTGAGTCATCAGGGAAGTCCCCAAAAGTGCATCACAGCCTGTTTAACCTAGCACTGTCACTTTGCAGATGAAGATATAGAAGGGGAAGGGATTCTCCCAAAGTCTCACACAGCTAAACCATCCCAAGGAAATAATTTTCTGGTTTTCTCATCCCCAAACCAATATTTTCCCACTATAACACTTTTTTTTTGGGGGGGGTGGGTAAGATGATGATAATTTACTTATTCATCCAACAATTGTTTATTATCAATTATGTGCCTGGCACTGTGCCAAGGTCTGGCTAGCTGTCTAACACAATTTTTCATTCTCAAACTATTACTTTTGTCTGTCTCTAAAGTTAAAGTTTATTGTTTGTTTATATGTGGTGAGTGTTTACATATAGTATCAGTTAATCTTTGTAACACTTCCAAGAAGCAGGTAATATGAGTACTTCCATTTTATAGAAAAGAAAAAGAGAACACTCATGAATTTGCAACGGCCAAAAACCAGGTATGCTTGCCTCCAAAACTCAGCACTTAGGAGAAATGACCTTAAGGAGAAATTTAAAAGTTCCTTTCAGACAGCTGGAGATTTACCATCCAGCACCCCAAGTCTGTCCTTAAATCCACACAGAGACCCCTCGATGGCCCGTCTTCCACAGAGAAGTCAATGGGAAGCCCTACTGAAACGAGCATTGAGAGAGAAGACCACTCCATCCTAAGAGAATACAGACCATCAACTGACTTGAGGCACAAATGAAAGCATAAACTTTAAACAGTTAATAGATACTAACAACGACGATAGTTTTAGACAATGGCCCTAGTATATGTGATGGAGGAGGCCATGGCACCCCACTCCAGTGTTCTTGCCTGGAGAATCCCAGGGACGGGGGAGCCTGGTGGGCTGCCGTCTATGGGGTCACACAGAGTCGGACACGACTGAAGCGACTTAGCAGCAGCAGCAGCAGTATATGTGAAGAGCTTTATGCTCTTCAGAAAAAAGGTGCATATAAAGTTAGTGTGCAGTGTCCTATTGAGAAGTGAGCAGTTTGTGCTTGGACCTGTTTCTCTAGTGCTCAGAAAGGTCCATGAGGTAGACAAGAGTGATCAAAGAGATCTTACAGGAGTCCTCAGTCTGGGCTGTGTTCTCATTTTTGCCACTGAATTTCTGTGTTGCCTTAGACAAATCCTTTTCCTTTTCCTTTTGAGAGTCTGTGAAAAGGTTAGAGGTAGAAAATTACCTAGCCCTCAGGCTGAAAGCCCACAGATATGCACTGCCACAGCCATTATCCGTTCCCTTCTCTCGGGCCAGTGTTCATTCTGATTGGCTGATATCTGTGATCCACTGTCACTACCCTGTGCTGGCAATTTACATCTGATCTTAGAGGGTTGATGCTCATCATCCTGATCTCAGTGGGAATCCCGCTAAGACCTCTGGATGATGGTCCCCTTAAGAATCCTTTCCGCTTCATTCTTCCCTCATTCTCATCGGCACTGTGGAGTCACTCCACATTGCTGTTGGCACAGTTCAGAGTGGTGGGCTATCTCTTGAAGTGCAATGGGCTGTAAGGTGAGAAGTGGGTCTCTGGATAGCAGCCGTACCCAGACAGCCAGGTGTGAACCCACCAAATGGTCTCAGCTTCTTTCTGAAACTGTTGGGACCATTCTACACATGTGTTCTCAAAGGCAGTATTAACTTATCTTTATGTTCTGCATCGTTATGCTCATCATTCTAAGGAGTGATGAGTACGCACTCTCAGTCCAGAAAGACGAGCAGGAAACCACCAGGTGAATGGTTACCGGGTAAAGTCACTCAGCGTCTTCATGTGAAGCCAGTTAACAGTCCTTTAGGACAGAGGAACAAGGTTAGAGAGAAGTGAAGAGCACCCACACTGGACCCACAGCAGCTGGGTTTACATCTTGACTGTGTAACTGATTGCTGTTTAGTAGCTAAGTACTGTCTGACTCTTTGTGACCCCATGGGCTGTAGCCCGCCAGGCTCCTATGTCTATGGGATTTCCCAGGCAAGAATACTAGAGTGGGTTTGTCATTTCCTTTTCTGACCCAGGGATCAAACCTGCGTCTCCTGCATTGACAGGTGAATAGTTTAACATTGAATCAGGGAAGCCCGTGTGACTGTGTTACAGGAGACTTAACCTGTTGGCTTCTCTCGCCAGTAAAATGAAGGCAGTAAGAGTAAGATCTATCCTTTAGGATTTCTGTGAGGATTAAAGGAGTCAATATGTATTAAGCAGACAGGGCTTGTCTGGTGCAGATTACGAGCTTAAGTAATGCAAGCTATTCTTATTTTTGTAATATTTCTATGAAGCTTCCCTACTCCTTGGCAGCATCCCAGATAAAATTGAACATGGCCTTCTCTTACCAGTTTAAGAACTATTTATCGGTCACTCACTGGGTACAGGCAGCAGACGAAGTGCCAAGGATTCAGCTGTGACCCATGACTTCGTGAACTTATCTGACCAATAACAGCACTAAGGAACACACACTGGAAATCACAGGTGCTGGGTCCCTGTTGATCTGGTTGTTAGCCTCCCAAGTCCTCACAACGATGTCCTAAGAGGCAGAAAGTGAGATCCAGAGAGGATAGCAATTATCCACCTTATTAGAATATGATGAAGTCACAATTCAAACTTAGGCAGCTTGGGTCCAAAACCTAGTCTTCATCTACCTGGCCACATATCTCATTGGAAAGGCAAAATATTAAATAACTGAAAAAAAAAAAAAAAGAATCAAATGTGATAGAGGTGTGTTGGGTTGGTGACCCCTGGGGGAGGAGATCAGGAGAGCCTGGGGCAAGCAGATTGGAATGAGTCAGGGACCTCCCTGATGGTCCAGTGGCTAAAAATGTGCACTCTAATACAGGGGGCCCTGGTTCGATCCCTGGTCAAGGAACTAGGCCTCACACTAAAGATCCCCACACTGCAGTGACAGCTGAAGATCCCACATGCTGCGCCCAAGGCCTAAAGCAGCCAAGACAAAAACAACAAAAAACCAACAAACACACAAGAAAGCCAAACAGGAGATGAGTCAAAGGGATTTTTATATTGTTTGGCTTCTTATTTTACAACAGACATACATCTGTGCATGAATTTTTAGATATTAAGAAGAGAAACATACGTAAAGGTGAATTAGCAACATAGACTCTGCACCACGTCCACTTTAGACCTTGCAAAAAGGTTTTCTCCTCCATCCTCCAGCCTGGGGCCTCCCTGCAAGGTGGGTGGAACAGCAGGATCTCTACCATTTCCACTTTAGAGATGAAGCGCTTGACGGTCAGGGGTTCTGGTGACGGACGGGTTTGAGTAGCTAAGAGGCGGTGAGCCTGCGGTTTCTTTGTGCACCTCGACTTTTGAGCTTCCTTCACCGTGGCTGGCCAACGTGAGTACCCACTGCTGTTACACAATCAAGCACGAGGAGGAGGACTGTGACGAGGATGATGACACGACAGCTGAGATTTCTAGAGTGTTTGCTAAGACTCTGCATCCTGCTGAGTCTGAACTCCTGAAATCTTCTCAATGCCCGTTTCAGTCATACTTTCTGAATGGGGAGCCTGAGGCTTCCCAGGAGAGGATAACCGACTCGCTGGAGCCTGGGTGGGGGTTTCAGCCAAAGTCACTGACCTGGAGATGCTGCTCTGCCATTTCTCTCCACTAACACTTGCGTTGCTAGCCGTGGGAAGGAGAAAGGAGGCCTCCGTCGCCTCACCTCCGAGGCGAGCTCCCGAGGAAAAGTGCTTGGGATGCCTGAGCGACTGTCCCACCGTTATCCTTCTGACGGTCGCTCTAACCACTTGGCCCTCAGTTGCACCATCTGGGAAGTGGAAATAACAATGCCTCCTTCACTTTGAAGTGCGCTTATGAACCCGAGCAGATCCGATATACCTGCTCGGGGAGGTGCCTGCTCAAGGGAGTGTCTCCTGCAGAAGCAGCTTTCTCGCTTTGCAGTCATATGAATGCCCTCGCTTGCCAAGCAGGATGCAAGGATCTGAAGAAGGTTCCTGCCTTGGAAACAGGCTCTGGAGCATGACAAGTATGGGTTTAATTGCTGGCTCTGTCCCTTACAAGATGCATGCCCCTGGGCAAATGACCTCACCGCCCCCTGGGTCTCCGTTTCCTCATCTGGAAATAGGCTTAGATTTGCCTGCTTCGCAGGGTTGCGAGGCAGGAAAGAGGACACTAAAGCCTCTGGCCCGGCGCCCGGCCCGGAGTGCGTGCTCAGTGATGCGGCTGTCGGCCTTAGGTGTCTATCTCACGCCGCAGCCAGCCCGCTGCCAACGCGCCGAACCATGGCGTGATAGACGGGGCATTACACAACTTGGAAAGGAGCGATTCCAACCACAGATATGTGTTCCAAGGGATCCCAAATGGGCTCATTCACTCTCAAGTCTATAGTTCACGAGGGAATTAAGAGAAATGACATTCTTTCTTTTCATTGGAAATTTTTGGGTTTTTTTCTCTTTTCTCTCTCTCTTTTTTTTTTTTAGATGTCAGATTCCCGAGGGACTAGGCAACCTAGAACTTGATGCAAATAATATATAATTTCTGCATTTCCAGCTGTCTTCTCTGTACCACATCTTGTGTGTCTACCATGCTGGGCAAACAGGAAAGAAACCAAGACACCCCCTTAGTGAGTGAACTTGAGTTGTGAACTTGATTTGTTCACTAACAGGGCTCCCAAACTCTCTGCCCAGGTACCACATGTTATGTGTGCTGTCACTTCAGTCATGTCCGACTGTTTGCAATCCTATGGGTTGTAGCTTGCCAGGCTTCTCTGTCCAAGGGATTCTCCAGGCAAGAATACTGGAGTGGGTTGCTATTTCCTTCTCCAGGCGATCTGCCTGATCCAGGGATCAATCCTGCCTCTTTATGTCTCCTGCATTGGCAGGCGGATTCTTTACCACTAGCGCCACCTGGGAGGGAGCCGGACTGGCTACAGTCCCTAGCCTCGCAGAGAGTCAGACACTGCATTGAAGTGATCTTGCATGAATGCATGCATGCATAGGACTCAGAGCTATATATTCCTGATCTCACCAGTATGAAAATTTGGTTGTTCTCATGAAATTCCTCTGAACATTGCCTTACGCTGTTTTACTCTACTAGCATTGTTGAGCGAGATACAACTGAGTTAATAAAACCCATGGAAGCAGAAGTCTAGGAAGGCAGAACTAGAAAGAAACTCACCCTGTCCAATAGCTCCCATGCCCATTTTAGATAATCAAAAGTCAAGGAAGAAGGGAAATGTCAACAAACCATCGGTTTTACTGAGACAGGATCCTACAAAAAGTGTCCTGTCCACTCTACTGAAATTCCTGCGGGCAGTGCCAGGCAGCTATATCTTTTTTATTTTTATTTTTTTGGAGTATGCTCATGAAACACTTTTAAAGCCTAGAAATTTTGTCAGGACCATGAACAAGCCCAACTGGTCATAATAATGACACTACGAGGAAGTCCACGACTCTTGCAAATTGCGTGGTTCCCATCCAAGGAGTCATGCATCTCGACAACACGGAAGAAAGGTCACCACATAGATTAACACGCCATTTAAAGAACGCTCATTAGTATTCCTTGTCCTTGCAGAATGGCTGTTATGCCCTTCACATTTTTCTCAATGAACAGTCACCTGCTCAGAGAGACTGTGTGTGGGTATTCCAACTCTCACCCCATCCCGCTAAAATTCTGAGCTCATTATGTGTTTTGCTCTTGTTGTTGTTCTGGATTAATAAGCTCCTAACAACACCTTTATTTCCTGGGGGGGGCAGAAGACTGACAGCTCCAGATGGTGATCCATTGAAAGTGGGATGTGTTCCTTGAATCCTTCTCCTTCATGACAATAGGGTCTCTGGTGGAACAAAGTGCCACTGGCTTGCAACTTCCCCAGAGGAAGATGGAAGGGCTGGGTATTGCCCACCTGCCCACTGTCTGAACTCTGATGGGGTGAGTTAAGATTTTGTTAGAGACAGGCATCTCACCCTTCATGTATGCCCTTATCCCTCAGAAATATCAAAGGGGCTACATCTCCTGTTGAAGAAACGTTCTGTTCATGGTGTGGCTCCTGTTAGGCATGCTGCCCATGTCCACAGGTGGCGCAGGAAAATGAAAAATCTCACCTCACTTGATTATTCTTCATACCTCCATGATGACACTAATTATATAGTTTAATTAGCCAGCTCCCTGTCCGGAGATTGTGAACTACTTGAAGAAAGAGACTAAATCTTAAAATTTGCTTGATTTTATCTTTGGCTCAATGCTCAGTGCCTGGAATTTCTTATTAAATGGAAAAAAAAAGCCCAGGAATGAATATATACATTTGCTGATTATTTTTTTTAACATCAAGGGGTAATTTGGGCAGTTTCAGTTCTTCATTTAAAAACACTGTACATCAGGCAACTGGGAACACAGTCTTTGCCCTCAAAGACTTCACAATGTAGAGAGAGAAAGAGAGTTTTGTAAAGAAAGGAGTGTAATGAAGCATTAAAACTGTACCCGTGGAGGTGCAAGTGGAGTACGGGAAGTCCTCAAGGGGTAAATGGTTAATTCTAACTTAGACGAGGAGTAAAAAGGGCAAAGGTTAGGAAAAGTTTGAATGAGGAAGAAAACACAAGTTTAAACATGTACAGAGAGGGCTAACATTTCCAGGCAGAGAATAGCATGTGCAAAGATCCTGTGGAAGATCTCAAAGCATTCAGTTCAGTTCAGTTCAGTTCAGTCGCTCAGTCGTGTCCGACTCTTTGCGACCCCATGAATCACAGCACGCCAGGCGTCCCTGTTCATCACCATCTCTCGGAGATCACTCAAACTCACATCCATCGAGTCAGTGATGCCATCCAGCCATCTCATCCTCGGTCGTCCCCTTCTCCTCCTGCCCCCAATCACTCCCAGCATTAGAGTCTTTTCCAATGAGTCAATTCTTCGCATGAGGTGGCCAAAGTACTGGAGTTTCAGCTTTAGCATCATTCCTTCCAAAGAAATCCCAGGGTTGATCTCCTTCAGAATGGACTGGTTGGATCTCCTTGCAGTCCAAGGGACTCTCAAGAGTCTTCTCCAACACCACAGTTCAAAAGCATCAATTCTTTGGCGCTCAGCCTTCTTCACAGTCCAATTCTCACATCCATACATGACCACAGGAAAAACCATAGCCTTGACTAAACGGACCTTAGTCGGCAAAGTAATGTCTCTGCTTTTGAATATTAGCATTGCGTTATTGGTTTGGTTGACCAGGGCATAGCTGACCAGTTGATCAGAAGCCCTTATGGGATGTTCACCAAGCTTGAACTTGACCCTGAGGCCAAAGGGAGATAACGAATGGATTCATACAAGGGACTGGTATTATGAGATTTGCATTTTAAAAGGATAGCTCTGGCTACTGTTTGAAAAATATTGCGGATGCTGGAGGTGAAGAGACAAGACTAGACATCAAAGGACTAATGTGAGAGATGATGAGGTCTGAACACAGGTAATGCCTGGATGGAGGATGATAAAAATTTATTTAGGAAGTAAAATGAATAGGACTTGGTGATGGGAGAAGGATGAGACAGAAGGAAGAATTGCATAAAATTTTTTTAAAAAAAGAAACTTTGGAAGTAGATCAGGTGCACTGGAGAATGAAGAGGAAATTGGCTTTCATCCTTGCTGGTGGTCTACAATGAAATATTCTTAATCGGGAAGCTAAGGTCAGGCCAGGGTCAGGGGCGGCCCTCTTCATCCCATCAGTAGGGGTGGATATTGTTCTTCAGTGTCAGACGGCTGCTAGCCTAACTTTGACACACTTTCTATGGTCTAGAACCAGAATCAAATTCACAAATTTTATTTACAACAAGGAGCTGTAAATAAGAGATCCTCAGGCATTTATAGGCTTCCCCCAGTTCAGGAATTTCCCTTAAAACATTCCTTATCCAGGAAGTCATCTGGCTTCCTTAAATACTTCTAATGACCAGAAGCTCAACAACTTATAAGATCATCCGTGCAAATCTGGGAAAGTTTAATGGTGGATATTAACCCCAATAAATCGTTTGTCAGTTTATAAGATGCTGTTGCTATATTAAGTCCTATTAGGTCCACTATCAACATGCCAGGCAGGTTATGAGATTTACTCAAGGTCACATCACCAGGCAGTGGTGGTACCAGGTCTGAAACCCGAGAAAGATGCCTCGGTCCTCTGTTGCCATGAGGCACGTGTGTGTCATCGGGCTTAAACATCGCATCTCCTGGCTTTGTGTCAGTTTTCCTCCGTTTCACTGTAACCACCTTAAGGGCAAGATTTCTATTTTATAGCTGTTCCTCGCATGACTTTTTGAGGGATTGGCCCAGAATATAAAGGTATATGGTAAATATTTGCTGAGAAACAACAAAAGAGTATCTCATGATTCAATCGTTTTTGTTGAAAAGATAAAGTCTAAAATGGTCTTCCCTGAAACTTTTGATCACAACTTTACACTCTAAAGTCTTCAAGGAGAAAAATCTATCTTTCACCTGAGACTCTCCAATCATGCCATGTGAATCCAGCCCGCAGCTTTTACATATGGTTTCCAATTCTCCCTCCCGGTCAGAAACTTTCCTTTTTCCCTTTGCTGGTTCTCCTTTTTAAAATGTTACTAATTAATAGTGGGTGCAACAAATAGATCCCCCACCACAACCAGCTGTTCCCTGATTAAAAAAGCCTTGCCCATGTATACAAGCCCTTGATGATTTCAAGAGACCAGAGGAAAGTTGTCACGGCAGCAGGGCTCTGGTGCCTGACCTTCAGGCAGTCCGCACTGGTGCCAAACCTCGTGCATGAAAACAAGACCGAGATGAGTCAGTCACCCAGATGTTTTCTTGTCAGGTCACCGAGGATCCGGGTGACTGGAGGCTGTGATGCCAGAGTTTGTGTGGCCGGGTTTAGCCATGGCTTCGAAGTGAACATAAGCCCAGTACAGCACAGACTGATTCCAGAACTGACGGAAGCCAACACGGAAGGACAGGTTTAGAGTGGAGGGGAATTAGGCTCCCCGGGGACCAGGGGTGGGGGACAGTGCAGGACATACCCGAGTGGTTGGTACTCGAGGGCTCATGTGCTCTTGGGTTGTCATCCTTAGAAGGAAAGTCACAGCACCAAGCATTTTCTGAGTGCCAACTCTGTGCTCGAGGCCTCGGACTTTCTAGGAGCAAGTGGCGGGTTAGACAGTCATGGTAGGGCACGTGTGTAGCTTGGTATTTACGGGAGAGAAAGGACATGTGAACGCCTTAGGATACGTGTTTCAGTAGGGAGGTGCAGGACACGGAGGGTTCCCAGAGGAAGGCCATCCCTCTAATCTAGATCTGTGTGTGTGCATAGGTGTGAATCAGAGGGTCCCCCAGAAATCTTCCTGGAGGAAGTGAAATCTAAGCCAAGGCTTGAAGGATGAGAAGGATTTAGCCAGACTGTGTCAGGAGAAGGAACATCATGGTGTAAGCCTAGAGGCGAGGGAGGTGAGCTCCTGAGAGCCTCACCAGACAGAAGAAGCTGGGTGGCGAGGGTGAGGGTGGAGTGGAAGAGGCGAAGCAGGAGCAGTGGACGAGGACGCTGGCAGAGCCCGCGGGTCCTGGTGACACCCAGCGAGCCGTGGGGTGGCGCGGATCTGCGTCACGTAGAGGCTTGTGCTGGGCAGTGACGAGACTGGCTGAGGAAGGACAAGGTGGGGGGCAAGGGGGTCAGTCGGGAGGCTGCTGCGGGAATTCGGATGAAAGATGACGAGAGACCCGAGTGCCTCCCAAGTGGCACTGATCATGCAGTTTCCACTCTACCTCGGTCTCTCCCAATTTCCTTGACATCCACTGCCTTCTCTCTCTTAATCCTTGCTGTATCACTGCATGGAGGACAGCTCCAGGCACAGAGAAGATGAGCACAAACCAGTTGGTGAATGAAAGAAGCTAGCTGTGGGCCTCCAAACTGAAAACTCTCATCATTTCTCTCCTTTTTCTCTCTCTTTCTTTCCCTATTTCTTCATGTGCATCTCTCTTCCCCTTCTCCCTCCCTCCCACCCCCCTTCCTGTTTCTCTCTCCTGTTCTATGAACAATTCTGGGAAAAAAAAAAAAAAGAATCAGAAAGCATCATTGCACTCACCAAGTGGGTTTATTTTTAACTTGGAATTTGTTTTCACCATTCCCTCATCTCCGCTGCAAATGCATATACAGACCTGATTTTATGACCTCCCTGTGAAATCACTGCTGTTGCTAAGTCGCTTCAGTTGTGTCCAGCTCTGTGCAACCCCTTAGACGGCAGCCCACCAGACTACCCCATCCCTGGGATTCTCCAGGCAAGAATACTGGAGTGGGTTGCCATTTCCTTCTCCAATGCATGAAAGTGAAAAGTCAAAGTGAAGTCGCTCAGTTGTGTCTGACTCTTAGTGACCCCATGGACTGCAGCCCACGAGGCTCCTCCGTCCATGGGATTTTCATCATCCCAGAATTGGAAGGCACTTTAAAGATCACTGAACCCCACCTCTATAGTAGTTTTAATTGTGATTGTATTAAATGACTACCAGGTATCAGGCATAGTTCTAAGTGCTTTCTGCAATTTTACAGTTTAATCTGTACAACAACCCTACAATCACATACTATTAAGATATCCATTTTATAAGGAGAAAGCTGAAGCACAGAAAAGGGTAAGAACTCAGCCAAGAACATACAACGAGTATGTAGTAGAGCTGGGCATCACACACCTGTGGTTTGGTTTGGAGGTCTGTTCTCCCAAAGAGCTGTCAACCAGGACAGCGTTCTGAACCCCACTTGGAGATTGAGTTCCTTCAATGCCATCCCCAACCAATGGGCTTTCAGTTTCTTCAATGTATTTAATGACAGGAAGGCAGGACATAAACTGTGTTTTTCCTCTTCCCAAAACACAAAGCCAGAATTTATTAAAATGCCCCCCATGGGGAGGGTTGAATGATAACTTCCCTCTTCTCCTTGGGAATGTGTGGTTTGGGTTACAGACTCCAGGGAACACTGTCCTGGGTGTCTTCCATTGATCAGCCACCCCCCTGTGTAACTCTCTTTCTCAGGCTTGGACGGTTTCTTGTGAACACCAGGCTGGGTTATGTTCCCCACCTTGGTGTTTTAACGAATCCTTTAATTTTCTTATCACATTGTTGTACAACTGCCCGAATACTTGACTTTCCCTTCCCGGTCTTGGGGGCACATCTAAGTTCACTGCCTCTGGACCCAGTGATCTCAAAGAACCTCTCCACATTTAAAATCCGTGGGAAAGCCAGGCCCTGGTTATTGGACAAAATCAGGAGCAAATATTATCTACTGAGAGTTTTTACCCCGAAGAATAAACATTTTCTAAACGTACATTTAAAAATTATCTTTGCGGTTTCCCTGGTGGCTCATTGGTAAAGAATCCTTCTGCCGATGTAGGAGACACGTGTTCAGCCCCTGGTCCAGGGAGATGCCAAGGAGCAACCGAGTCTGCACCGTAACTCCTGAGCCTGTGCTCTGCAGCCCAGGAGCGCCGACTCCTGAGCGCGTGTGCCCAGTACACGTGTGCTCCACAGAGCCCGGAAGAGCGTCACAGAGCCCCGGCGTGCTGCAGTCCATGGGGTCACAGAGTCGGACACGACCGAGAGACTGAACTGAACTGAGAGAGCCCATGCTCCCAACAAGAGAAGCCACGGCAGGGAGGAGCCTGCTCCTCGTCCACGCAGCAACAAAGATCCAGCACGGCTAAAAATAATCAAATTATAAAGATTATCTTTGAAGGCATCTCTTAAAGAAATCTTTGAGAGAGAGTCAGTATTCACCTGGAGAAATGAAGAGATCATCTTGTTTAACTGTTAAGGCCCTGGCTAGTGCCCAGTCTGACATGATGCCCTCAGCAGATATATAAATGTAGTGAGCTGCATGATATCTGACATGCAAGCCCGCTTAGGAATGAGTAAGGAAAGGAAGTCCTCTGGGAGACCTATACGCACTTTTGGGGCTAACCCCAATCAGGACTCCAAAAGAAATTTTTCTTCCAACATATGGTCTAAGATCTGCAAGACAAGATGGACTTATAAGAAGAAATCAGAGGGAAATCCCCAAAGCAACTCATGCATCCAAGAGTAAAGGCTGACCTCAAATGTGAGGTCAGCATGACACCTCGCACACAGTAGGCGTTCGGCAAGATGGTGACATACGTGGGTAGAGGACGGGGTGCCAGTTTCTGTAGGAGAGACACACAGATGTGTGTGAAGGAGAGGCCTGCAGATAACACACAGCTGGACCACCTCTCCCAAGCATCCCCAAAGGAAGGGAGCTAACATTTGTGGCCACCAACCTAGATGGCATTTTCAAAAGCAGAGACATTACTTTGCCGACTAAGGTCTGTCTAGTCAAGGCTATGGTTTTTCCTGTGGTCATGTATGGATGTGAGAGTTGGACTGTGAAGAAGGCTGAGCGCCGAAGAATTGATGCTTTTGAACTGTGGTGTTGGAGAAGACTCTTGAGAGTCCCTTGGACTGCAAGGAGATCCAACCAGTCCATTCTGAAGGAGA